>VYXD01005562.1:131687-141901 GCA_013397195.1 Hylia prasina | reverse complement strand
GAAGAATTTTATTTTTTTTTTTAATTTGAAGAACATTTTTCCTTTCAGTTAAGTATAATGATGAAAAATATGCTTAAAATACAATTTCATCTTACAAACTTCTTTATAAATACCAAACAGCTGATAGAAAGGTGACATTTCAGATGCTTAGGAGCCTCAGTAACTAAACTCTTCTCCCAGAACTCTATTTTTTTGTGCTACAGATGTGACAGGTGATGAGGTATCCCTCATCACACTCAAAGAGCTGTCACAGGATTGTAGGTCAAAGATATGTCTCCATGAAGGAGACTGTCAGCTGAACAGTTTCTTTGTGGAGATGCTAACATGAGTTCATACAAATGTTCTAGGTCATGAGGTGTCCAGTCCTCTCAGTTGGCCAAAAGAGCTTCTGCCTTTCTTCTCTTCATTTTGCAGTGTGTAAAAAGCAGGTGTCAGGGCAGGTGCCCCCAGTCTGAAGATCTCCACAAGGACATACCTCGTGGCATCAATGAGTCTCCATTCGCGTTGGGGACCAAAAACCTGTACTTGGCAAGTGTGTTTCACTCTTTCCATTAGACGGCATGAAAAAAATGTTTTTATCTGTCTGTTCTTGCATGCATGGGACTTACTTCCCAACTTCTGTTGGTCTTTCTGATGTAGTTCTGACAATGGTTCCAGAATACCCTTGCTGAATTTGCTAGACTGCAATCTTTGAGCAAGCAAGAAGCCAACTGTCAAGAGAGCTTTTCAATGAAAACTTTCCTGCAATTTTAAACACTTC
The DNA here is from genome assembly GCA_013397195.1 of Hylia prasina. Classification (NCBI taxonomy): domain Eukaryota; kingdom Metazoa; phylum Chordata; class Aves; order Passeriformes; family Sylviidae; genus Hylia; species Hylia prasina. The sequence goes on along the minus strand of VYXD01005562.1, from coordinate 141,141 downwards.
TCTTTAAAAATTGCTCAAACCATTCATTCTAAGGTTTGACCCTAGATTTCATACTACTAGATTTCATACTACTAGATTTCATATTCCTCTCACCATCGAGTAGTGATGTTGGGCAGTGGCATTGCACATTTGCACTTACAGACCTCAAAGCTCTTCTTGGATGAAGTAGGGGGAAAAGAATCAGAGAAGCAGTCAAAAAACAGGTCTTGCAAGTCCTGATCATCAGGGCTTTCCAGCTGAAGTGAACTTTGAGGTGCCTCAAATCTCCTTCAAATGCCTCAGTAGTGTCCACAAGGAGCTGATGTCTTTATCAGGAAATGCAGTTGTCTTTGAGGTAATCCCTCTTCTCCTGTTCCCTGTGAGTGGAGAAGAATGGGTACGCTCATCAAACTGGTGGATTACACTGCTATCCTCCACATTGCCTCCAAAAGTCCAAATAGGACAAAATTGCTGCTTTTAGTGCTGCTATGCACAGGTTACCCTACTGCAGAGTGGAATTACCTTCTCCCTTACCTTCAGGGGTACAGTGCCTGAAGAAACAATGCTGTAAAATTAGATCTTCAGATACATTCAGATCTCCTATTTGCCAAAAAGGAAAGGCTTAGGTGTGGTTCTGCATGGTTGGCCACATACAGCCTTACAGGAGTGGACTCAGTGACATCGATACACATCTTAATCAACGTGTGGAGCATGAATTCCTCCACTTCTGAATCTCAAAGGCAAAACAAAAAGCTAAATTAATTCTTGTCATAACCCACCCTGAATGACACAAGCACCATTCCACCTGGCTTTTTTGGAGGTGGCCACTTTGATCATATGAGCAGCAGGTTGCCTCGTGCAAGAACAGACTGCTGAAATATCTGGGGTATCTTACCTACAAAGCACTTTCCTACAATGTACTTTATTGACTGCATTAACTAGAAGCATTTAAGGAGTTTTCCAGTTACTAGAGGCTGGGCTATAAAGATTTGAAAATCAAGGTCACGACTGCAAAGGGTCTTTGAAGAAAAATAAACTTCATGACAAAGAATTTGAATCCTGCATATTTAAATATTCACAGCACCTACAAGTTTTGCTGCTACTCTGTGAAATACAGCTTCATTTGCCAGTGAGTCAGGCTTATAAAAATGGTAATTGTGAAGTGCAGTTGCTAACTGTACCAAGAGAGAAGGGATTTTATATGTAATGGATATTCTTTTTAATGATAAATTATCTAGCTCCTGGCTACCATGTATGAGCTCTATTAACTGCCAATAAATTGTTCATTGTTAAATCTAGTTCACTCTTCTTAATTAGGCCAAGACTTTTTTTCTCTTTAAATCTTTTTCTTGCTTTAATTTGGAAATATATTTGAAATCCTAATAATCCTAACAGCTGCACCAGACACCGTAGAGTCATTCAAGGACTGATGTTACACAACAGAAATCTGGAAAAATCTGAAAACCTATGTGTTATACAAATCAGGGTTTAAAACACACAGTTGGTAGAAGTGCCTGGTTATATGTGCAGCAAAATTCTGAACAGACTCTTATCAGCAGCTTAAAAAAACCAAACAGAACATCTGAATCTTGTTAGGTATAGAAAAGATTCATACAGTTACCTGATTACTTGAAAAGGATTAAAAAGTATGCTAAAAAAAAAAAAAAGGAAAATATTAAGTCTATGAACTAATTGCTGCTTAGGGAGCTCCTGGTGACTGCTGCACTAGGGCAAAATGTTGAGTATTTTAGACAAAGAGAGAGAAATTAATAGAAAGGTTGATGTTACTTCTCTGGAAACTTCTTCACGGACCATTCCTAGAGGTGAAATAGATTCCATCTGAAGAAAAATGCTAATGTTAAATTTTCATTAACTTTCGTTTGTCAGTTCATCACTGCACAGAGTGACAACTTTAAGTACTAGCTTAGTCCAACATGTCTCCATGGTGTTTCACCACTACAATGATATTAATAGCCATTCTAAACAAGGATCTAAATAAGACATTGTCTAGAAAAAATAATTAGGATTTGGAGGTGTTTTCTCTCCACTGCATGTTTTTCCTTTCTACCTTCAGTCACCCATGTTAAATAATAGGATTACTGCATCTGCCTTTTATATACACTTAATCACCCACTTTGAATTGCTAACTGCCTCTCTTGGTACCATTTAAGGTTTGAACTTAATCAGTCAGTAATTTTCATACTTCTGCAAGATGTGAATCTTTCCTTAGGGCAAACAGAGTGCTGGACTTGAGTGGCAGGAGTTATGACTGCAGGGAATCCCAGCTGTCAGAGCTGAAGTTAAGTCAAACTCATATGAGTTTTCCCATAGGATACAGTTAACAAATCTTCCTGACAGAGGCTAGAGGCAAGAGAAGACCAGATGTGCTTGAGATAAAATGTGTTTGTGTACAATGAAATATAGCCCTCCTTTATCTGATGAGCAATTAGGAGCAGTTTAGACGATTATTCTCCTGCCTCACACCCTTTCTGAGTGTGCTTTTCTGCAATTTAGCCTACTTTGGCATATTTCACATTTCTGGGTGTTTCAAAGCATTGAATAGGTACTGTCCAGAGTGAGACTGAGCAGTGGGGGAAAAAAAATAAAGAGCTGTAGATATGAAATATTATTAAAAAGATCAGCTCCATGGCAACAAATTTCTGTAGCAGAACAAATGTTTATTTTGATCTGAGTAGGTTTTGAAAATTTCCAACAGCTACATCAAAGCACTCAATTTTAACCATTTGTTTTGATATCAGTATTTTATGTCAATTTGTTCAAACATACCTTTTTCAATAAAAAAATATGCTTTTGAAAAGAAAGAACATTTACACTTCAATTTTAGGGGACACCAAGGTTGGATGTATGAATACAGGTGGATCAAAATAAGTATTTTCTCCTACAAGCTTCTGATTATAAGGTTTTATTTGGAATGAAATATCTCAGTGTAGGTTTATCTGATCTGGTAGATATCTGTAGAAAATAATTATCTAGATATTACTAAATGATTTCAAATTATTTTTCTCATTCACTCTCTTTGAGCATTAGTTATTAATACTTGATTTTCACCTTCCTTGCTCTCCCTACAGCTCTTTCACACTTCCTTCCAAAAAACCACATTCAAAACCTTGTTTTTAAGTGATCAATTTAAATTAGATAGCAGCAGAAGTCATCTTTTTCCTCTGTTCCCTGCAAAAGTCAAGTGGCCTCCAGCTCTTATTACTTCTCAGCAATGTTTTGTCTCAGTGGGTTACAGCGTTACAGCAGACTCAATAATCAATAAGTGGCCTTCTCACTTCAGAAATATTCTCAGATATATTAGATGGGATATATTCTATGGAATATTAGGCATATTGGAAAAGTGCTCATAAATCAGAGAGCACTTGGCTTGGGAGACAAATGTAGATTCATTCACTTCTTACCTCCACTTTCTCTTACCATTTGCATGGTATTTCTGTTCCTAGTTTCTTAGTATGCACAATGTATTTCAATTTAATAATCAAAATAGAACACTGGATGGTCAGTGATTTTTTAACTGACATTTAAGGTTAGAATTAAGTATCAGCACAAAACCACATGCAAATCAATGTTAATGACTCAACAGGGCAAATCTAGCTGAGAATCAGGGTATACGCATCCTAAATTTAATCAATGGATTTATAGTTTCTCCCACCGCCCTCCAAGGTTTTGAAAAGGTGTAATGACTTGCATGCTGCCAATTCAGACTACAATAAAGGTATTTTTTATTTTTTCTTCAGACCTTTTATAGCCAAAAATGTAGTAAAGCATGGACTTGAAAATCTGAGTTTTGTGTCCTCATTGTACTCCTTCTTTCAGACATTCATACATACAGCTGAACAAGGGGAAACAAGAGGAAATTTCTGTGCATTCAGTGGAACCTTTGCCATCTTAGGTAAAAAAAAAAAAAAAAAAGTTTTAATTTGTTTTTGGGCTCTGATCTACTGGTGTGGTAAACAGCTTCAAGTCCTGTCCAATTCAATAAATCCTTTAGACATTCAGTTTTACTCAGAATCTTTCAGATTAGTTCCTTGAATTGTAACATAATTGTGTTTATTTTGTTTCTATTTTCTTCCTTCCTGCAGCAACAGATTACTCTTCCAAAATATTTGCTATAGGACTCATAAATAATTAAACTTCTACTTTTCAAGAATAGAGTTGTGAGAGAAGGCTAAAGTTTTAGATTTCCTTGTCATAAAATATGATGTCAGCCTTTCATCGTTTAATTTAAATGTATCTAAGTATTAGATGTATCTAATTAAATGTATCTAAGGATTAATCTCAGGACCTCCATGAATAATTAGTGCACAATAATAACTGACAAAAAAATCAGACTGAAGCTATGCCTTGCTGTAATTAAATACTGCTGCATAAAATAGGTTCTGACCATTCCCCCCCACCCCCCCCAAAAGCATTTTTAAGCAGAAAAACCCCAAGAAAAGCCTGAGGAACAGTCGAGGCTTTTTCCCTTCTTACTCTTTGGTCTGGAGAGGGGACTAACGATGTGCAAAATTCAACATCTTTAGCCTAAGATGTAATCTGCCATTCTGTCCCATTAATTCCATGTCTGTGCTGAGCTTCTTCCTCTGAACAACTCAGCTCGTTGAAATCGGGAAAATAAAAAAAGAGAGCATTGAGCCTGGGAACTCATCTGCATCTAGCAGTGTCTGCAAATTTGTTTCTCAGCAAAGCTGAGACAGAAATCTGAGATAGTAGTGTTTGGCTTTTGCCTACCCAGCAGAGCCTGCATACCCACATCTCATTGTCTGAACCAGAGCGTTCTTTAGGAAAGGTTTTTTACTCTACTGATATTTCTTGTCAAATTGCAGTGACGTGATTCATTGTAACTGAGGCTTTAGATTCACCCAGTGAATGTCAGTGTTTGAACAGAGAGAGATGAACAAGCTATGAGTATTTATATGGGCATCTTACAAGACTACATCATTTCTGCTTGTGGGGTAAAATATGGCATTGAAGCACAGACCTACAGAACAAAAACTACTCTCATTCAACTACGCATGACAAATTGATTGTCATTTGGCCGAATCTGTGTCTGGAATTAAGGTGTTAGAGACATGCAGTTGGTCCAATGTGATGGCAAACTTTTGGAAAAAGCATGCTTAGAAATAGAGAAGAATGAAAAGTTTTGTTTTAGCTCTTGTGAGAAAAACCAAGGCACATAGTCATGGGGGGTGGGGCATTTCTGGAATAAAACAATGTAAAAGTTATTTTTCACACTAGCTCTGCCTAGTCCTGTATAATGTCTTGCCCATAAAATAATCTCAGCAAGTGTGGGAAACAGGTCTGCACTATAGAGCTGCAAATGCAAGAGAGTGGATGCCAGTTAACTCCTGTTAATCTGGACGGGGATGGAAAAAAGAAAATACAGAGGAAAATAAAAATATGACTAGCTTGTAGAATCCCTGGGACCACCACTTCCTCTTACCCAACACTTACCCTTTTCTCCTGAATGAACTGTGAAAAGACCTGGAGATATTATAGAGCTACAAAGAAATAAGGAACTGATACCAGATGGGACCTCTTGTCTCTATCTCTCTCCAGCCCAAACAATCTGCTGCAGAATTTAGAAGAGAAGGGTGGAGAATCTAATAGTGTCTCAGAGTCGAAAAGATGGCTCTGGCTCGAGCACTGCCAGCCTGTTCTGGAGGAGGATTATTATTATTCTGTGTGCCAAAGGATATGGCTATTTTTCTCTCTCACTCATTCCTTGCAACAAACATTTGGCTACTATTAGCCAGCTGGCAAATGTAAATGAAACATCACATATCACTTCAGTAGGGAGAGTGCCATCCATGTTTTGCCAGTCGTGCAGTGGTCTGACTGCCAGTGCACAGCTCGGCATGCACCTTGCTTCTCCTCCTTTATCTGGAAGCATAATTGAGAGTGGCAGGGAAACTTATTAGGCAGAGAGAGAGAGAGTCTGTGGCACAGTTACAAGACGTCATACAGGAGAATCAGGCCAAAATCTGTCTAGTAAAAAATGGTGGATTGGCTATATGCTCCAAAAAATTCATTCCACGTTGCTTATTTATAGCAAACTTCTCTACGGTTACACAGAACAAAATGCAGAAGTTGTATGTGGAGAGGATGGTGTTTATACCTGATGTGGAAATAGACCTTTGGGAGTTGGTATAAACAAGTGTATATGGAACCATTCTCTGCTCTCAGTTACACCCATGCAGTTTCAGCCTGCAATGCTGCCTGGGTGTACACAGGGAGAAGGATCTGGCATCATGCCATTGTTATCCTCCTCCTGCTCTCCAGCTTGATGTTCTTACTGCCTCTCTTTTCATTTCTGATTTTGTTTTTAATTTCTGATTTTTTTATTTTCTCTTTTCACTGTCAGGTCAAAGATTGGTGAATTAGTATTTTTTCCTTTACATCTAAATTTTTCTTCTTTTTTACCAAATAAGGTTACACCGTACAATAGGAGACATATTTATTTCATTGTCAGGCAATATCCTAATGAATAACTGTATGGTAGCTGGCAAGACAGGTATTTCAATACTCATAATTGTCTCCTAGCAGAATTAACATTCAGAACTTGACTATTTCCTTTTGGAACAAACAAAGCCATGTGGCATTATAAAATTTTTCCCAAAGATTTTACAGCAAAACTAAGTAGCTATTTACTTTAAATATGCCAATTAAGCATTTCTAATGTACAGTACATTTCTAGGGTAAGGATGATTAATCACAATGTACAGTGAAATGTTCTAAAACTGCAGTTGGAAAACTGGAGCTGGAAAATGTAAGCATTCAAAATCAAAAAATAAACCTTACCTACTGACAGTACTGTTTGCACACTTCTAAACTGCTTAGAAATTTTTCTTACATTGTTCTTAAAAGTTTTTTTACTCTTGGATTTTTTTTGTTTGAGTTTTGTGGGGGTTTTTTGTTTGTTTGTTTGTTTGTTTTTTTTAAACAAGGCAATAGCCAATGCAAATTTCTCAAAAGTTTTTTAAGGCTAGAATGTAACTTAGTATGTAGTTGTGAAAGATCTCATTCTGAATGATGGAGGACAGGGGCTTGATAGAAAACAAGAATTTACATTTAGCATAAATGTTTGCATTTCTAGGGGTGTGGGTTTTTTCCTCTCTTTTTATTTTTTTCTTTTCTATAAGCAAAACACTGTCAATGAAAGAGAATGAATGAAAATACTCAGATCCAGAATGGCTCAATAAACCCAAGAAGCTATAGTAATATTTGCCAGAGTTAATTTATTTCTGTTAGTTTCAAATTTGACAGATAAATGATATGTATTATTTCTCTGACTCTGGTGGGGAAAATATTCTGCTTTTCTTGATTTTCAGTATAGAAATTACATAAACAATAAAAATCACCAAAAGGATATTACATGGCCTGTTAATGGTGGTATTATACCATTCCAGGTGCAGTGGATGTTTTGGGTTAGATTCTGTCTTCAGATGGAGTTTGCTTTTGAGCGAAGTCTCTTGTTTCACTTCTATTAATCTAGGAGAAATCCAGAGAGTGAATTGTTTGCCAAGAATCACGATGATTCTCTTCCAAACTGGGATAATCTGCAAGTCCCCAGAATTTTGCCTAATTTCAATTGTGAAAATGGATAACTATTTTTTGTTTCTCTTCTCAGAAAAGGATTGATCAAAAAATTGCTGACCATTTTCAGATGACATTTATCTTAAAAGCAAATAGTAATCAATCCTCTTGCCAAATTAGATAGGTTATTGAAAACATCAATTGGTGTAATTTATTGTACTACTGTTTGGATCAGAACTCATATATGTGCTTGTGGCCTTCATTTTCATTGGCTTCTGGGGCTGGGTGAAAATCAAGGGGAGCATTTCTGCTGGATTTAAAAAGCTTTGGATCATGATGCAAAAAGCCTCAGAAATAACAGACAGTGGAAATCCAGTCAAATCAAAGAATTCACTTAGCTGGGTGCCCATTTTACCTGATATATTTATCCTGAGCAATTTGACAGCAGTGAAGCATGTGCAGTTAGCCATACACTGTCATTTCTCACTGAGAATTCTCAGGGACTTTGTGAGATGGCGTTAATAAGCACATTTCAGTTTCAAAGGCATCACCTGCATTATTCTTTTGGATTCCAACAGGTAGAGCAAATAGACTCTTGTTTGTGATGAAAAGGTCTTGACTCAATAAATTGTTAATGGAAAGGTATCTTATTTGTAGAAAGACCCCTTGTGACTTCCCTTATCAAAGTCCAGTAACCACATTTCAAGAAAGAATATAAAGTTTTGAACTCAGTAGACAGCTTTCAAGGCACACATTTGTAATTTTCACATTCAAGATATTCTTTGTTATTTTTAAAGTATATATTTAAATCTTTTCTGATGTTCTCTTATACTAAATTCCACATCAGTTAACAAAGGAAAGTTGCTCCAAAGACTTTACTCTGTGTTTTATTTTCCAGTAGTATTTAAAGTTCTGAGTGGGCAAGAGATTTTTTTCTGAAAACATCATGGTCAAAAAATTTGACATTTGTGAAAAGTGGTCTTCCCACAAGCATAATCCATTAGCTATCACCTGTAACAGCAGGAGCCCAAAACTGTCAAGCCATCTATCACCCAGAATTGTTTCCAGTGACAAAGAATAACCAGCAACATGTAACTTTCAAGGAACATTGGGTCTTTTGCTTGTTAAAAAGTCTGAATTTCAGCACATTATCCATTTTAGTCGAGAGCACAAATGAGTGTACAAGACACACGAAGTCTCTTGTCTGGAATACTAGTGGTCCACTGCAGTTAGCAGCCTGGCACATCTGGGCTACACTGGCCACTCTCTACTTAATTTCCGTCCTTATCATGTCAATTTTTATGCCACTTCATTAAAAATGCTTTCCTGTTATAAACTTCTGAGGTAAAAATGCTTCCTGAAGTTAATCACAGAAGCAGCCACTCTGGCAGTAAGTGCATGTTGAGTTTGGGCTAATTTGACTGTTTCAGTGACTGTGCTTCAAATCAGCTCTGTGCAATAATCTGATTAAAAAAAAAAGAAACACCTTGTTTGTTTGTTTGTTTTTTTTTCCTTGAACTCAGACAATCGTTTAGAACATATCACGACAAACAACAGAATCTTCTTTATTGAGATATGCTAGTATCATTTTATTAGAGTTTTACCCTGTCAGGAAAAAAAGTGGAGGAAATATCCAGTCTCTAAGACTAGGCTTGCAGGATCATATTGTAGGAAAAAAAAAGCCTGAAGGTTCCCACCTCCCAAACTCTTACATTATTTCATACTCTTTTGAAATGAGTAGTTGGATTGATACAATATTTGCCTTGTCTGAATTTTTTATGTTTTCACAAAACATTTGTCATTCTTCTTTCTACATGATACTGTAGCAATTGTTAAAAAACAATTAGAAATTTTGTTAAATAACATACTAAATAGATCAGCCCAAAAATCACATTTTCTTTTAGTTTTGAATGAACAT
>VYXD01005562.1:78049-123316 GCA_013397195.1 Hylia prasina | reverse complement strand
AAAAAAAAAAAAATCCCCAAATCAAAGTGAAACATCCTTTCTTTTAAAGAAAATCTGGATTAAAGGAGCTGTTGAGAACAATGAAGAGCTGGAGGGTTAAGCAATAGCATAAGGGTTTGTGAGAAATCAGGCATGGAGTAGGGGTAATTGGTGACTAACACAAACTTTTCTCATATATATCTGACATTCCTGAAAGTCTGCTGATTCACCCTGTGAAGGACAGGTTCTGCTTTCTCCTCTGCTGACATTTACAAGGAACATAAATGAAAATGGTAGTATTTTACACCTGTGTTGCACATGTGTGAATGTCCGTAGGAAGAATACCACAGCTGCAAATCAGGTCCAGAGAGTTTAAATGAGAAGAAGCAGAAGGTTCATAAAAGAGCATGAACTAAAGCCTATTGCCAATGTGGACAAAGAAAAGTGAGAGAATAAGAGAGGAAAAGGTCAAAGGAAGTATGTGAAAGAAAGAGAGGGAAAAAATGGACCTGGGCTCAGAACAAAGAAAAGGACAGGAAAAAAGTTGATTTGTTTTTGGTTTTGGTTTCGTTTTTGGTTTTGGTTTTGTTTTAATGAAACCACCCAAAACAAAAAGCAGGGACTAGTAACAAGGAAAAGGGACGAGAACATGAGAAACAGCCAAGAATATTCTCCTTCTCTGACAAGCAAACCCTAAAGCCCATACCAACCCATGCTCTAACAAGTTACAAAGGATTGAAAAAAAAGAAATAAATTTAAAATGTGCTTTTCAGGTGTACTATTGCAGGAAAGTTGTATGAAGAGATCAGACAAAATGAGTCCCGGAATAAAAAAAAAAAAATCACATTTAGACTTAATCTAAGATTTTGCTCCATTGTAGTCCTGCATACACCAAACATATTTTTGAAATCCTTGTCCTTTTGCTGCCTTTTAATGACAGGGCAGCCCTCCTTGCACTATATGAGGTATTTGTTTAGCATCCTCCTAGCTGGCAGTGGGGAGCCAGGCTCTGTCCCAAACAATCAGGGAGGCATAAGAGTGGAAGTGCTGATTAACTTTGCAGGACTGGCATGTCATAATTAGCAGTGGGGGGACAGCTGCTTGCATGCCAATTCTGCATGGCATGCTGTCTTTTCTCTCCAGTGCTGTTCCTTTTTTCCCTTCTAACGTGCAAAAGGAGAGATTATTCACCAGGGTGGTAGACACATTTCTGTTCTCAAGAACACCATGATATTATTAATCTTCTGTCAAGTCGACAAGGGTGGGTTATGTGGATGTAAGTATTTCGCAAGGCTTTAAATAAAATTTAAAGAGAGAAAGAGATGGAAAGAGAAGATACTTTCCTGGGGTTACTGTTGTTACAGTACCGAAAATGTTAATGTTGCAATGGTTTACTGGCAAAAAATACTTTAAAAATCCTTTTTAAAAAGTTTTTTTTTTTTTTTTTTTTTTTTGTTTTGTTTTGTTTTGTTTTGTTTTTTTTAACATCCGTACAGAAAAACTGAACTGGGATTATTAGACTATAATATAACTTTTCTGATAAATTTTCTTATCTTGTCTATAGTTGATCAAATGAAGTACAAAATGTAACTCGTATCTGTAGCTGCGCTACTGTGCTGTATACCTGGCTATTCCTACAGGGATAAATATTTGAAAGGAAGTGAAATAAAGTGGTAGAGGGTGCAACATGAAAGCTTTTCAGAAAGAATATTTGATAGCTAGCCTTATTAGTTACAAATAGTAAAGATATAATTGACTTATGTAGGTTATCCTTAAATATCCATACTATGTATTTTGCTTGGGCCTCATATATTTTATGTCTTTTCTCCTGTCTCAGCTGAGATACCAGGACACAGAAAAAAAAAAAGAATACTCATCTCTGACAGAGATTTCTGCCTTGGAAACCAACTTGATGCCTTTACTGTCTTAACAAACTCCAATGAAATATCTCACATAGAGCTGAAAATATAGTTTTGAAGTCTTGTGCCCTGGATCTCTCAAAAGGTGTAACTCAAGACTGAATTATATTAATTCACCATGTTTCCCTTCCCCAATCATGTAAAATATCTTTTTTAGCTATGCAAAGTTAAGTAAACAAGCTTAAAATGGAATTCTTTCAGTATTAATTAATAATTATTGCTTGCTCTGGGGAATTAAAACAGACATTTAAAAAGAGGAAGAAGCTGTTTATGACTTCTTCATATCATCAAAAAATGCTGTCTGTATGAAGTTGCTCTGTGATCAGGAGTAGTAGAAATAACTTCAAAAAAATAGGTAGTTAAATTGGCATGATAAATAAAAAAAGGTGATGTGTACTTCATATGGTTCTGGCATTTATCAGAAAGATATCTGCATATCTTATTCAAAATGCTGATCTGAGAGCTAGAGCATAGCTGTTGTTTCTTTCATTTGTCCCAACAATAGTCAGTTGCTATTACACAACCTGCTTATATTATTACTTTACTCAGACAAGGCAGAATTTTATAGTTTTCATAGGTCACATAGGTCACACAGCGATAGCTGATTTTATTTCAATGCTAGAAACTTTTATTGAATTAATTAAACTAGGCACTTTTTTTTCTCTCACATTTTTTCAGGGTCTCATTTTTTTTCTACCTAGAGTAAGTGTAGAAAAGAAGACAAAGGTCTCAATCATTAGATCACTTTGGCATGCAATCATCAAGGAAAATTGAAATAAAGCACCCTTAAGTGATTGAAGGGAGTAGTGTACTAAGGCAGACTTGGAAAAGGAAAAAAACTTACAATTTCCCTGTTGGTTTTTTAACTCAGTTAAAGCTGAATTGAGTTTAGACTTTAGCTGCAATTCCAGACTATCAGGAAGTTCAGTACACTTAAAAGAGGGGAATATATACATGGAAAATGGGAAACAATTTGCTTGAAGAAGGAAACTAATATGTTGTCCTTACTTCCCCCAGCAGATCTTGTAAGCTTTTTTTAAGTTTCTCATAAAGGTTTTGGAACCTGTATGCTTCCTAGAGGGCTGCTTCAGCCTTGTCTGCCCAGTGAAACATAACTGGATGCAACCTGATTTGTGTGTGCTCCCACTACATGCATATACTCCTGAACCTCAGGTTTGTGATGGCAGGAGGGCTGAGGGCTCAATCCCTAGTTCACTGGGTTATTGGATTTATTGCTGGAAAAGTATTTCCTGAACTAATATATATGGTTAGATTACGCAGCCACCTTAGGAGATGGGTAGAAATGTTTGTCTGGAAAGCAGTTGAGTTTTCAGACTCCTCCACTCCTACTGAAAGGGTTTTCAGAATCCCCTAATGGTTGAGAATACTCCTCTGATTGCAAGCACACACTTACTCATTGCAGTTTATATACATTTGTTCTTATGCCAACCATGTCCAACTCTAGCAGTTGTTCATTACTGCTTACGTATTTATAGACTGCAGTCATACCCCTCCTCAAGTTTTGCAAACTCAAAGAAGCCAGTCCCTTTTCATTCCCTCTCAGGGAAACCAGGCTCCTGGTTTCTCCATCTGCCCTAGCAGGCTGCCTCTGTCCATGTGCCAGCCCTGGTAAACCTTTCACCTGGCTGGTCATAGCTATGAATGTTATTTCTAATACATTTTCATGGGTGCTTTACATGCTGGAGAGCATACGTCTGAATTTTTACAGGAATACCTCACCTAGCAGGTTTTGTTTTTTTTGGTGTTTTTTTTTTTTTTTTTCAGTATTGCAAACTCATAATCTTACAGTGTATAATTAGTCTAATAAAGTATTTCTCCTTCTCTTTACTTCCAGCTGATGAATTACATCCCACAGCAGAAATTCCCGCTTTTAGCCTCCAAGTTCATGCTGTTGCAATTTGTACTATTAAATTTCATTACAGCTCTTTATCTTCACTCTTCAAGCTTCTCCAGTTTTTTTTCTGAATGATGCATCACAAAAGTGCTGGAGTACTTCACTGGCAGACCCATGTGTTTTTCTCACAACAGGTTACAAGCTGAACCTCATCTGCTTGTCTCAGAGCTCTGCAGCCTGGTAATATTCTGCTTTGGACCATGCTCTGTGAGCAGAATACTTCTGGGAACTGTACTACATTATTTTCTCCGAGGACACCACTTTCATTTGCAATTTTTGGTAGGTTGAGAACAAAAGATATCAGAGCGAGGGAGTGACTAGCAAATGAAGGACAATCATTTTCAGGTGTGAAATCATCCTGGGGATTTTTTTTTTAAAGCCTCCTACTTTCCTACATGGATGTCAGTATCATGAAATCCAGATGCTGCTGGCTTCTGTTCAACACAGCCCTTGTCTGAAATGAAAGTCAGGCTGAAAAGAGAGTGGAATAGGATTTTGGCAACCAAAAACAGGATCAGGGGATGATCCAGCAGCAACATCAAGTTCCTGTATTAGCAGGGATCATTCTTCTTTCCTCAAAATTAACACCATTCCACCCTCCTTACACATCTTCAGAGGGGCATGTCCTTGCCTTGATGAAGTCATGGATGCTTTGGTCCCCAAGAAGCTGGGGCAGTTTGTTTCACTGCAGGACCTGAAGACCAGAACAATTGTTCTCCCTCCTTCTTCAGGTCCTGGAGTGAATAAAAAAATGTGTGTGGATTGGGTTTTAGGATTTTTCTCATGGTCTCACTATGGTGGCAAATTAAGATCATTTCACTGACTTAGAACTGTATTTTTTCAGACTATATTTATGTTATACTAGTAGGATTTCTTTTTGGAATAACCACAAGACTCAATTTTCTCCATCTATATTTTCTGGCTTGTGGGTAACTATCACAACACCTATCTTTTGAATCACTTTATGTGCTTTATGTTTCAATCCATTTTAATATTTTTCCTTGGCCTCTGATTGAAACACCACATTATGAGTATAGATGTATCTGCATAGATTTTTAGCAGAGGATGTTTGACAAAGAGGAGGGCTTGAACAAATTTCAATAACCTATTGCTGTGAAAATATATGCTCCAACCTCCCATAAAATGATCTTCAATGAATATTTTGAACTAGAGCTGAATTTGTTCCAGGTCCCTTGCTTCATTATTTGTACATTTGATTTCATATTTTCATGTTATAAACTCCACATTTCTAAATGTTGTGGCATGGAGGCATTTGGAAAATGCCTTGTGTTCCCAGACAGGATTTTGTAGTCTTTAATACACTCACTGTATCTTCTATGCTTTCTTCCACTGTAATATTGCTGTGCAAGAGCTGTGCTCTGGCTTCTGTAATAATTTACCTTTAACAGGGTAAAGCAAGCAATAAATAAACCTCCAACATATGCAATAACTAACTTTTAAGACTACCATTAAATCTTTTTAAAGCAGAGTGATTAGGTTTCCATTTTGAACATTTCTTCAGATTTTGATTTGAACTAAAATGTTTCTTTGGGCTATTCTGCAGCTGTTCTCACTTTCTGAATAGTGATACTGATAGTCGTTCAAATCTGTCTTATGCTATTGTAACCTGCTGTTAGCCCATTAGTTGCAATCTGTGGAAGGAGAAGAAGACAAATTGTGTCACTATTTCTTATCAAGGGACCACACAGTTGTTTGCCACTTTGACTCTCTGATGGATAGTTATCTTGAAAAGTGACAGGTGTGAGACTGGAATTTAGAAGGAAACAATGCAGGAGCCCAGTAGTGTTTTGTTATTGACACTTAGTAGATAGCAGAGAGTTAATCAATCTCTTGTGTTGTTTTTAACCCCCTATTATTTTTGTCTTCAAGATGCAGTTTTTCTCATCAGGCTGACATGGCAGGAAAACGGTTCAAGTAGGTAGCAGACATTTTTCCTTTGCAGACTACTGGACAAAAAATGTCAGATTCCATGAAAAATAAATATTTGTTTCCTTTCAAATATTTATTTGGAAATAAAATTCCAAATTTCTGGGGAAAAAAAATGGAAAATGGGTCAGGGGTTCGAAAAAGCAGAGTTTAAATATCTGAAATTATTTACAACTAGACAGCTTGTCTTAGAAATAGCATTTTTTCAACTTTTTTTGTCAGCAGGCTTTTTTTATCACTATATTTCAACAATTTAATTTGCTGTAGCCTGTATCTTATTATTTCCTTCCTAGATATAAGCCAAAGCAATTAAAAAAAATATTAATACCCTGAAAGTTAAATGATCTCATTTACTTAGACTTGCTCAAAGCCACATGGTTTAAGGAAATGCAGATCCAGGACAATTTCTACTGGTATTTCAGACTAGATTTGGTTCTTTTATGGCCTTCAGAAAACTGAATAATTGTGCAAAATTCACACTTTTCAAAAAGGCTAGAAGTGGTGTTCAATATGTTTGGGAAGCACAGAAAAAATGACAGGAGTTTATGTGTGAGCTGAGGTTCATGTTAAATAAGGATATCTGGTAAGAGCTAGAATTTAGTTCAGAGACATCAATGAACGTGGGAGTCCTGCTGTACTAGCATGAAATGAGAGGCTTGGGTACAAAGAGTTCACAGGTGAAATAACCAAGATGTGAAATGAGGAGGATGCTATTGTTATTTACTTAAATGTGTAAAATTATATAAACGATGGCGACTGTCCTGAGGTCTCCAGGGAGTTTGAAGAAACTGAAGACCAATGTCTAAGACCACAAGCTCACATCTAATCTACAGGGCACTGGTAATTAATCTTGGTTTTGGATGTATCTGTTTGATTTACTTCATTGTTGTGTCCTGTAATCTTGTATAAACTAGGATTTTTCGCCAAAGTTCCTGATGATGGTAAAGGGAAAATTCTAAGGCTTCTAGCAGTTCCACAATAAAGGACCAGCTTGCTTATACTGTGTGCTTTATTTTGACAGTGTAAAAATTTGATGCATATTTGCTTGGCGAACTATGTGTTTTTTGACACAAACCAAAACAGGAGTACCTAGTCATTCCTTCTGGTTAGCCTGAGGGTTAAGTGCCCTGCTCACAGATAATTCTAAAACATGCAGAAACATCCAGCAAAGCCGGGACATATAGATGCCCCAGCAGCCATCCTGACATGATTTCAGATGGGGTCAGGGAGCTATATGTTAAGTAGGATGTTCTGTGCTGCTCTTCAACTCTTGCACTGTGGCATAACAGATTGGTGTGTTGGTGTGAAGGTTCCCTAATTCAGCTTTCCAAGGTCTACCTAGAAGGAACAGACTGGAAATACTTTACCCTCATCTGCCTACTTCTGTTCAAAAATTTACATCTGTTTTGTCACATGCTTTGCAATGCAGAATTATGATGTACATCACATCAACTTCGTCTGCCTGACAGACCTTCACATAAGCTCCCTTCATCTCCACTGTGGGAAATGTTGGAGATGGCAAGTGATACACCACTACACTTCTACAATGTCTCTATCAGGTTGCCACATTAGCTTGCTTTCACCACTTTCCCCTTGCCTTCTAAGTTGAAGTAGCTGTCAATGAAATTTCAGAAAGGTCTCATTCGGGATTAAGTTCCTGCCAGGCAAAGCTAGAGGAATATTTGTCATGTGATCGTCATTTATGAGATTTGAGAATCTTGTTGTCTATCCAAATCACATTCATGTTTCTGTGAAAAGAACAGTAATCAATCAACAACAGTACTATAGGAAATAAAGAATTCTTATGCACAGGCATTAACTAGCAGCTCCTCACACAACACTTGCCCTTTAGCAACACCAGCTAGTTCAGACCACCCTGCTCAGCACAGTACATATCAGCGACATCTGTTCCCACGTCACTGTGGCTTTCCCGAGCAGAAAGGTAGTTTGTGTGCTTTATAGCTCCCACATGCCTGACATTGTTACTTCATAACCTTGTGCTCCTGTTCTTGCACCCCATGCCCTTAAACCCTGGCTCTTGAATGCTTGTCTACCTTCCACCTTCTTAACAGCTGAAAGGCACAAATGCCCAACAGCAGCTGAAGAAAAAAACAGCAATAAAATAACATATCTCTAAGATGAAGGAGACAAGTAGGTTTCTGAATGCTTGAGTGGCAAGTTTTAGTCATCCATGATAAACAGAATTTTATTACGTTGTGTGTTTTGGGGAGTGGAGCGAAGCCTAGGCCCCAAATAACCTCTCAGGTGAGAAAGGCTGCTTGGGAAGCTCAGGCAAGACAGTCAAGCTCACACACCCACATATGCACAGGCTAGCTCAGCAAGGAGAAGCAATAAATTTGATATTTTACAAAGAATTACCTAGTGTTGGTTGAATAGAGGAAGTATATTAGGAAAATATTTAAGATGCTCCTGTCACTAGGACTGATGATCTAGGTTCACATCTGGTGTAGTTGGAGACTTTCTGTGAAATATTGTAACATTGCAGCCCGGCTTCTTGAAGGTATTTGAAAACTGCTGAAATCTACTTTTTTTCCAGATAGAACAGACAAAAAGTCTTTTCACTGATTATGTCATTGTTCAAAACAGAGCAAAATATTGCATTAAAGCAAAAATTACCAGGCTTCAATATACATATTAATAATTATATCTGAAATATAATTATTAAGTGATACTCAGAAACTGCTTTGGGTCATCTCTGTGCCACATATTCACAGCCTGTGGCAAACAAAGGAAAGCCTGAGGACTCCAGCATTAATATGGCTTCCTTGTGCAAAGAGAATTAAATACTTAAATATCATTAAAGACCTACACTTTACTATCCTACTTTTAAAATAGGGATTATTTTATAACATTTGTGCTGGTTACTATTATACAAATGTCTAGGAAAAAAGTGTTTGACAGAGTGCTGTGTTCAGTACATATTACAGTGGGCCTTGATTTTGATGGGGTCCTGATGGCTGCTGTAATACAAACAAACAATAATAATAGCTTAAGAATATCAAACAGAAAAGGAGAACAGAATGGCTTTTATGTTTAGAAAAAGATTAGGTCAATTGATCTGGACTTCAGAAAGCAGTAGATGAGAAGACAAGTGTAACTTGTTATTGTTAGAAAGTAGAAATCTGTTAGCCTTTGATTTACTTGTAACACTGTTTAGCATGCTGTTAAGTACAAAAAGAGTCAGAAGAACATAATATATCAGTGTAGTTGCTAATATTCTTTGAAAAAAACGAGCAAGGAACAAAAAGAATAGGCATGAGAGAATTTTTATGTAATACAATCCTTTGCTCAGTCTTGAGCAATGTTCCCTCTAATAAAAATCTTTTCTCCCTCATTAAGCAGAACAGAGTTCAGATGAAGTAAAATAATTTGCAGATGAATTGCAAATATGTCCTGTCACGCATGCCCTCCTAACAGCATGTCTCTCTGGCCTGTTGAAATACTTATGTCATATGGAGAGACCTGAAAACTTTGAATATTTTGGTCCACTGCCAAGAAAAACTATTTATCAATGGCATATACTGCGCTGATATATACCACAAGAACAGATTTTTAACTAGGAACGAACATTAGGACAAGACCCTTTCCCTTCCCCTAGTGCATTAAGACAGACTGGGATACTGTGCTCTCTTCTGCAGAACCTTCATGAAGAAGCCTCAAATCTATCTTAGTAATGCAGCTCTGTTAAACACAGTATCAGGGTGCTTATAATACTCAAAATCATTAATCTCACAAGACTCCCAAGAAGCAGTAGCATGCTATTCTCACATTTTATGGATGGAGAATTAAGGTGCAGGAAGTTTATGGGAATGGTCTGTAGGTGGCTGTAAGTGGTAGGCTGTTCTTGCAGGCCTGGAAGAGCAGGCATCAAATGATTGGCTGTACTACCTTGTATTCTTTCTCCATATTTAACAAGAAGTACCAGCTTTGCTGCAAAGTATCTGTTGACTCAGAACCAACCCGTAACTGTCTCAGCACATTCACAGTAGATGCATATTCCTCAAAGTAATTCTGGATTACTTACTCATCAAATTAGATATGAGTTTTGAGAATGCGCTTTTTCTCCATTGCATCTGTATGGAGTAGTGAGTGTGTCATGAAAAAGACTTTATTTCCTTTGGCAGCCAAGCCAACACCATCAGAGAAGCTCAGTGAGAGGGAGCTCAAAGATGCCATTAAGAATTTCCGGCAGATCTTTCTAGAGCTGGAGAGAGTTGCTATCATTACATGTTGGCATCTTCCAAAGATCAGTTAGATCAAAAGATCTGTTCAGCCGCCAACAAAAATATTACTTCATATCAAGGGAAAATAGAAAAAAAAAATCCACCAAAATTAAATTTACAATAAAGAAAAAGCAAGTGACTGCAATATAGTCTGCAAGTGCCATGCAGGAGGGCTGGGATAATATACTATGATAGGATTAAATTGCAGTTCTCATACTTTTGGGGAGATTTAAGTCTTCAACTTTAATATTCCTTTGCTGCATTAGCTGCATTTGCATTTATCATTGGCTTGTACAATGGAATTGTCACAGGACTTGACAGTTTGAAGTCCTAATTTAGTGCTTGGTCCAACTGCCTTTGAGGTCAACAAGAAGATTGCCACTAAGTTCAGTGAGAAGTTGGATCAGTTTACAATTGCTACAACATCTCATAATCTCACAGCTGATCACAACCATTTAAAAATATAGTATAAAAACTGATGCTGCTGGGATGAGTTCAGTGAGAAGCAAAATCCCTTCATATTTAACATAAGTTTAATAATTTAAATAGATTTTAGAATTAGGTGCTCTCTTCGCATGGTGGTATCAAAGTACTCGCATAGAGTATGTGACTCTTGCCAAAATTTACTGAGAAGAGTCTCTATATTTGCTCTCTAATCTGCCTGAATCCTTTAATATACTTTTGTTTCTTTAACTTCAAATCAGAGAATGAAATTGCCCTCTCTCTGTCACCACAGGAAAGAATTTTCTGCAAAATGGTTGCTTTTCCAGAGCTTTTCTAAAATGGCTGCTGCTAGGATTAGGTCTAGAATCCTGGCAATTGCAAATGTTAACCCTTTTCCCATTACATTTCACAGTTTGTATATGATAGCTACACTGTGTTCTCACTGTGCAGATGCTCAGATTGCTGGGATGAACAAATTGAGGGCAGATAATTTCAAAATTAATTGAGGCTTCAAAATTGTTTTGTGAATGACTATTATAATTATAAACTAGAGGGTGAATGTTTCTGCTCGGATTGAGGAGTCCCTAGGACTCAGGTGAGGTTGGTGTTTTGGCTGATCTGACAACACAGGTTTACATTGACCTAAATGGGAGGTATGTTACTCATACGCAATCATGTTCCTTTGTGTCCTTCAAGTAAATTTGCATGTATCATCCCAAAGAGGTCTTAAAGCTGATTAAGGACAAAAGAAAAAGAAAGTCATCTCAGAAGTGTCTGGCTGACTCACAATACTGATCATTTACCTATTGAACTTGCACATGAGAAAATGTTGCATGCCTGAAACTATGTTTTTCCTTCCAAAGAGTATTCTAAGATCCTTAAACACTTCATCCAGAACTGCTGTCTAGTCATACTGTGAAAAACTTCCCAAAAGGTCATGAGTTGCTCTTTGAGCCAGATGCAAATGAAACTACACTGAGTAGTCCTTCTCATGGTTGAGGGAAAAGTTAGCAATCTTTGTTCTACAAAACGTGCCTGGCAGAAGTATATGTCAGGCATTGAGTACCAGAAGACCAACAAGTAGCAAGTGTTGTAATGACAAAATACTTTTATTGCCATTAGAACTTGCCAATTCTGATATTTTTGCAGTTGTTGTTTGTTTCAGAGCTGCAAAACAAATTTGAAAGGATGGTTTCCACTCATTTTTGGGGGTTCTTTGCATAATAGCAGGTGTTAGAGTACAACCAATAGCACTGATCTAGTTCCCTTATTATTTTGTTCTTTTTGTTCTTTTTCTTTTTTATTTTTCTGCTGTCCCATATAAGAGATTATATCCCATGCTGATGCTAAATGTTGCCTCTGTGTGTATGATCTTTGTTACCTATATTGGCTTCTTTTCCAGAGTCAAATATGTAAAGCTTCAGAACCCATACGTATGCTAACACAAATCCACATGGAGAAAGACAGAATAATCATGCTACAGAAGTAATCTAATTTAATGAAATCTGGGAGCATAGGCTAAACCAGAGAACCATTTCTGCCTTACTGATGTGGTTTACATGAGGCACAGAGCCTGAGGAGAGAATGATTTCCTTGTAATGCAGCAATCCATCCATTACTTTGTATATTGAATGAATCAATTGACTTCTTTATGATATGCCTTGTGTTTGGGGAATCCGAGATTTTGATTCACTTCAAATCCTTTCAATTGTAATATATAGTATATTCATTGAAAACAGATGTTTTAGTATTCAACTTGAGAGTTTTATAAGCTATGCAAATATTTTATTTGTGTATTTTTCTGGTGCTCGCAGCCAAAACTTGATAGCAAATTTTTCAGAAGGCTATTTTACCTTACAGAAACCCGAAACTTACTTTTTCTTTTGCAGATTATTGCATGATAGTTTTGCATTGTACTCTACCTTGATTTTTACACTTTAAAAGTTTTCTCTAGTAAGAAAATGAAGGTATAATATCAGTATCTGATGCTTAAAAATACATACATAAATTTTTGGTTAATTTGACTAAATGAAAGAGTGTTAGTCATTAGGCAGTATTTTACTTTTGGACTTTTTGTAACATGGTATAGCCAGGCTATCTGTGGAAAGGCTGGACATTCTACCATAAAGCTCTTCTACTTGTGTACTCTATTTTGAAGTGACTCTCCTGAAATTTTCAAGGAGGAGCCAGTTGAAGAAAATCACTTAAAGAAACAAAACTGAGCAATGCTGAACCAAATATGGTGCATTGCTAGATATCAGACTTTTGACAGTGATTTATCTTTTAATATTCCCATAGAGAAACACTAAAAATCAAATTAAACAAAAAATATTCATGCCAGAGACTATAGCAGTTGTCAAGAAAGATTCACTCAGATGTTGGTAGAAGAAACGTCATTTCTAAACATCAGGTTCTGAAATCTACCCCCAGCCAACAAAAAACCAAACTCTCAGACCCATAGACATTAGAGACATGATAGTCATTAAGGCATCCTCTCCTCACCACTGCAGGATAAAAAGATAGTCAAATATAAATCCTTTAATGTGCACATCCTAAGAAGCTCTGAGCCCTTGTTTTGGACTGTTTTCCTGTGGCCCGGCTGTGTCTTCCTTATTCTCAGGGCTGAGCTGTTGTTTCTCTTTCTAAACCATGCAAAGATACCTTGGCTATAGATCCTCAGCGGCCGGTAGTAGCCCTTATCTTCTTTGCCCCATATGACTGCCTTCCATTGTTCTTCCTGTCTCAATCAGTCATGCAAGAGATGTCTCAACACATTTTTCCCATATCCTAGTTTGCAAAGCAACTGTGAGCTATTACCTATCCCCACTTCCTAGTCACCTTATTATTTTTCTTACCACTTAGATGCCTGTGTTTCTGATGATGGCTGAAGGGGGGGAATAGTGCTGAACCTCATAGCCCGACAGAGCTCAACAGAGAACACAGAGACTTTTTATGACCCCTTTATGACCTCTTCTTCCGTAAGCAATTAACCACCAAAGCCATGAACAATTTTTCTGATCCATGAACACTGCTGAATTCACCAGTGTTTTCTAGTCATTGGTCCCACAGCATTGAATCATATCAAAGAACAGAATTGTAGAATCATCAAGGTTGGAAAAATCCTCCAAGATCCTCAAGTCCACAACTTAACCACATAGCACCATATCCACTAAACCTGTCATGTCTATCACAACCTGTCACATCGAGTAACTTTAGAACACTTCCAGGGATGGTGAATCCACTGCTTCCATGGAGACCATGTTCCAATGTTTATCCACTATTTCAGCAAACAAATTTTTCCTAATATGCAGCCTGAACATCCCTTGGTGCAACTTGCCTCTTGTCCTATTAGCTGTCTGGGAGAAGAGGCTGATCCCCCTCTGGCCAGAATGTCTTTTCAGGCAGTTATTGAAAGCAAAGGGGTCTCCCCTTAGCCTTCCTTTCTCCAGTCTAAACACTACTGGGTGCCTCAGTCGCTCCTCATCAGACTTGTGCTCCAGACACTTCCCCAGCTGTATTGCCTTTCTCTGGGCAACTATTCTATCCACACAGGTTGAACACAACAGGACTTTCTTTTCTTTTCTTTAATATATCTTACTTTTCTGAATAAAAAATATGCCATAAAAATAATATGTAACGGTGTTTTCTTAATCTCCTAGTCTTTTAAGTACCACGCACACACATACACACACACACACACACACACATACAGAGACACTAACTGGTGTTGGCAAACTGTACTTCCTCTTCCTGGATAATCTAAGTCTTGCAACTCAGGCATTAGTACTTAAGCACGTGCTGAAATGCTCTCCTGAATCAGAGCCACGATTTAACAACGTGAAGTAGAATGGATGGACATTTTAATGTTTCCTCTTGTATGTGAAGCACTCTTTTATCTCCCTATATTAGGAACATATTTTTGGGATCATTTTGAAATAATGTTCTCTTGTTTAATTCCAAAGCAGAAACACACATCTTTAATCTCTCAGTGTGCTTTTCATTGGGAGATACAGGAGTGGACACTAGCTACAATTTTGAAGCAGTTTTTTCAGTTGTGGATTTGCAAGATTGCACCCACAGCTCATCATGTCATGGCAAACAGCTAAGACATTCCAGAAGAGCATGGGTGAGGTATTGCTCTTTCCTCTTGAGCACCTTTTTTCCTGCTTTATAGAGAAGAATGGCATTTCTCAGAAGACACTCATCAGAAGGTCAAGTTCAGAATTTTCTGGCAATTTTTCTTCTTCTTCTTTGTAGCTCTGCAGGAATAACCTCACATTCTGTTGCTGGAAATTGGCCAGCAGAGTTATTTTAAAGTCTGTTTTTATGATCTGGCTAAATTTTTAACAAAAAAAACCATTAAAAAAAGGAACCTGCTATGTCATAGGTCAACTCTTCATGAGCCTGCAACAAAATTGTATGCAATAAAAATAGATTGTACCTATTTACGTGTTAAGCAGCATGAAAGAAACAAAAGAACAATAGCAGTTACAGTACATTAAAAAGAAAATGCCTTCTCCCACCCATAATATAAAGTTTGAGTTCACAGTAACTTCCGAATAGGTGTTATTTTTTTCTACTTTAATAAAGTATTTTAACACCTGTGTTCCATGCCAGACGGTATTGTCATATTTTCCACTGATTGGAAAAATTCACTGATTAACCAAATGCTGGAGTGGGGGGCACAAGCACTCCTCAAATACTGCTGCTTCATGCCAAACACAACTAACCCACAGAAGGAGGAAGCCAGAGAAAGCAGCAACTGCCCCTAATTGCAAACAGACAACTTCCAGTCCAGAAAAGAATGGGGAGGTTTTAAGGATGGAAAAAGGTCAGGAAGCTCATCTAGGTCAGCCAGTCTCTGGCTTTGAATTGGCACTTGTACTACCCTCACCCACCCCCAAAGCCTCATACACAGACTATTTTTGTTCTCCAAATAGTTGCCCAATGTGTGCTGAAAACTATTTATACTCTTTGGGGTTGCCTCAGTCCTTAGTGCTTTTCACCATTCAGACTGGTTAGCTTTGCTAAGTTAGAGACCAAACCTCCTGTGAATGGGGAGCTCTTTCATTCCTATACAAGTCAGCAAGAGGCTCTGAAAAAAATGAAGCTCTTATTGCAGGAGAACTATATATTTCTGTGGATCTTTTTATTCTGATTTGTGAAGCATTTTCTTCTTCAAATATCATTGTACACTCCTCTCATGGAAGAGGAACCAAACAGGAAACCTGATGTAAAGCAGAGGTACTGCACTCCAGTTACCCACTTTCTTGGGCAGATCTGATGAGTTGGAGTGTCCTGGGTTGCATATGACTGATTTCCTCAATGTCTGCCCACTTTGCATTCATACTGACTTTTACACTGAATCTTGGATCCAGCTGAGTTGGGAACATGAAGCTAACAAAATGGAGGCATGAATTTCTCATGGATTTTTCCAAAGACAACCAGCAGACCTGTGGCTACATAGAGCAGAGAATGGGCTTATTTTTATAAAGCCTCTTGAAGCTTCAGTCTTTGTTGCTCTAGGAAGCTGAAACTGCATATGGTCCCTGTCATTTGGGGTTTGGCAGCAAATGCATTGCGCAGGACAATGATGTATGGAGCCTTTGTGTATATTTCTAAGCATTTTCTTAAAACTAGACGGTTATTTTGCTCAGGCAAATTAAAAATCCTCTAGAAGGAAAAAAGCAAATGCCTGTGGTCTCTATCGAATGTTTTAGCAAACTGCATGGTAAATGAATTTTTTTCTTTGCATATTTTTGGTGTTTGACAACTAGAATTTGAAACTTCACTGTGTCAATATGACTGAAGGCCAGAAGATCAAACAGAAATTATCCATGCGCTGAAAGGCAGAAAAATATGCTCTCTGACCTTCTCAGGCCATGCTGCGCAGATAAATTTGTTAAACTTACTTAAGATCTGAACTCTAATATTCTTCTGTTCAGTTGTAATTTGCATGAGCCTTTGTTCTGCATGATGAGGATGGTGGTCAAAAGTAGTCATTAGTTTAACCACAACTTATTAGTCATAGATGACTGAGTTTTTTGCAGGAATTACTAGGAAACACTCATCAACCTACATCATACTAAGGGTGAGACTGTTTGACAGTAATGGTCTATCCTGGTTATAAAATGGCCTAATTAGTGTTCTGACAGCATTTAGGCTATATAGGTAACAGCAGACAAATTACCAAAGGCTAACATAACATTCACAGCAGAACCAGAACTAGTTTTACCCTAAAACAGTATGTAAATCAAGGATATCTTTCTATCTATGTATCTATGTATGTATGTATGTATGTATGTATGTATGTATGTATCTATGTATCTATCTATCTATCTATCTATCTATCTATCTATCTATAAGAGAACAAATGATTTGTACTTAGTTTCACACTAAAAATTATCTCTCCCTTTATAAAAAGCTCTGGAAGGAAGGCAAAAGTATTTTAAGCATCAAAGAGGCTAATGAATAGGGATGCCAGCATATTCACTTATAGATTGTATTGTCAGGAGTTGTTTTCTGGGCTAGGATAATAAACATAGTAGGAACCAGCAAAAAAAAAGAACATGGTGAAAATGCAAATCTGTTAAATGTTGAATGTATTAATCCAAGGCGCACTTTCTTCTGAATCATACTTACTCAGACATTCAGCTCATAAATTATTTATTGGTTGTGGTCAAATGATTGTTGGCACTTTCATAATTATCTTTTGTGTGAAAGGTTGCATAGTTTACAGAGACATTTCAATAGCAACTGAAGATTTATGAGTTCTTTTAATATTACAGAGAAGATATGGCAGCTAATTGTAGAATTGTTATATATTTGCTCTTGAAAAGTGGCAAAGCTTAAAGGATTACATTCAATTTTAATTTATTTTTGAAAAAGTACTTATTTTGTGCAAAGTCCTAGTAACTTACACAGGTCCTTTTTGCTGGGCCTTGTTTGGTATTCAGGAATACCAAACAAACAAACAAACTTGCAAAAGTAATTTTTGCAACATTACAGACATCTTAGAAGTTTTTCAGTGAAAAGGAGGCCATAAGGTGGGCATGGTCTGTAATATTATCAATTATTTGAGCTGGACTCTAAATATAAAATATTTTCTGAAGAAGGACTGTAACTGTGCAGTCTTTAGCATCCTCAAGTGGGCCCCTTTTCCTTGGAGTCTGTCCCTGAAGATTGAATAGACTTGGCATGGAGTGCACACAGGTAACTGCTAACAGGAACCAGAGATATGGAGATAGTAGATGCTTCCAAAAGTGCTGTTGGGATTTGCTGTCTTATAGCACATGAATTGGTCACACTTCTTTGCCACTGCTAATTACCAGTGTAGGTGAGAAACCAGCTGATGCTTTTAAACACTTATTTCCAATTATGAATATATAAAAAGCATAAATCTTAGAGACTTAATTTCTTGTTTTCTTTCAAGTCAATGCTGGAACTTTGATTTAGCCCAACGTGACAAATGTTGAGCTCTTTGATGTATATTTTAATCTCCCTTTTATTCTGAAAGGAGGAAAGATTAAGAAAAGAGAGAGAACTTCCTGAAATTTGCTAGCAACATGGAATGAAGGTGATTAATTTCATACTCTAAATAACAACAGACTAAGACAGACTGTTTTTCTCTTATAGAGACCTCATAGCATATAAAGAAATCATAATTGAAAAGGAGGTAGAAATGAGACTCATTTTTTTCATATGGTAAATGGAAATATAAAGTTAGAATCACCATACACAGATACTGAACAGGCAACAGTGAATTTCAGGTACAAGACTTTCATTAAAAATAGTGCTCAAATCCTCCATAAACCTTCACATTGCTGCAAGCCAAGGAAGAAGGACGGAACCTGACAACCACTTGGGGACCCTCCCAGCCTGAACCACAGCCTGATTCAGATTTTGGTTAGTTCATGGAATTCCATGGAAATAAGACCCTAGTTCTGCTGCCTTTTGAAATAATACTTCCAGATGCCAGTGAGCTCTCAAAGAAAGTGGCCTTAGAGCCAATATGCAAGTTTAAAATACCAACTAGAACAGCAATATGAATTAGGTATATGAAATACTATATGTAAAGAGGGAATATGCTTTTCCACTTTAGATTTTATGGAGACTTTCTTAACTTCATCAGAGCTGACTCATAATGTGATGTGCCATGGTAAGTGAGACACAGGTACCTCTTACAATAAGGCAGCTCACTTGCTGGCAGACTACATATAATTTGTTGAGGTAGAAGTCTAAGAGGAAAACTCTTCTTGTAGTTATTTGGTACAGTTTTTTAAAACATTGTTTAACAAGATTATATAAAATTTTTGGTTAAAGAGCTTGGCTTCTCTGAAAAAGTTCAAGATCCATTACATATACATATGTGTAATTTCTTGGAAACAATTTAACATACTTTGAAAATACATTTAGTACCAAAATACATGTGCTATGTTTCCTTTTATGTAATAGATTTAAAGTACTTGACACCAAACTGTGCAATTAATTTGGATACATTTGCTGGGAAATATGTTTTGTGTGTATGGGAATGTAATGAATGTGGCAGTTCAGTCAGACCTTTGTAATCAATTAGTAAGGTTCCTTCTTCTTTTCTTCAGGAGAGGGAAAAGTTGTTTTATCAGTGTGAGTGTCCTAAACAGTTTGGAATGGTAAAACCACTCCTCACTCAGAATCTGTGTGAATATTGTTGTGCATCCAACAATGGATTTGCAGTCAAAAGAGAATTTAATTGAACAGAAGTTTTCTTTGTTACCACTTGCTCTTAAAGAGCATAATGACTCATGCTTAACTAGTTTTGTAAATCCTCATGGATAGAATGATTCTGGAACATTTATTACACAAAATCATGGATCCATAGAATAGGCTGAATTGGAAGGGATCCAAAAGGATTGAGTCGAACTCCTGTGCCTGCACAGCACCATTGCAAAAAGTCATAACGTGTACCTGAAAGCATTGTCCAAATTCTGCTTGAACTCTGTCAGGCATGGGACTGTAACTACTGCCCTGGAGGGCCTCTTCCAGTGCCCAGATGTCCTCTGGATGAAGAACCTTTTTCTGATATCCAGCCTTATCTTTCCCTGATGCAACTTCAGGCTACTCCCTTGGGTCTGTAACTGAGAAAAGATCAGTGTCCACCCCTCCTCTTCCCCTGACAAGGAAGTTCCAGACTGTGATGACATCTCTCCTCAGAGTGCTGATCTTCAGGCTGAACAGACCAAATGACTTTAGCTGCTCCTCATATGGTTTTCCCTGAAGGCTCTTCACCATCATTGTCCTCCTTTGGACACTGTCTAATAGTTTAATCTTTAACTGTCTAATAGTTTAGTCTTTCTTATATTGCAATGCCCAAAACGGCACACAATACTCAAGACGAGGCCACCTCAGTGCAAAGCAGTGTGGAACAATTTTCTTCTCATCAGTATGTGCTTCCCTTATGTTTGGATAGACCTGTTAACTAAGAGAGTCTAAAAGATTTCTGAAAGATTTTTGTCTTCTCTTTTCTTCAACTGAAAATGTCATGAATGGAGTTCATTCCTGAAAGCTTCTTTCTAAAGAGAATCCCACTGGCATCTGGAAAGAAAGGCATTTTGGTAGGAACATGGAGAGAGCACAGCTGGAAAAGTGCTATGGTAGCTATGGTATCAGCTGAATTCTGCTTAAGAGTTCATTTTCACCTGTGACTGAACAGGATATTCTGATTAGTGGAACTGAATAAATGAATAACCTAGGCCAAAGAGAAGAAAAATAATTTCCTATTAAAAAATAGATATAAATCAAAATTTCCTATTATTAGATCATGTGGTAGAAAATAAACCTTCTTAATAAGGAAGAACAATAGGAGATATTAAATACAACAGAATAAATGTGGAGTCTGTTTGGATATAGAAATGCCAAGGAAAGAAGTGTTACAGTCTTAGAATAGCCACCAAATATTCTGAGAAAACAATCAGAATGACTACCTATGCCATTCAATTCACTGGAATTTTAAAAATTAAAACAGAAAAAAGAGTATTTTAGAGTTTTCCAGATTATTTTATTTTGAGGAAAAAGGTGGCTCATCTTCTAGGATGGAATAAAAATTTTCAAAGAATGTACAAAACTTTAACATGGGAAAAAATCTGTGCCCATAAGTACTTTCAAAACATTTTTTTTGTTTGCCCAAATATCTTAGAATGAAACCTAGAAGTGTTGCTCAGCTTCATTCTATTCTGCTGTGCAAATGTTACCACCCGTTTTTACTTGGCATTTTCCCAACAAAAGACACATACTCCTCTGAACACATTTGACTGAAAATGGAGAGGAAGCTGTAGTTCAAAGCTAATTACATATTGCTAGATCTTCTTTTCTCAGTTACTCATTTCTGCTAACACATGCTACTGCTTAGCAGTCCTCACTGTTCTCGGCCTTCAGCAGAACCATCCACATCTCTTCCTGTCGTTAGCTCACACCATAAAAATACACACAAGCAGAAAAAAAGCAGTTAACAACTTTAAGCTTTCTTTACTGCACAAATCAATCAGTAATGGCTGGCATGACTGGCAGCATAAAATATGTTTTTCATTCCAGCCTTTGAAATGAAAACTCTTTTCTTCAGAAACTTCCAGCTTTAGTGGACTAGATTAGAGAGGTCAAATTGATTAAAGAGTGCTAAAGTCTAGTTCAGATGCAGTATATGCTTTCTCCAGACTGGTCCAGATTGGTTTAGGTGGTTGATCTGGCAGTCAGAATGCTGCAGCTCTGGAAGAAAACCATGTGTTTGTGGGTGGCTGCATTTTTCTGTTGTAGTTTGAAAGTTGTATTGACTTACATTTCCAGTAAACTGCACCAGCTTCTGAGTTTGGAATAACATGGTGCCATTACATGTAATTCAGTTACTACCCACATCACAATGTCTATGTGGGGGAGGTAGGGAATACTAAGGATAATGTGGCCCAGTTACTCAATGGAGGGGAATCCTGGCAGAGAAGGGAGATTCACTGAATGCCTTCTTTGCATCAGTATTCATTGACAAGAATAGCCCTCAGGGCTCTCCCACTCCAAAGACCAGGATAAAAGAGTGTTTGAAGGAAGTGTTGTTGCATTGGTCAAGGATGATTGGGTTTGAGAACATCCAGGCAAACATGATATCCACAAATCCACGGGCCCTGATGGGTGGCACCCACAAGTGCTGATAGAGCTGATGGGCTCCATAACCAGGCCACTCATGACCTTCTTTGAAAGCTCATGGTGGTCAAGAGAGGTGCCTGAGGACTGGAAGTCAACAAATGCTATACCAGTCTTCAAAAAGGACAAGAAAGAGGGCCCAAGGGATGGCAGTGGTCAGTCTCACCTCAGTCCCTGGACCACTTCTTTTGGGAAGCTATCTTTGTCCACATGGATGACAAGAGGTGATTAGGAGCAGTCAGCAAGGATTCACTAATGATAAATCTTGCTTGACCAACCTGAGTGCCTTTTACAATGAGAAACTACCAGGATGGATGAGAGGAGAGAAGTGGATATTTTCTGCCCTGGCTTTTGTAAGGCTTTCTCATTTTCACTCAGAACATCCTTATAGGCAAACTGAGGAAGTGTGGACTGGATGAGTGGACAGTGTGGTGAATTGAGCTGAATGGCAGACCCCAGAGGGTTGTGGAGGCTTGTTATTGATGGTGGCCCCCAGGGTTCAGTACTGGGGCCACTATTTAACTTCTTCATCAATGACTTGGAGGAAGTGGCAGATACCTCCTCAGAAAGTTAACTGCTGACACAAAGCTGAGAGGACTGGCTGATATCCCAGAGAGTTGTGCAGCCCTTTGGAAGGATCTCAGCAAGCTGGAGAGATGGGCAGAGAGGAATAGTATGAAGTTCAACACAGGCAAATGTGCAGAGCTCTGCACTGGGGAAGAATAACCCCATGCACCAACATGGGCTGGAGGCTGAGGGAAGCAGAAGGGTCTGGGGAAGCAGAAGGATCTAGGGATCCTGGTGGACAGCTAGCTGTAGGTGAACTAGCAGGGTGCCCTTGTGGCCAGGAAGGCTGAAGGAATGCTGAGATGTATTAGGAAGAGCATTACCAGCAGGTTGAGGTAGATGATCCCCCTCTGTCCTCTCTGTTTAGCCCTGGTGAGGCCCCACTGCAGTATTGTGAGCAGTTCTGGACCCCCCAGTACAAGAGAGACATGGAGCATCTACAGCACGTCCACGGGAGGGCTGTGAGGATGACTTGGGGAAAGAAGAATTTTTCTTATGAGGAAAGGCTAAGGCAGGTGGACCAGTTCAGTCTCAAGAAGAAGCAACTGAGAGAGGACTCATCAATGTCTATAAGTTTCTGAAGGGAAGATGTCATGAGGATGGAGCCAAGCTCTGTTCAGTAGTTCCAAACTATAGGACAAGAGACAATAAACAGAAACTAATGCACAGGAAGTTTCACCTGAATATGAGGAAGAACTTCCGTACTGTGCAGGTGACTGCACTCTGGAACAGATTGCCCAGAGAGGGTGTGAGTCTTCCTGTGAGTCTCCCTCAGTGGAGACATTACAGAACTATCTGGATGCAAGTCCAAATGTGCTCTAAAATGGCCCTGCTTGAACAGGAAGGCTGGGCCAGATGAGCCTCTGTGGTTCTGTCAAACCTGACCCATTCAGTGATTCTCTGATTCATTGAGTGACTGTGAATTTTTCTTGGTCTGTAATGGCTCCAGTGCTCATCAGTGTTTTGTATTTAAGGCACCAGCTATATTCAAATTACCTACAGTGGAGTGTACAATACAGGCATATGTCAACACGTATGCATTTTACCAGTGCACATTTCACGTGTGTTTTCAGCTTTCCTTGGTACGCCTGACTACTGGTTACTGAGCAGGCACCATCATTCTCATGGCAGGTTAATCACTCAGTTTGAATACGTGAATGTTTGTGAGTGATCTCTTTTCTTCATCGTTAACTAAGTTGCAGACTCTCAGTTACCATGCAGCAGACCTCTAAGCCCCTCTATAACAGTGCTATATTGCCATGGCTTCCAGTTCCATACCACTCTGGATGTCATGCTTATAAATTCACAGTATTTTTTCAGTTTTTAGCTTCTCCCCTTGTTTGTAAAACTTAAGTGGTTATGGAAGCACAAGTTAAATAAATCCTCCTTAAACATTATGTGGGGCAAAAATAGCTATTTGAATAGCACATCAAAGATGTACACTTATAGGCATATGTTATTCATCAAGTGAGTATTTTATGAAGAAAGTAGAATGAGGAAAGCTGACTGTGGAATTAGAAGGCTGTAAATCATTATAAACATACCTATCCTTGTTTTGTTCCTGTTTTAATGGGTTTGGAGCCAAGTCCTTAGTTAAGTAAGAGAAGATAGCGGTGAATTTTAGTAAAGGTGCACTCATCTGCAGATCAGATGAATTGCAAGAAAATTGTTTCATTCCTACAATGATTTTTTTCTATAAATCTCCATTTTCTTCTAATTCCTTTAGTCCACTGAGATACTGCTTTAATTATTCTGCCCTTGGCCATTACTGATCCATTAAACAGTGCCTAACCAGCCTTAAAGATGATAGAAGTTTGTGACTTAAGCAGGATATACCACAGACTAATGCAAAAGTCAATGCTATTGAGAGAAAGATTTCAGTTACCTTCAATGAAGATAGACTGGGGCACTGGACAGAAAATAAAAACTGACTTGAAAATCCTCGCCATGATCTTCACACTGTGCTATGCTTTCTAGGCTCCAACTAAATAATCAAATTACACATTGTAAGATCCCTGTGGAGTCAGGGAAGTTTTTACAGTAGCTAGTCCTCAACCTTATCCACATTCTTTGAGAGGAAAAAGGTGCATTTTGAGACCCTCTGAGCCCACCAAGAGCAGCTGTGAGCAGCAAAACAGGCTCAGAGAACAAATGCCTTGCAACAATGCACCTACAACACCCTTTACCACATTCCTCACTGAGTCTGTTTCATAAGGACTTACATTTTTGCAGCAAAATATTTTAAGCCAACAGTTTCTTGTACTGAACAGCAATCCACCTTTTGACCATGCACATTTATTCTTAATGGATCAAATCTGTCTTCTCATCAGAGCCTCTTCTGGAATTAAGAAACTGAAAATAGCATGGTGTAAAACACTCATGGTCCAGCAGCCTCAGTAGATTTTAATATTAAATAGCCCACAAAAGAAATATTTTCTCTTGTTTAGTTACTCACCACTTTAATTTGACCTTGAATGCAGCTTTCTGGTTTCTTTGCTGATACCTGTGTTTCAGGAAAAGTTCTGAGTATTTGAAACAAGAGAACTGGTGTTTATGTGGTAACTTTAATTTTTGTCTTGTGTTTTCAGGCCCTTCTCAAAGTCCCATTAATGGCTTTTGTAGGGTTTTGATCTGGCAAACATATAAGAGTGTTGAGTATTCAAGATGCCTTTATGGTAAATGCATACATGTAACTTTTATTAGTTTAAAGGATCCTTTTACCTTCCTGTGTCCCAAAGGCAGTTGAATTCCCAGGTTTCTCTGTGCTAGGTAGAAATGCTATTTTTCACTCTAGAGGAATAGAAAGAGAGAGAAAGCTGTATGCAGTGAATGCTGTGAAATGAGCATGTTTCTATTTGTGAGTACACATAACTGAAGCCTTTTATCTGAACTGACCCGCAAAAAAGAAAGGATAAAAAGATACTTTTATTGAAGATAATAGCTCAGTCCTTCAAAAGTCAATGACCAGTAGAATTTGTAGCTTTTCTATATCAGTATAAGGATTCAGTTATGGAGTGTGCATTTTGGTATCTGTGTAGGCTCCTGCTGTTCATTTCCCCATCAGCAACTACCCAGTTTCAGCCTGAGTCCTCTTCCAACTGGAGATGCACTCGTACCCTTTGTCATGAATAGACATACAAAAGTATCACCACAAGAATAAAAAATATCATCACGAATCACAGCAACATCCCTTAACTTTAATGCCAGTGTAGCCATGGAGACATGGGACTCTTTTAAAATTTTCCATCTGAGAATTTACCCAGCAATTCAGGCAGGCTTTGAGGCAGACCTTCATGTTGCCACTCAGTACACCCTGAGCCTGCATTTACCTGCACAACCTGCACAACCTGCTGGTGTGGTTAGGACTGTTAAGATATTCCACCTCTTATAACATAGAAACAGAAGAGGAAGGATGACAGCCGTTCCTGAGTGAAGCCCTCATTGATATTTTTTTGCTGTTTTTATCTTCTGGGAATTGTAAACCTGGAATCCATTTAGTATGGCATAGAAATCTTTTCATTGACAAGCCCTCTATTCATGCTTTTCCTATAAACAATGGAAGCTGATATTTGGAAAATGCTGGTATTCATATTTCTCATTAAAGAGAGCAGAGTCATGTAAGTTCTGAAAACATAACCTGGATCTCTGGTCTGCAAGCTGTCAACTCCAACTTAAATAAGAAGCTCCCAGGCCTTATCACTGTATGGAAGAAGATTTCTTGTGTCAAGAAGGTCTCAATCTATGATAGCAAATGGTATTCCTGTCTGTGCCGGCTGTTCTCAATCTCATTGTGTGAGAATTAAGGTTCTGTTTGAAGTGAAGCTCCTGCAAAGATGTTGTTATGCTGGATCACCTTCAGCAAAGATATTCTCAAACTGTGCTGTAATTTCGTTGAAATATAAAGGTAGAGCCAGGGAAGGTATAATTTAAAACCAATGATGGCTTCTTTTACGAGAGAAAAATAATTTGTTGCCTTCCTAGATGTGTCAAAACATGATTTTGTACATTGGCATCAGAAAAAAGAAGGAAAAGCCAAATAGAAGAAAAAATAGATGCTCAGGAAAAAAGATAAATCTCAGAATAAATGTCTAGAAAAATAATTTGGAACAGTCTGAGAGCTACTGTTGCTGATGCCATCTGAGTTAGATCTCCCTGAGTTGATATCCTGAAACATAGTAACACTTTCTTTCTGTTTAACCTGAACAAACCTGTGACCAATATTAATCCCAGGATGTGTTGCTGTTCTCTCTGCACACCCCAAATTAGCATAATTTCTTCAATCTCAGATTTCACATGGTGATTACTCTTGATAACAAAATGGGTATAATGGAGTGACATCCTCATTTTTGCTCTCATATATCTCTCTACTAACCATGATAAACAGCAGGGAGATTTTAAATATTAAGCACTCTTTAGTAACTAGAATATTAAATGATCCTAATCATATGCTTTACATGTGATTATTTTCCTTAATTCCCCCCCCACCAAGTCTACTAATTTCCAGATTTAAAATGATTCTGTTCCAGACCTGAATTATTTAAGTATTTGCTACAGCATTTGGGTTTTTTTTTTCTTCTTAAAATTTTCTGTTAATGTACTTTTCACATAGAGTTATTTAAAAATAATATGTTTTAAATGTCTTGTGTCTCTCAACTACATTGTATTGCTGGTTAGTGGTAGTACAGTGACTGCCTCAAATAGTAAGGTCATCTTCAGATCAACGGAAATAACAAAAACTGCTTTAGTTGGCTTCAGACAAACTCTGTGACTTCTCCTAGATAAAGTTCTAGATAATGCATAAAATAAATAAGTCTCTCCTCACTTATTACTTCAGTCCTTTGTCAAGATTGACAAGGATAATGCTAACTCTTCTAGTATGGTAAAGCAACGAATTGTTTTAAAACAAAAACCTCCCCTTGCATCAAAATACTTTTACTATTTTTATTTAATTATTTTAAGATATAAGGGCTTTCATTGAATACGTTAAACTTTCCATTGACTTTAGG
The DNA here is from genome assembly GCA_013397195.1 of Hylia prasina. NCBI lineage: Eukaryota > Metazoa > Chordata > Aves > Passeriformes > Sylviidae > Hylia > Hylia prasina. The sequence continues at coordinate 96,129 of VYXD01005562.1, read as the reverse complement.
AGGTGGTGCAGATATTATTTTAGTGGTTAGGAAAGGTACCTGATTCATTGATGGAGGATTTTTGTTGATGCAGATTGTTGCTGTTCGACACGAAAATGAAGAAATTTGACTCCAAGGTAGAAGAAAGATCAGAAGGCTTTATTCACAATTCATACAGCCCTTTTATAACATGCCATGCTAAGAAGGATATTATTGGTCCATAGAACTGATACCTCTCTGGTTCCATTGGTCAAGCTTAGAGAAACACAAAGGCACAGCTACATAGAATTGTTTTGAGAACAAGAGCAATTGTTTACAAAGATTTGTCCTGAGAAAAAACCTCCCAAGAATTCTTCCCTTGGGAACACTCAGCAAGCTGCTGGCAGGCTAAAATTTCTTAGATTCAGAAAAATCAGGCCCACAGCAGATCTACTCCAGTGTTAATTGGAGTGCACAGGAAGGTTTTTGGATACCAAAAATGTTTCAGATCCTCAGTAAGTACTTCCTAGGATTTGACATGGAAGTCTGCTGTGTTTTTGTAAATCCTAAATCAACAAAACAGCCAACCAAACAACCAATGTCCACATAGACAGCAATTCTGAATAGCAGGTGGCAAGATGGAAAATGTCTGTTTTCCTATTTGGGGTTCACATTTGCAGCAGTCTGGGCTTCATTGTTTCTTGCTGCCTGCATAATGGTGGCCTTTGGGAGAATATCTAAAAAAACCAGGTTTGTCTCTTGTCTATTTTTATCAGTATTAATTCTGATGATTTCACAAGAAACGCGGTACTCAGGGTGTCCAGTAAACACCTAAATTTCAAGTGTAAACATTGGGTTTTATTAAAGAATTCACAATACAAGTAATGTATCACAATCACCAACTCTTTCTGCTAATGGTTTAATGTAATATCCTTCACTGATTATCTCTTTAATGCGACAGATGAATGACAAGCAATTTGATGCATATTTATAACCCTTTGAGATACATTGGTCAGTTGAAAACAGCAGATAAATCTTATGGCAAGGTTCATCTTCCTTAATGGATAAAGCCGTTTTTCAAACAACTTCGATGCTCAGGTTGCACAGTCATGTTCACCTACTTTGCACATTTTCTTTTTCTAGAATAAATATTACTATCATATAGTGTGCATTCAAAAGAGGAAAAGCCCATGTCAAAAAAAAGTCATTACCATTTACTTGTGCTTGTGTAATGCAAAGTATACTTCTGGATGGGCTTTTCCCATCAAATCACTTGAATTCACCTAGTTAACTGTAGATTCACTGCTTGGAATATCATTTCTTTATATTATCTGCAAGATCAAGATATAGCCATATTAATTTGAATAATTTTTTGAATACCACTTCTACCACAAGAGTGTCAAATGTGCTAAGGTCTGTTTAGAAAATAAGGTAAAATAATGTTATCAGACAAATACTGTATTTTAGATGATTGCGGACAACGTGATGTTTTCATCCCAGTCTGGTAAGACCATGCACTGCTATTTTATTAGTGCAATTTATGATTCATTCATAAACCTTGAAGTTGCTTATTGCACAGATAACAATAGTCTCTTTCATTGTTTCCCAGCTAAATTAAAATTCTGATTTTAAAATCTCATGCTACTTGGTCTATAGTAACTGATTTACAATAAGGTTTGCATTTGAGAAAAATTTAAACATGATGTTTAGTTTAATGTAGAGTTAAATTATGTTTTTACTGCATTACTATATATGGAAAAAGCGTACATTACATCTGGCTATAATTTCTTCTGCCAGTTTTGTTTTTTTTTTTCCTTACATTTCCTGTCAGTACTGTGTCTAATATACATATGAAATAGATAGATACACAGAAGGTTGAATCAATAGACAAAGAGATTATGATGAATCACATTTGGACTTCAGTTTTTCTGGATGAAAAAAGGAAAAACTGAAGATTTTCAAAAACTGCAGATTTAAGATTGGCATTCCCTCTATATATCAAGGACAACAGTCTTTGGAGGCTTCTTTTGAGGGAAAGGGTGGTAAATATAATTTTATGTAACATAAGATATTATCTATACAATGCAAAAGGTGCAGGAAAGGAGAAATTCCATGAAATATCAATCTGCTGGACAACAAAAACAGAAAAAGGGTGAAGAAAAATGAAAGAGAGGAATTTTGCAGGACATAGAATACTCCTTAGGATTTTAATGAACTGTTCAGAGTTTTAGAGAACAAGGTGTTGCAGAGGTGTAGTCAACTGGGAACAAGATAGGCTGAAATTACTCTTCACCATGATAAACTAGGAGTGAGACAATTGCAGTGGAATTGCCCAAAGAGAGTTACCTAACTGCTAAAAGGGAAATTATTTTGCATTATTTCTTCTGTTTCAGGCAATACTTAGGAAATACAAAACGTTGATAAAGAGCTATTTTTCATGAAAGTGATTTAAATTTTTAAAGCAATAAGAAACATAGTTGAAAATAAAGACACCTTTATTAGAAATAATTTAGAAATAATATTTAGAAATAATAATAAGCAGCCTCATTTTATTTCTGTTGTCTTTGTTTAGTCATTTTTCTTTTCTTTTGCTTCAAAATTTTGGTTTTAAACCAGATCACAGGCTAGTCTTTGCTAGGAAAAAAAGGTGTGTCCAAATTCCCCAAAGTAAAATGTTGATTAAATCTTCCTGATGATTAGTTGCTTTGTTGTCCCCCATCATCTGTGCTGTAAATTCTGCAAACCCTAGGGATAGCAAATAATAGGGTTTCTTTAGCAACCCATGCAAAACAACAGTACAAAAAGTCAATTAAATCCCTACTTTCCTATTTTGTCCAGAACATATCTGGACTTCCAAGCACATGATAAAAAAAAATTAGTCTTTATTGGGTATACAGGAATGACTTAAAGAAGACCCTAGAAATACATACTGTCACTAAATTCCCACACGTCATTTGATCACAAAACTACATGAACTAAAATGAAAAACATAGTACAGCTACTAAAACACAGGAGGAAAAATAACACAAATTCTGCAGTACCCTACATTGGATATTCATGGAAATATAGCACTACATTGGAGAAGAGAAGATGCTATTTATTTATTTGCTCCTGTCACTGAAGTAGAAGGCTAGAAAACAAATAGTTTGCATTTAAGGGAGAAAAATCAACGGTTTTACTCTAAAAGGCCAACAAATTCAGCAGCTAGGCATGTCCTTTGCAAAGCAGAGGAGAAAGTCATCCTGTTGTAGCTGTTTAAACTCAAGGGTCAGATGACTGATAGAGTGCATTGTCTGGAGACTTTCACAGTTCAAGTAACGCTATCAAACCCTTTAATTACACCAATATACAGCTGATAAGAGGCCCTAATGGCCCTTTCATATCTGTATGGTAACTAGGACGTGCACCATATATGGGTGTAAGATTGATACCTATAAGACTTAGTTCTGATAACTTGACTTCCTGTCAAATGATGCAATGCAGAAGCTTCTTCCAGCTTCTCACCTCTTTCACTTTAGTGTTTCACACTGCTAAGAAAAGTTCCAGATATCAAGCAGTGTTTTTAAGCGAGGAAATATAACAAAGATCAATATGGAATTAACAGAAAAATGTGGCTTACTGAAGCATGATTTCCAGCAACCCTTATACTCTGTCAGCATATCTGCTGGATTGCCTAGCCTTTTGTTTCACCAGTTACATTAATTTCTAATTAGTTAACTTCAGTACAGAAACTAATATTTCTAATAATTTTATCAGAACCAAATTGTGACTGTAATACTGTAGCATTTATGTTACTGTTTACTCTGGTCATGCAATTTCTCAGTGAAGGGAACTCTTCCTACATTTGCCCATACCTATACCTACACATATACCTATACTTATACATATATCTTTACTTTTGTCAGTTATCTTATTGTTTAGATTAATTTTATTATCTTTGTAAAGCAGTGGAAAGAATAGGTGTTGGACTACAGTAAGAACATAAAGTTTACATAAATATTATCTCCTATTTAGCAGTTATGGGATGTATAGGTGATGAGCAGGAGTGCTGAACCCCACTGGGAATATTCATGTTGGATTGGAGACAAGCTATATTTTCCACTGGAGCAGGGATTTTCACCCACAAACAGAACAAACTCTGGGTTTTGAGGTATGGAGATGTGTTATGAAGCAGACCGATGTAGAGTCCCCAGGCAGGTGCAAAGCAGATCCCTTTATTGCAAAAGCCAGGCCTTTTTAAGCAGTTAGGCCTTTATCAGTCACAGTTTTAAATCATAACAAACATAATCCAGGCAACCACCACACACCACGACGTGAACACATAACGGTTATGTAACTAGTCTTTCTACCTCTAATTCAACTGAGCCATTTTCCCATAGCTGAAGTAGCAGGCCTGAGCCATGATTTTACAAGGGTAACAAGGCCCTTATTTCATAAGGCTTTACCTATATGCAACAGAGATACTTCTCTGAATGTCATATATTCCATTTCTGACACATATTCAGAAGAGCCTCTGGAAGAGAAGCGTCTGAAAGAGAAGAAAACCAATTCTATAAGGAACAGTAGTGACCCTTCCCACTGCACTTCACTCACAAAATCATAGTGAACATGGCATGTTCTGCACCTTCTGACTTCAGTCCATCAAAGTACATTAGGGTTTGGTTTCAATGAAGCTGCTTTGTTTACTTTAATAACCAATACCAGTGTCCTTAAAGTTAAACGTGTGCTGAAGGGTTCCTCTGGCTGGGGTCTTTGCACAGGGAAAATTCAGATCTGGCACACTAAGTTGTTGTCATTATGAGAAATGCAACAATTCAGAGGAAATATCCCTGTAAAGATATGTGAAATGGAAGATCTCACCTCCTGCTGAACGATTGTAAGGCTTCTGACTGTTTGGGGAAGTAGCATGCAATGTTGCTGGCATGCACATGTAAAGTGAATTATTATTGTATTAAAAACTACTTTCCCCCAAACATTTGTTTCTCATCTGGCATCAAATAGAGTTTAATTGCAAGTTGTTTTATGCCGTTTTCAAAAAGATGCACAGGAGGTTCCTAAACATCCCGTGTATACACATCTCATTATATCTCAGTAGGGTTCATATTTGTACCACCTGCTCACGACTGGGAACACTTACCCTAATGTCTCTGCAACAAATTTTAGCACTGGGGTCCTTCTGACAGTGCAGTTGCAATCTTCATTACAGTCTTTTTTTGCAAGCCATTTCCAGGGAGTTTTGTTAAGAGACGAAATACGTGAATTTCAATATTTCCTTTGATTTAAGAACATACAGACCAATAATTTTGCTATTTTTACCTAATGAGAAAGAGCAGTAAAGTTCTCAGGTCAAAATCTGAATTATGATTGGTTACCAGCTGTTTACAAAACTGAACAGCAGGAGCATAACACAGGATTATTTCTATGGCTAAAATATCAGCTTGCATGGACTGGATGACTCCTTCATGAGGACTTTCTAGTGCTAATAGGAGAGGGTTATAGGCTTTGTATTTTTAGGACAGTTTTGGTTACTATACATGTTAATAACTCCAGGATTTATGTATGTTTAGCTCATTTACAATGTATTGCCAGGATTACTTGTTTGCCTGTAGGCGAAAGCCGTGAGTTAAAAGCCTCGTCAGGATTTGGGCTCAGGTCCAAACTAATATTGCAGTGTAATACTAGGAGAGCTGCACTGCTAGAAGACATGTGGCTTGGGTAAGGTGTTGAATCTAGGTCTCACCTGCATGGCTCTGATGGTCAACCAAATGGCAGTTAAGGACTTCCAAGCTCTTTGCAGGAGGAGAATGAGATGTTTTTCTGGATCCATGGGGCACTTGAGCATCAGATTGACATGACTCCCTGAAACATCAGTTCTGTTTCATACACATCTGGTAGAAAAACCAGCATTATAGTGCAACCAAAGACTAAATTATAATGCATGTGCATATGTTGAGGATGAACATGAGACTTTTCTTTCTCCACATTCCAGTTTCTCATGACTGGGAGCCTGCCTGGATCTTTACTTTCCTTCCCTTTCCCAAAGCCAGATGGGTAGCAGCAGTATAGACAGGTCAATGCTGAATCCAAACCTTATTTTTGAATGTGTTTATATGGAGCACACAAGCTCCACCTACTCTCCAACTGAGTGTCCAGTGCAGAGTCTAAGGAACTTTGGACCTGTTTCCATGTTTTCTCACCCCAGCTAGATCACCCAGACCGGTAATCGGTGCTTTACCTTATAGCACGTAGTGCTGCCGCTACTGCTCTGAGAGTGGCAGAGATCTGGGCCTTGATGAGCATATTTGTGTGCAGTATAATTTTGACAAATTTTCTTGAGGAAGACAGACACAGCAGATATTTATATCTCAGATATTTTTATCTGGGACAAAGGCTCTTCTCCAGCTCAGATGCTTTCTCCTTGCCAAACTCCAAACGCTTGTTTCCAAAAGAGGTGTTAAAACTTCTCAAAGTTTTCAGGAAAACTCTTAAGTATCTTTCATAATGGGAAGAGCTAAAAAACCCAAAGTGTAGGAGCTGTGACTGGCTGCCCTGAAAGCAAACCCATTAGTCACAAGCTCATCCCAGACAGATTATTCTTCCGTCTCCAAATAAAAAACTTCTATGGAAAAGCCTGAAAATTCCCGTGGAAGGTGAATTCAGCCTGTTCATACAGCTTGAAGAAAACAAAACAAAAACTGGGGTAACACTACATTTGATTTATCTTGAAGGGGATGCAATTCTTTGAGTTGCTTTATAGATACCTCAATTTTTTTTTTTTTTGTAAGAATCATATTTTTGAGACAGGATTGCATCCTGGAACAGTTGTCTTGTAGACCACTCCTGCACCTGTTGCCATCCACTGGGATTGCCATGGCAGTTGTGGATTTGCTTGCACTAGATCACGAGTATTTGTGCAATTTTGACGGGTTTTTAGCATGTTGTAGCCACTCAGAAACGGTTTCCAACTCAGCTTGCTCTATGCAGCTACCAACTGCTTCGTGAGCTAATCTACAAACTAGTTCTGTATCCAGAAATTCCCTTCCCAGCAATTTCTTCTGCTGGTCTCATCTTCTCTGCAATTTTTCTGTACGATCCTGTTAACATAAACTGTGCAGTCCTACAAAGAGATAATGTATCAGACCATCACTATTAGAGAGAAAAAAAAAATATTGCCAATGTTCCCTGCAATTTTTTTTTTCTTCAGTGTGCTGTATTATCTGTAGCCCTTATTACTTTCACCAGACTTATCTGCATGGGCCATGCATTTGTTTTTTTCTCTCCCTCCCACCTACTTAACACTGAAGATGTTATCCATCACCCTTCCTCAAATGAGGAATAAGAGGCTACTACTCCGTGTCCACCTGGCAGGGATCAGAGGAAAAATGCAATAGTCATCTGGGCAGAAGCTGTTTGGGTCATCCCACAGAGGTGCTGCTTGAATTAAAGTTCTATATTTACCTTCTTGTGTAAAAATTCTTGGTGGCGTAAGAGAAACATATTGTTAATTAATTGCAGTCTGAAACACGTCAATCAAATGTGTTTGCGGCTAGTAATCTTCATGCTAATCACTTTCTCAAACACCCCAGTCCATCTGAATTATGTCTAAATTAATCTAAGCAAATCTGTACATCTTCTTTTAATATAAAGTAGTAGTGGCTTGTGTTAGTTTGTGCACAGACAGATAGACTGCCTTAGCTAAAGAATCATTTGAGATTTTTCTCCAACTGAATCAGTTTTCAGTTTTGAAAAGTTGTTAATAACTTCTCTATCATTTATATTTTTTCTTTTTTAAAAAATTGCATGTATATTTGTACATCTCTGGAAGATAAAATATACAAAATTAACTTAAACTGTTGTGATCATTATACTCTTCATCTGGAAAGGCTGTTGGCAAGCTTTCAGAATAGTGAAATTTATTGTTCTGTGACCTCTGACATATTTGACCATATTTCACTTGACTTTCAAAAGTGATCGTCTGGCTATTAATGATTCATCCACTCCTAACCCTTTGGACCCAAAATGATCCATGAATGAGCCATTGCCCAAAGTGCAAGTTCTTAAATAGACTTTGCTAATGCCAAAGTAATTTTTGCATACTGGGCTTAGGCCTGAAATAATTGATAACTAGGTACCAGCTTGATGATATGCCAAGAAACATCTGTAAATGACCTGGGCGTCAGCTCTTATAAATTAAAGTAAATAAATTACTTAAATAGTACTTCTACATGAAAAGTTACAAATTTTCCTGTAGAGCTGATCCATACTCTGTGATTCATCCTTTTAGAACCTACTTTTCATTGAAATGATCTCCTATGAAGTAGAGCTCCTAGATTTCCTTTCAACAGAATGTTATTGAAAAGTGACTTCTGCATCTATAAAAAATAAAAAGAAATCAAATCACAGCTCTTTAAAAATAATGAATACAGGCAAAGAGATCACAACATTTTGGCAGAGCTCTCTTTAACTTTTCAATTATAGCTACTACAATCAAGACCATTCAACTTTAGCTGTTGTCTAATTCTGTTGGTCTAGACAGGCTTGTAGGTTTACAAATTAGTCTGAAAACATCACACTCAGTATTCACCTGAAGTTAAGAATTCCTCACTTGAGGATCTAGTTTATCTAAACTAAAAGACAAATTGTATTTGATTTCAGGATCAATATGGCAGAAATCCCAGAGCTCTCCACCCATATGGTAGGAGCATATGTGTTCATTGAGCTACACTTCACTAGGAAAAAACTGCTTTTTCCCCATTTGCCCTATCCAGGATTAAGCCAAAGTCTATGCAAGTCTTTAGAAATATTTTCACTGATTTCAGCAAGCTCTGGATGATGCCTTCCAGTTTCCAGTCAGTTCTGTCATCATTGCTATAATGATCAGCTTCAGCTTGACATTCCTTGGGTTGATGTCTTCAGGGGATAGCTATTCCAGCTTGTCCAGACAGCAGAAGTGGATTTCTAGAGCACTTTTTAATTTACAGACCTCCTTCCGCATAGTAACAAATACTGGAAGTGGGTTAATTTGTTTGAAAATCGATGTGTAATTTTGTCTTAGCTCCTTTTCAGCATGCTTTGCATGACTCAAACAGAGGAAGACTCTCTGCTCTTACAGATGAATGACACACATTGTCTGGGATGCCAGCAGCTCTGCATTGCAATACAGCACACTATACAGCACTGGTACCACAGTTTTGGTCTCCCCCTCATGCCTATATGCAGTAGTATTGCTTGCGAACTGTTTAGGCCCTCTAAACTTCTTCCCTCCCTCCTGCAAATTTGCTAATCCTGAATAAAGATGGCTAAAACACAGGTTTTGTTCATGATGTAAAGTGTTTCTGTACCTGGAGGAAAATTTTAAAGAGCATTCACTCCTGATCTTTTAGACCTAAGTTACAGCATCAAGAGCTTCTGCAAGAACACAACAGCCTTTATGGTCTGTACAGAACTGTGCTTAGTGCAGTCTTCAGCCACACAGAGAAAAATGTTACATCCGTATTTATATCTAGACTATATGTAAATATGTTTTGATAAGTTAGTAGATGGAACATTTCACTAAGCAATGCACTCAAACTTTTTGAATTCTCTTTTTTCTTCTGTTTAAACAGGTGATTTCCGTAAGTCATCCTCCCCAGTCTTTTCCAAAGATGTAATCCTTAGTCCCAATACAAAAGCAAAAAAAGAAATTTCATCTTTTTCTATAAATGTCTTCCTGGATTAACAGTGACATCTGTAAAAGTTGCCTCTTTCCCCAGAAAAAATGTCGAAAATTTTCAGTTTACCTTTGTAGAGTAACATTTTGCTGTATCAGTAATTTGAGTCGCAGCTGCATGGCAAGTGATGGCTAGCTATGCAGTTACTGAGGCAGCTCACATAACTACACTGGAAAGGAGGAAATATACCCCAAGCATTTACAGAAATTTTATTAGGGTGGTTGAATGCTACTGAGTGGAAAAAGAATTTCCAGAGGAGGGACAGAACCTGCAAATGTGATTAAAACCATTTTTTTTCTGTGTATGTGTTCTAAAGATGCCATACCTGGGCTTTGGATTTGTCTATTTCTCTCTCTCTCTCTCTTGCTCACTCCATTTTTTTTAATTTAATTTTTTTATTATTTTTATTTTTTTTTTAAGTAAGAAACAATATTTCACATTTGGAATAATTCCTGAGTTTTGGGAACAAATTATTAAAACTGAGCATATGGAGGTCTTAAAGTAGAACCTTATGGAAAGTAGGATAAAAAAACCCACTTGATCAAGGCTGTTCTATAGCATCTTAAATTAAAATAAAATATTGCAAAGTCCTGATGAAATAAAAGTTTTGTTCCTGTGGGGCTCTTTTCTGTCCTCAATTTTCAAGTTTATTTCAATAAATAAGTAAAGATTACATAGGAACTAAATTCTTCCACCTTCAAACAAACATTTTTCTGTTGCTTGCAGCTCTTTATGTGTTTTTTCTATCTTACATTAGAATATGGAAGATTTAGCGCTTTTTTGTGATATTTGGAGAAATCTACAATGATAGTTATAGATAAATTAATTTTATATATATTACATTCCCATCAGACTGAAGATAGGGTGTTAAATTTTAATAGTCAAAAACTCTCACTCTATGTGAACCTTATGTTTGCCCATAAGAGACAACTATTAATTTTAAGTGCTGTGAGCTAGGCCTTGAGTCCAGGTCCCCAAGCTATTAAGGCACATTCAGGTCTCAGTGTGCTTTGGGTGCAACTGCCCTACAAATGCTTCCTCCAAGCTCTAGATTTTTTTCTTGCCAGGTATGAACGTGCACTGGTCAAATCCTGTGTGATAGTATTGATATTACTTAAGCACAGACAAAAAGTCTCTAACGTCCGAATAAACACCTGCCTCTCCCTGAGTTTTTTCAGTGTGAGTCTCCTATGTAAATGCTGATTGCTTTCATTACAGGTTATTCTACTCCAAGTCAGCGTCTTGAAATCAACCATTATGTTATTAATGCAGTTTGTTCTGTCTGTGGTTTAGTAGGATCATGTATGATTTACTTAGCATGAGCAGTGGTTGCAATGAGAAAGGTTTCTAAGGCAAAAAAGGAAAGGTAAAGTAAATGGACAAAATATTAACAAACTTTGGCTGTTGAAGTCTCATTTTTCCTCCATATGAAAATTCTTAAATAATACGTGTAGTACATCTAAACCTTTGAGCACCCACTCCATCAGAGGTTCTGATTTATGATGGAGAGCTTTGTTCTGATCTATTTTCAGACTACTGTGGCAAAATAATCCTGTAAGAGACTGAAACACTGCAGGTTCTGTAATATGTATGACACCAACTTCCTTGTGAGGGGAAGAGGAGGGGCAGACACAGATCTCTTCTCTGTGGTGATGGACCCAAGGGAATGGCCTGAAATTGTGTCAAAGGGGTTTTAGATTTAATATTAAAAAAGTGTTTTTCACTTGGACCAGACTCCGATGTCTGTTCACACAGACTTCCTGTGAGGGAAATGCTCACAACACCAAGACTGAAAGAATTCAAGAAGTGTTTGGATGCTGCTCTGGGGTACATATTGTGATTCTTGGAGTGTTCAGTGCAGGTCCAGTGTTGGACTCAATGATCCTCGTGGTCCTTCCACTGAGCTTATTCTGTGATTCTATGGTTCATTGGATCTACAGAAGCCTGGATAAACAGAATGCCCAGAAGAAGTGACTAGAAAAGCTCTGTATCCTGTTAGAGAGGGACGAGTCCTGAATTCTTTGTTTACTCTGATTTCCATGTGAAATCCATCTCCACTTAAGACGACAGGGACAGGTGGAAGGGCGTCCTTCCAGCATGTGCTTTAAATAAGCATTTTTTAAATTCTACCGGAGCGAGTTACAACTGTGTTTTAGTCATGTATTTCCTATTTCTTTAACAGAAAAAGTTAATATGAAAGAAAGAAACAGGCTGATAAGTGTGTCCATATTTGATTATTCACCTATGCTCATTTAGGTAAATGAGTCAAGCCTTCACAGCATTTTTAAGGATTTGGTTGTCAGTTACACAACCATCAATTTGCAAGCCTTGGATAAATTTACGTTATGAATTTGTAATCCTGTGAAAAATCAGATGTGCACATACGTTTGTGTTGTAGGGTATAAATGCAATTTCTTTCCCTCCCCAACAGTTCTTTGTGCCATCTTTCCAATTTTAATTGATATCACGGAAATCAAAGAAAGACCACAGTGATTCAGCAGTGTTGACAATGTGCCAGGGTGTTTAGAAAATAGGCATAGCTAGGGAAGAAGAACATGTCAAAATACATTTGGAACATATTGGAATATGTTATGAAATAAAATGTGTTTACCTTTTTGAATGACGGTGTAGGGTAGTGCTGGCAACGCTTAGGAGGAGGAGGAGGGAGTGGGTGATGGAGCCCTAGAATGGGCCACATTCCTGTTTTTTTATGCAAGATACAAATACTCAGAGAAGGAATACAACACAATATAACAAATCACTTCTCTAATTCATTGGACTTGTCAAACAAATTAGCTTCTCTGGTGGTAGCGGTAGTGGGAACATTAATATGATCAAAATGCTGGTGGCTGCCTAAGTTCTGCTATCACATAGTTTAACCAGGCTTAGACAAGTTTAGACATCTGAGTGCTAAAAATACTGGAAGATAGTAACATCTGCTATGAAGCAAAACATGTGATGATCCTACCACTGGTAGCAGTGAACTAAGACATTTAGTGTGGTGAGCAAAAAGACATCTTAGGCACATACTTACATATCTGAATGAGAGACAAAGGAGGCTCCCTCATGCCCCACTCTCCCATCTCCCTGCCACCACCAAAAACCAACAGGCAAACAAAGGAAACAAACATACTGAAATACTTCCCATAGGAATGCCATTACAATTTTTTCTCCAATAATAAAGTGCCACCAAAAGCACCTGAGACACTACAGTAATAAAGGATTTTGCTTGATTTTAGGAATACTCCTTTCATGACTTGTCATATTTTCTTCCCACCCACATCAATATATGATATTTACCATCAGAAAAAGAATAAATAAACTTCATAAAAATCTTTGTGTTTCAGGCTGTCATTAAATAGCTGTCAATGTCAGTCATTTTATAACCCAGTTAGCTTTTTCCTACATTGAATAAGCATTAAAAACATCTGCTAAACTTAGCATATTTTCTTCAATTTTCCTGCGTCTTCCTTCACTGGCATAATTTGTCTAGACTGAAGCTGGTTTTAAGATCTCTTAACCTTTTAATAAACTTTTCTCTCGTTATTGTACTGTCTCCCTAATTCATCATCTGTAATATTTTGTAATCTGATCCACTATTTGGAGAGAGGGGCACACTGGGAAACATACACTGGTTGAAAATAGATATGCTAAGTAAAACCCATTATTTCTGTAAACAGTGATACATTCATTATATTACTCATCTCTCTCCGTCACAGCTATATTACACCCATTACAATTTTTTTTCCTTGTTCCATATATATGGATAATGGAAATCATTATATTTTAAAATATTTTGACATTTAGACCAGTTTGATCTATTTTTTACATGATTTACTCCTGCATCTTGATCCATAGATTTCTAACAAGGTGTTGTGGGATTTGGCAAGACATAGAGATCAGTCATAAAGTATGCCCATTTCTGAACTTCAAAAAGGTACAGAGCTGCTAAATATTGCTTTATTGCACACCACTAAGACCTCAAAAGTCATACTTGGATGTCACCAGCTTCTCTCATCCAAACTGAGAACTCAGAAGGTGAATCTCATTCTTGCAGTATCAGACATAAAATATACCAACTGTTGTTTTTCTGAGAACAAAAATTGAGCAAACGCCTTGTCACAGACTTAAATACAAATTTTTTTGTGAAAAATGAAAGCAAAAGATATTGCTTTGATCTGAGGGACAGACCAAGACAGGGATGAAAATGTAGCTCTGATACAGGCACTGGAGAAATACAGTAGTTCACCTATTTTCAACAGTGGAATATGGGAAGTACCACAAAATTTTGTACTGCACTTTCTAGAGTCACAAGTTAATTTAATTGAATTTATTTCATTAAATTTAAATCTGGGCACAAGCAACTAAAGTCTGGAACTACGTGGGGTAATGAGGGAATTATTTGCTCTTGTCTCCACAGCCAGCCCTCTCTGTCTCTGACAAACCACTCAGGACATTTAAATACTGGAGTACAAATAACCAAAATACGTAATGGTATAATTATTTTACACAAATTAAAAATGTTGCTTTCCCCCTTAGAGCAACCTGAAAATAAGACAATTCATTGGTTAAATTTTAATGGAACAATCAAAGAGCAGTTAATTCCCCAGCATGGGGTACCCTCAGTGGGCAATTACAGGGTTAGGAATGCTTTGTCTCTGCTTTGACCTGATTGGTGTAAAGCCCCTTGATGGTTTGCAATGTTTGTTAAATTGGCAACAGTCTGTACTTGGATAAACCTTATTAGCCAAAAATAATAGGCAGTTTGGTTGCCAGTTTTAATGCTCATATGTTGTAATCAGCAGGGTTTTTTTTCCTTTTTCTATCAGTCTTTTGGAGGTTAATCTCTGTTATCATCATCTTTAACTCACTCTTATTCTTATCAGTTATATTTAGTGGCAGATTGCAAGCTTTACTTATTATCTTGTTAAATCAGTAGGTGAAAGCCTTTCAAGGCATTTCTTTTTAAACATCTTTTATTAATGTTAATATGCCAGATGGGACAAATTAAAATGGTTCTGTTCTTCATGCTGCCACTACCCACAATTTTACCACATCGTTTGCTGTTTAAGGAAGCATAGGAAAATGATAGGTAGAGAACTTCTATAATAAAAGTTCAGAAAATGGAAGTATAACTTCTCTGGAAAAATGTTTTGGGTTTTTGGAGTTAAATGCATACATAAGAAAATATGCCACTTCTGTGTATGCAGCTGGTTTGATCTTATTATAGCTGAGTTCAAGGCTGTCTTGATCAGAACAGTGTGGCAATATACTTTTTTCTTTACTCATATTGTGGATCAAAAGAAAATTTCAATACTTTTATCATCACCTGTTATTGATGCTATTGCCCTTGTGATCCCTGTGGCATTATGTGTTGATGCCAGACCACACAGACAATGAACCTTTCCATGGTCCCCTGGGTTGGGTCCATAAGAAAGACATCCGTAAAACTGCCTTGGAAGTCATCGGTGTATTACTTACTGAATGTTCCCTACCAGGTAGCCTCATATAATTCTGTTGATAGGTAAGGCACTCTGGGGACAAAACTCTTTGTTGTCTGGGTTTGCTTAGTACACAACCACTGATGAAATAAATAAATAATAGTGTTTTTGCTAACAGCAACAGTTAAACAATAAAAACAAAATCAAGTAATTTATAGGCAGGCGTTCTCTCTTTTTCAGTCCTGTTGAAGTGTTGCTATGGGACAAATATCTCCCTTTTCTGATTTCAGTGAGATTTGACTTTTATAACCAGGGATCCTTTATCTCAACAGCAGAATGGCAGTATATTTGTACTTTTCCCTATTATGATTTGTTGAATTCTTTTCATGATGCAATGTTCAGGAGCCCAGTGAGGCTTCCTTAGTTTGCATGGAGAGCACAAGAATTTCTTTACACACCCCAGTGGTAACATCTCCTATTAAACAAGAAAACTGGGGCCAGGTTTTGTCAAAACTGTATGTTACAGATATTTGGGTATTCCCTGTCAATATTCAGTTCATGATATTTCCTGCACTGGATCAAATTTCACTTAGAGATTGCTAAGTTGAGAAGACATCATGTGAAATGAATGTAGTCAAAGTCTGTAGAGAAAAGAGCTCTTTCTATGAGGGAAGAGTGGAGAGTGTCTAGGGAATAGCTTTTCATCTAATTTTACCGTAAATCTACTTCTAATGTTAAAACCAACTCAGTTTCTTTATCTCTCAATACCAGCTAGAAGGATTTTAGTTTTCTCTGGAAGCTGCTACTTCAGGCTGCGTACTGAATCGGATGTGCATGAAAATCACTTTGAAGGAATATAATAGAAAATTAAAGTAGTGCTGAAATATACTTAGCTATTAGAATTCAAGTAGGCAATGTTAGGATTTGCCCATTTAAAACATATCCGTGTATTATAATTCTGTAAACCATTTGTATTTTTGTAACAAAACATAGTATTGTTTAACTTACATTGTGGCAATCTCAAGGCTGTTTTCCCCTGTAGTCTTCTTTGTGAGCAAAAGTAGGAAAAAGCCCCTCAACACTGCTATACTTGTTATCACTGGAGATAAATGATGTACATATAAATGCCTATGTCTGTGTGATATATATATGTGTGTGTGTTTATGTACATATGTGCACATGTAATTATATATATTGTGTCTAGTTATGCACATCCTCTTCCTTTTGTATGGTAAGGATTTTGACTAAACATAGGGAGAAAATCAGGGTTGAAGGAAACCACAAATACAACAGAATGACTGGAGTTTAAAATAGGAGAGATGGTAATTGTGCAAGATTCTGTACAGGATTTATGTTTGCCAGATGCTTCAGGACTGCAGATGGAATCATGAAAAGCAGACTAGAAGAGCAAGAAGTCCAATCCTAAAAAGGTTTGCCATAGTTTCCTAGACTCCATTAGCCACAAGACATTGTGGCTTTCCCTGTCTAGCACATTCTTTTTAATAGAAGAAGGAGTGCAAAAGGGGAAATGTCATCCATCTCAGAGATCATTTCAGATGCTGTACCATTAATGAATAAGTGAACACCATATTAGAACTACTCCAAACGAAAAAAAAAAACAAACCAGTATTACCCCCAAAACCTTTCCCTCAAAATGTTTTGGTAAGATTCAGGAAAAGGGTTCTTTCTTAATTTCTTTCTACTTTTATTACTTTTTTCATTCATATTAATTTGTTTCCATTAAAAACAGGAGGTAAACTAGTAAAGTATCACAAAATGATTTTTCTTTTATGTTGGAGCAACCTACAAATGTTTAGAAATATCAATAGTTACATGTCAATTCTTGTCAAACTCCACCAGATCTGATTAATATCAAAGTATTTATCTAAGGAAATGGAATTTATAGAACTTGTGAAATTTACTTTCCAGAGCCAGGTAAACAGTCCTAAATTTAACTCTATTAATTTAAGTTCTGCTGCAGAAATCTCTGGATATGTTGCCACAAACTTAATAAAATAAGATAAAATATAACTTTAATTATACTGCTGATTATCAGCATGAGCACATAATATATGGACACTTAATTAACATAATTTAACTTGCCTGTTTCATCATTAGAGATCCCAAATGATCTTGAAAGATGAGCTATCACTTTGTTTCTGCATATTACATTATTTAGATTACATGAAAAATATGAAAATGTTTCAGATTGAGCACAGACCACTACTTCAGATATTGGAGTGTTTGTATATTAAATATATATTACCCCTGACATTGAAAATAGACCTGAGTGCATAGAAATTTCAGTCAGACTACAACAACTGTCCAATTGCCTAGAGGTGATGTTTTACCACATAATCCATCCCCAAAACATACAAGAGACATGGTGAATATATTTCAAAATATATTTTGACTCAGAAACATCATATGATCAGTGAGCATTTCATTTGCTGTACCTATTATTAAATAACTGGAAAAGAAAATGCATCTTCTGCTCTGAACAGATTTTGGTGACAGGCGTCTTGTCATGTCTTTGCTAGATTGAAAAGCCCTTCCTGGCATTTTTTTGTATGGACTTTGCTCCTTAACCTTCTGTTTGTTAAGATGGGTAGACTGAGCTCCTTCAGCCTTTCTTCAGAAGGCACGTTTATGTACATTTATTTCTAAATGACAGCAGCACAGAAATGAATGTTTCTTCTACGAATCCTCCCACTGAGGCAGACACATCTCAAAATTCAGTGCCTTGGTGGCTTGACTGCTATGACAGTATAGATGACTTAGTTTTTGCTGGCTGAGAAGATCTATATTAATTGAGATAAAAATAGTAAATTGCCTAAATATTGAGTGCAGGTAGAAGAATATACAAGTCATTGGCTAATACATCCTTTTGAAAGCCTAGATTAATGTTTAAAATCTTCATTTAAAATCAACACAAAATCCTGAACTTATAAATAATATGATTAGGATGGGC
>VYXD01005562.1:62342-76403 GCA_013397195.1 Hylia prasina | reverse complement strand
TGGCATGAATGTCTGTTGAGCTGCCAGCTTTCAAAATCTACTGACCAGAAATCAAAGATTTTTTGTGCTACTCCTCCTTTGGTAAATTTCAAAGGATGCTGAAACTGGTATTCAAGGTCTTGGTTAGGAAGCAATTTTCCTCAGAACTTTTGTTTTTTACCTTTTTACCTTTACCATTACTTTATAGAAAAAAAAGCTTTTTATTATATAGATTTTCTACTTTGATCTAATCTTGATTCTCTTGGTGGAATTTATCTCATTTTATACCAATACAAATTTCAGAAGAATCAAATTTCAAGCTTAGAAATGAAACAGGGGGATTAACCAGGGAACAAAACCAGCACATAATATATGTAGTGTACCTTTAATTGTGATGTAATACTGGAAAAATATTTAAATATGGAGACATTTATGACTTCCTGGATATCTTTTTCTGTCTTTCCTTATGCCTCAATTTAGTAAGATTCTTACTTACAAAAGATCTTTAGGAAACACTTTTTGTACCTCAACTTCAGTTCACTCTGAGGTGCAAAAATTGATAAAATTTATAGAACGGCCAGTTTTAAGAAAATCAGATTCAAAGAAAAAAAATAACAAACCATTTTCTTCCTTGACTACATGTTCTTTGGAAAAAATCAAAGTTGACATATTTCTATCTCCATTTCAGTCTTTTTATGAATTTAACAACTCTGGCATACCTGAGCAAAATTAGGCATGGATGGCAACCCATGGAGCAACACTAGATTTCTAGACAAAAATGGAAATTCAACAGCGTTTGATGAAGTATCTCGTATTAAAGACTCATTCTGAGTTTCATAATACTTTGTAATGAAAGCTTAAAACACATCCAGAGGTGTTTGAATGTGCTAGCAGCCTGAAGTACTCTGATAGTGGTCTACTGCCCAGTGTGCTCTCCAACATTCACATCCCCAACAGCATCCAGTATCTCAGAGATCCTTTTCACAATGGCAAAAACATTTGGCTTGTACAATGTTGTTAAGCACAAAAGACAAGACAAAGGCCAAAAAATCAATGCCTCCCCCAAAATGGACCTACAAAAAAACCCCCAAACTAACAATCCAAACAAGCCCCAAAACCCCAAACTAAGAATCCAAACAACCCAAGCCAAAATAAAAGAAAAAATATTTGAGTATACTGACATCAGTGAAGGTGTTGTGACAGTCCTGCTAGTGAAGAGAGCTGACTTCAGGACCCTACAATCCATGCTGGCAAAGACTTGAAGCCTGTGGAAGCAGTGCATTGAATATCTGACAGAAACTGCACTCTCCTAGCACTATTTTGCCAATAATTGGAGCAGATTGGCAGAACGAGACGAGCAAAATCAGGCAGATCCTCTGGGTGCACAAGCATATGTGGATCAGAATGACAGGCTTCAATAAACCCTAAATAATCAATATCCACTAATTCTTAATTATCTCATTCTGCTGATGTAGTATGAGAAATATATCAAGAAACTGCCTTCCACATGCGTTCATTAGGAATTCAGATTTAGTAGCTGGTGGTGATGTTAGGATAATTAGCAGCAAAAAAAATGGAAGAAATGCTGGTTGCTATAGCAACCCATTCATCATGATCTACAGCATAAACACCCAGATTAATTTACAAGATGCCAGGTAGATATATGCTTGGCTGACGGGGGTATACACAGACACCACGTTATTTGCTTTTATTAAGGCTTAATCATCAACATTAGAGTTTTCAAAGTATGTGTGCTATCACTGTCAATCATAGAGGAGCTAGATGCTTTTAGGGCCAAATCTGCCAGCACAGTCTCTTTGCACACTGTAGGGAAGGAGGAGGAAGAATAATATTCCTCCAGACACCCTATGAAGCCACTGCAGGGTCCTTGGAACTGAGATCACTCCTATGAGCTATCTGTGTGGTAAAAGCCATATTCTCCCTCTGTAGAAAGCCAGACCCTTTTCCTTGAATCTTAATGATATTTTTCCCTGGAGAACTCTTGGTAAAAGAATGCTAGCCATGAAGCACCCTTTGGTGGTGTACACCATGCACAAGTGAGGATACCTGTCCTGCTGGGGTTATACACTTTTTGTAATCAAAGACTCCATAAAGCTGCCACCCTATTGAAGAAGTGCATTGTATTTGGTAAAACTGTAAAATAGACATTTGAAGCACTGGAGGTGGTGGTACAAGGAGCTAACATCATGCTATGATGAAGTGTGCAAAAAACCTAAAGGAAACATGAAGGGAGGAGAATCAATGCACATTTGATAACTAAAGCAGAGCTGTCCCTCCAAAGTAGAGGTTAATAATGATTTATAATAAATAATAATAAAGTTTATAGACATAGGGTAAATAATAAATAAAATGAACTGCTGGAGTCCCTCTGTCACTATTTTTTTCCTGTTAGTGAGGAAAACCTTCACATCCTAACCTCTTGTTACTGCTTTATAGAAAAAGCCTTTGGCTTTCACACTGCAAAGTTTTGTGTAGATTTCCCCAGAACTGGCATCTTTTGACTACTTTGAGTACTAGTTGAATGTTGCATCAACAACCTTACCTCACAAATACACATGTGTGTTTCTGCTGATGATCCAGACCATCGTCCCATGCCACTGCCTCCTGCAGTGTGCTTATGCAGATGTGTGGAGAGACATATTGCAGAACTGGTTAAGCTGCAAAACTGCTCAGAGCTGGGGTAGAGGATCACACACAGAGCCTTGGACACTTTGGGTAAGATAGCTTAATGGAGTTGAGCAGCACTGCCAGAAATGTGTTGGAGTCAAAACTATTCTTCTTGACCCCCTCAGTCCTCACTTCCACTTGTCATCCACAGGAGTTAACTAGTCATTCCTTTCAGGATTTTTTTCTTATGCACTCCTAGAAAGTACCAAGGTCCAGTCAACTAAGGGCATCAGAGAACATTTTCAACAAGTCAGGAAAGATATAGAAAATATAAAAGGAAGGACACCTAGGTACAAGTGAAGAATAAAACTAATGGGTAGTAGAATAGGTAGGTAAATATCATCTAACTAAAAAGAAAAAAAATAAAAAGGAAGAGAATTTGTGTTTCAGAGTCATCTTTATCTTACTAAGCACTTGGCTCACTCGGCACTGGCCCCAAAGCTGCTAACACCTACACTGCAATTTGACCAGGTTGAAATTAAGAAAATTTTTGCCTCTTACTTTTGCAAACAACCTTGTGATTTAAAGAGAAAAGGAACCATGGGACAAGAAAACCCAGCCAACAAAAAGCCACCAAATAACTTCATAAAGCAGATCTGATCTTCCATGACTACCTTTCCTTTCTAGGAGCCATCATAGCAATGTAGGACCTCCAAGCAACATATTTCATATTCTCTCCTGATCTGCTGAGAAAAGTGCCACATACAGAAAAGCCACCTTTGTAGACAAATGTGCAAGTGTCTATCTGTCCAGCATAAGCAGCTTGATGATATTATACTGGCCACACTTTACTTTATCTGTCCATATATTGTGCATTATTAACTGGGTCTATTTTTTTCTGGCTATTCTGAAGTAAATAAATCAAGACTCAACATATGTCCTAAAACTGCTATGGCTTATTCATAAGGAGAAAGACAAGGCATCAAACTATCCATGGGAATTAAAAAAAAAGTCACCAAAGACTTTATTTTTATTAATATAATTTTGGTTTTGACTTAACACAATAATCAGTTCAAAAGATTATGCTTTGCATTTAAAGTAAACAATGGCTGTTATACGAAGACTTTTATTTCTTTTTTTGCTGCCCTTTGTGATTTTATTTCCTCATTCTGAAGGTCTGCTCATGACATTATGCCCACTCCAGAAACAGAATCTGTTTTTTTAATTCAGTTTTTTTGAAAAACAGCCACTTCCAGTCATTCCATCTCAGGTCTTTGCCTCTAAAGTTTTCCAAACCTTTTACTATTTTAAATGGATTTTTAAATTAGATTTTTAAAATGGCGAATTATTAAAAAATATATATCTAGCTAAAAAGTGATGTGTTCTTGTTTGGAAAATTAAAATAAAATGCATGCAGCTCACAGAAAGTCAAGGAATGCTTCTCAAACCCTGGTTCTAAACTGAGCTCATATTACAAAACTGGTAAACTTTCTGTTTAATTAATAGTAAAACCTAGTCCGCAAGACACACTCATCTCCTTAACTGGGAAACATGTTACTTAGTTCTTTATTTAGCATTTCATAAACATTGGGCCAATTTCATCTTTGGGGTAGCTTTATTGAAACCAA
Source organism: Hylia prasina (assembly GCA_013397195.1). Classification (NCBI taxonomy): domain Eukaryota; kingdom Metazoa; phylum Chordata; class Aves; order Passeriformes; family Sylviidae; genus Hylia; species Hylia prasina. The sequence continues at coordinate 72,168 of VYXD01005562.1, read as the reverse complement.
TGAATAAAGCCAAATATCTAATTAACTGTAGAAGTTTGGCAAGCATGCAAGTATTTGGCAAGAAAATATATATTCATGAAACAGTTCTGTGCATATAATGAATTACAGAATTATGTGCTAAACTTCCTTTATTATGCCAATAAAACTTAAAAAAATAATTTAGCTCTAAAAAAAGTTTCATTTTTCGAGGAAGAGATGACACAGACACTGGATAAAAATATATTTGTGACATCTGGTCAAAGAGACCTGCCTCATTATGGCTTTGACATCTGTATGAGATAAACAATTGCTAAGTCCCCTGGTAGAATATTTCTGTGCAATGAGATCAATTTACCTGCAAGTATACCACCAATTTGAATCCAACCCCTATAAAAGTCAGTAAAAAATTTCTTTCCTCATGGCATAGACAACTACAGACAGAACGAACCTCTACCGCAATAATTGTTAGAAATACTGCTACACATAATTGAAGAGTGGTAATAGAATATCTGTACATACTTAATGACTGCAAGGATATGTATAATGAAGATGGTTTGGCTAGACTATGTTGTATCACTGCATGGTGAATTATGTCTTTCCTAAAATAAAATTCTTTCTTCAACATGTCTACCACTACCCTTCAAGGCCCACATTTTGAAGCAGACTTCACAGGCACACCAAAAAAGCTGCTCTGAACTATGAAACTGTACATGAGAAACAGCAAACTGGGCCATGGAGAAATTCTTGCAAAGTCACTATTCCCCCACCATACAAAAACTGCAACTGCTATTGAAAACAAATAAAATGTGGGCAAAAATATTTGCCTTTTCTGAGATCTGACCTGTTGAACAGCTGACTTCTTCAAAAAACTAAATGCAATGCTAAATAGAAAACCCTTCACATTTATATGTACTAATACATCTTCTGCATTCAGATAGACTATGCCTTCTGTGGTTACTTGTTTTAAGGGACTAGTGAAAGGAAAACATATGTGGTGTGGTGTGCTTTTTCCTCAATGGTTTGTTGTTCCCCTGAGTTGTTGGCTCGTTCCTAGTTCATATCCTCCCACTGAGTTGTCAATCCTGCCTCAACCTTACACCTTGTTCTTGAATGTTCTCTGTCTGTCACCTAATCCAGTTGTCAATCTTTCCTTATTCCAACCCCTTGCCTGGAAATGCCCTCTGGAAAGTCCCTAACCCTCAATGCCCCATTGGCCATTGTGACCTACTCTCCTCCCCTGGTATTCCCTACTGGTTTGCAAAATGTAAACCCCACCTTCCACTCCTCCTCTGTTCTCTTCCTATTGCTTAAAGATTTATACCCTTCCCTAGAACCTCCCCAGTTTAAAAATGCTTGCACATCTCTGTTCAGGGGTCTTCAGTCCCTGGAGCCTCCTCAGGAATAAAAGCCTTTGGAACCCACACTGGAGATCTCCCTTGTCTCCGCCATGCACCTTGTAATATACTTGTGCCTTAGAGCATCTGCTCCAAGCTGCACCTTGGGTCACCTTGCTCCCAAGGTGTGTCCCACTCCTGGCGTGGTGCCATGGAAGAGTTAGCCGGCTCCGGCACTGTCACATATACGTTCAAAAATATTAGAAGAGCTTTTCATTCTTTAAACATTTGACATAAATATTTGACAACATTTATTCCCCATCTCACTCTTTTAAAAATTCTTTTTTTGGTGATTATGTAGGAACACATTAATTGTATATTGCCTTATATTAATTTTATATCATTTTGTGGTCTTTATTGTGGACTACCTTCAATTATTTTAAAATATTTTTCCTATGCTTGAACATAATCTCTTACTGCTCAAAAGACTGACTCACAGATGAGTGGTGGAATCCATGTACTTGATGTTAGGCTCCAAAGGGTCTTTCCATTGGACTCCTCAGGTCTGTCAAAGAAGACCTTCTTGTACAACAGACAGATGTGTTACTTTCAGTCATTACAAAGAAATACTTTGGGATATAGAAGATCTCTGTTGCTGATAGATATGTGAGATTTGCATCTGTTCTGCCATACAGTAAGGAGTCATTCCAAGAGATTGCTATTCACAAACACCTGCCATTATTTCCATGGGTTTTTGCAACTCTTTAGTAGGGAAGAGACTGAAATTTGTCTGTAGTACATGTGCAGAGGATGTGTGTGTCCATAACAGTGAAATGAATTTTGTTTCCATTTCTTGTGAATGCTCTTCTGTCCTCTACTAGTCCCATGTAGCTATTGCAAGGCAGGGAGGTTGGAGTAGTCTCTGGCAGAGAAAAGAGAACTGTGCATATCCTCAACTTTTAGGATGAGACTTGCGCTTCTTCAGCAAGCACAAGTAAAATAGGGTTAAGGGGCCTCAGCAGATGCAAGGATTGCACAGGCATCTCTTCAACACCCAGCCACTGGACAAGTCATTGTAGGAGCTGTGGGTGAGATGAGATTATTATACCAAAGATGCTACAATTATATGCTTTTATCATCCCTTGTAAGTGATGTCGCTGGGCTATAGCTCTGAAAATCTTCATAGTCATAGATTAGAGGGTAAGTTACTATGGATGTCATTTTAGTACTCTTTTGGTCTTCCCAGATATTACTAGCCATAAAATAGTTAATATTTTTGTTTGACTGTCTCCTAGGACATATTAATTTAAGCTTCTAGATATTTTTTCTTAATGTAATTTAAATTCCAACGTAGTGCAAAATTTAATAGCAATGTTTTTGCAGTAGTAACTTTCTTAGCATATAGATTCCCGTATTGAGTGTACATGTTGCAACTATAGTTATTTTTAAAATAGATTGCACAAAAGTAACTGATAATGATTTAAACATCACAAATTCTGTTGATGATGCACAGAGAAAAAAAACAAAGTAGAAAAAAACCCCAAATCCCTAACAGAGAGAAAAAAAATAAACATTATAAGTTAGATCCTATAGATCCTAAAAATAGGTCCTTGTGTCAAGTCTGCCAAGGAGTAGTGCACCCTGTAGTTCAGTATTTTCTCCTGGAGTTAAAAATAACTTGCTGAGTTGAATTTCTCCCTGCCCTTTGAGCTGAACTGTGTCTGTGCTGTGAGTTTCAGGTAAGGGTCTCTACCTGGTCCTGCCACTGAAATTTACAGTAGTAGCTATTTTGCTGTTAGCAAGGTGGAATTTGAATGGCAAGTGTCATTTGGGATGGATGAGAACAGAATTGCAGCAGTCTACAAATTATGTATAATTTTGACACATACCATATTTCTTAGTGGTGCTTCGTACAGCAGAATCAACTGTTCCTTGTTTTCTCACCTTCCTTTGTTGATTTGGTTTCTTTGTTGATAGGACCAGCAGCTCCAAACAAATTTGCTTTTTATCCAGTTGAATTGTGTGTCCACCTCACAATTGAACACTTTTTAAAATTCAGTTTAAATAATGCATTTTGGGTATGAAAAGTGTGACTCTAAACAGTAGAGTCTAGTTCTGAGTTTTTTATTCTTTCATCTAAGTGCCAATAATTAAGTTGTTTGTCTGCAAAGAGACAGTTACTTACTCAACTATACCTCCGTTTTTCTTCTTTCTGTCTAAAATCTCAATTCCATCTTTACAATACTTGATGTTTTAGCTAATGTTGCACAGTTCCTAGAGCCTGTGTCTCATGGAGTAATTCGGGAAATAATAAGAGAGAAGAAAAGTAGAATGTTATGTAGGGCAGAAAAAATACATTTTTATCAACAAGAAATGTACCTAGCAAGTTGCAAGTATGTACAAAGAAGTAAAAGATAATAGTAAGATTGATAATAATGGTATCAATAATGAGATCGAGTTTAAGCACTAATATCTAAATTTTGAATTGATAGAGAATGCAAGAAGCAGTCTTCCACAGGTTGTAATTGTGATATTTCATACACAGCCCCTCTTTTAGACAATCCTGGGCTTTGATCATAGTGTTTCTGTAGCCCTCTCAACAGGTGACCCAAGGTGTTACATTTTTTCATGAAAGACAAAACCAAATGTTCTAAGACTAAAAATAAATTTTCAAAACAATACATGAGAGGCATACACAAATCTTATTCAGAAACAGGAATTTATACAGTACCACCCCTGCACCACTTTGAAATGAAGCTAACTTCAGTACCTTGCTTTTCCTTCTTTTTCCTTCTGCTTACTTTAAAGTTAATGTATGAAAAATAAAGGAGCAAAAGGTTTTCATTTGTATAATATTCATTAATGTCAGATCAGCTACAACTGAGTATTCATGTCCCAAGCTGATTTTTTACTTGATGAATCGACATTAAAGCCTTTTAGACAAACTTAGAGGCAACAAAGAATTTAACAATCTCCTTCACCCATACCGTCATCAGCTATTTCAATGCTATGGGCTAAGGCAGATTTCTGAGTAATTTTAACTTTGACAAGCACTATATTCTAGAGGCTCAAGAGGATATGGGGAGATAATTTTCTTACCTTAGTGAGCCAGAAGAGCATTTTGGTGAAGAAGTCTCTATTATTTGTAGATATGTGTTTAATATTTGGAGGTGGCCAGCAGTACTTGTAACACCACATTTTATTTGTTGCAGCCAATGGGCTGAAATGAAACATAATCTTTCTCCCTACATTCTGTCAGAAAAATCAGAAATGTAAAGAATCCAGCTGTCTTGAGCAGATCTCTGCAAATCTACATTAAAATATAGTTCATCTGTTGTCTGCTAAAAACTACCCAAGGGAAGCTATAGTCATGTCAAGACCTAGAGAGGGACCTTCTTGCTGCTGTCATTGGGGAAAAAAACCAGTGAGGGTAAAGGGCTGGATTTTTTTGGATTTTTACCATATCCAAAGTTAGATTCCTATATTTTCTTGTGGAGTAGCTTGGAACAGTAGTAGATAGATATAACAGAACACTTAATCCATCATTTTTCATGAGTAATAAATGCATAAAGTAGACAGGAAGAAAGAACACTAAACCCACAAACCCCAACCAAATCAGAGAAGTCAGCACTAATAAAGAAAAGCCATTAGAAAACCTAGTTGAAATTTTTATTGAACCTTACAGTGTTTTTCCCTCTACTGTCTGCAAAAAACAGGAATAAAGGGCTTTTATCAGCCTATGAAATATAATTTTTATTAACATATAATTTTATTAACATATTATATGATGAATGTCAAATTGGACCAACCAGCAATAAAGTGTATGTCTGATACTACTGTCAAACTGAATTAATAATTTTTGCTATTACATATTTTTTTGAAAAGTAGATGGGTCAGATCAAGACATGAAAAAAAAAGTATGAAGAAAAGGGAAACAAAATAAAGGGAAGATATTTTTGAGGCCTGTAAAAGCAAACTTAACAAAATATCTGAAAATACTCTTTATATGCACAGAAGCAGCAGTTCTTAACAGGAAAATGTGTAAAATTCAGTGAGTCAGAAACTTTGCCATGGGATTTAGGTTTTGCATATATCTCATTATTTTGTATGTAAATCAGTCCTGTAAAACACCATGAAATAACCACAATTTCACCTATTGTGCCTATTCAGATCTTGAGTTATCACACTGGCCATCTTTCAGTACCTTAAATGTCACTCAGAGTCATAGACCGAGTACTGAAAGAAAGTCCAAGGCAAATGGTTCTTCTCTTCTGTACTTTTTCCAGGCTGGACTTATATTATGCAATCACTCATCACTTGCCACCTAAGTACCAATAACATTTGAAAGAATTTAAGTATAAAAGATTAAATGAGCTGCTCATAAGTTCTTTTTGTTACTTTTCTTTTTAAAAAATGTTAAAGATAAATTTCCAGCAAAAAATAAACCCTTGTTGCCCTTAGTGGAAACTTGACTTTGACACAGAGCAGGGGGCTTCTTAACTGGGATGAAAAATATCTCGCAATGACTTCATTTTCCAACTGATATTGTCAGTTATACCCTTATTGGTTGCACATTATAAAATATGAAAACTGTCCCAAAAATCATAACCTAAGAAAAGGAAATAATACTTTGCCTCTTCTACGACTCCCAGTAATTTAAGGAAAATTTCCTTTGAATATTTTTGAGGCCATAATCATCCTGCATAACATAGCATCCACACACTGGTTTGAACAAAGACAAATATGAAAAAAGAAACCCAACAAAACCACAGAGGCAAAAATCTCACAAAAATCCACTTTTCACCAAAATAAAAATATCTAAAAAATTGAAATGGAATAATGATGATAATTGGAGGAAATAGTTTTTTTTTCTGTAATGTTTTCCTGTTAGCTTTTGAAGATCCTACAATGGCTGCAGATAGCAAACTGGAGTGGAGGAGAAGCAGAATTGTGCCAAATCAGAAACGCATTTTGAGCAGAATAGAAACTGAGGAAATAAGGGTCCTAGTGAAGCTAGCAGATGAGTTGCACAAAATTTTATCCTCTCAGGCATAACTAGAGGTTGCACCTCAGTCAGAAGTGTTGGATATAGAAACAGACAGGATATTGTTAGAAAAAGAGATTCTGGATCCTTCATATATATATTTAAATATTTATTTATTTATGTATTAGTATGTTGATTTATTTATTTATTTATTGCTTCTAGATATTCTCAGCATACAATGAGGAAGCTTGTAGGACTACTGTGAGAAGCTTGAGAGGATTTATTTTATGGCAAAAACAAAGCCATGAAGGAGAGTCTTACCTTTCAGAAGTTTAGAGACAGGATAGAAATGCAAACCCAGATGAATGCTGGTCCGTAACAGGGATCCATCCATACTGCCATCGTACATAAAAAGTAGTATGACTGGAAGGCAAACTCTCTTCTTGATAATTCATTTCAGAAACTAAAATCATGCCAGCCAGGGTAAGAGTGTAAAGTTAAGGTAATGACTCAATCAACAGTCCCAATGTTAACTAATTTTTTTAATGAGTCTTAGATCAATTACTTCAGCTACAGGTCCAGTAAATATTTGTTCAACAAATGATTGATTTTAGGAAATGCTTGGATGCAGAGGTAGAAATGCTGTGATGTGCTTGATGCTGGTATGGTATCTTGGTTACAGATGTGTAAACTTATCTATTTAAAAGAGTCAGGTGGATACACTTTACTGAATCTCTTCCACTTTTTCCTTACAAATCATCTGATTTCCCTTTAAAAGCTAATTAACCTTTTTAATTACTTTTGAATCCATAGATCGTGTCATAGTCATTGAACTTATTACTTTTTAATTTGTTCGCGTGGGTATTGTCGCTTAGGTCTGAAGCAGCAGGATCAGCCCCCTTGCTCCTCAGGAAGCCCTCCTTGGCTGGTATCCAGCCTTGCAGTTGCCAGGACTGAGAGACAAGTGAGAAACTCTCCTTCTCTTTGCAAATCCCACATAAAGGTCTGCCCACAGTAGCAGACCCTGGCCTTCATGGGTGTTGCAAAGACTCTTGATATGCTCCTGCAGTGAGGCCTGCTCCCAGCTGGCGCAACTTATCCTGCTGCACATAGTGTCTGCCTGACACATGTTCTTTAGCAACCAAAAGAGAGCTGGGCAGAAAGCTAGACAGGATCAGTCATTTGTGAATAGTCAATATATCCCTTGGAGGAGCAACGTCACAACTGGTGTCATACCATCCCTTTGAGTGACAGTGTTTTGCTGGTTTCCCTACCTACGCACTTCAGATTTCTTACAAACATGGATGATGGAAGAAGTCACAAGGAGAAGCCTAGACGAATGCAATCCCAGCTTTTAGTAGTGGCATGCAGACAGCAAGGTTGCACTGGAGCTAAATACAGAAGACCCAAACTCTGGCTGTGTCACTGCCTCCCTGTCTGGGTGGATTAGAGGCACAGAGTGCCCAACCTTTTCACTCTGAAAAGCCTGGCTCATGTTTGATTGCCCCTCATTGCACAAGGAACCACCATGTAGAAACAACACAGAGGTTGTGCACAACCTGACTGTGCAGAAAAGTAATAGGAGAAATGCATGTTTTATGAAAATCACTGTGTACAAAGATAAAGCTTTAAAAAGTGGACACATTGCTCCCAAAGCATTGTCATTTGCTCACAAAACTGTCTGGATTTTCTCTTTATAGCTGGTACTCTCAGTCATGCTTTTCTGTATTCTCAGTCAAAAATTACTAAATTTTACTGGGTTTTTTTACTAATCATTTATACTATTATTTATTTTTACCAAATATTGCCCTACTAAAAAAAACCAACACAACCCTACTATGATAGGTTTATGCTTAATTGCCTGAGACTGTTGTGTAGCACAGAGCTGCAAAACTTACAAAGTATTGAAGCTGGTGATTAGCCAAAAAGCAAATGTTCAAGGCCTCAGAGGCTTGCAGGTGAGGAAAATGAGGATGATTGTGGTCCGATGAAGCACGCACAACTTCCTTTGTCTTGCCTAGAGCCAGGTAGCATTTTAGGGAGTGGAGGGTCAGCTTCCCTGCCCCTTGGCTCCTTCCTGACCATCCCAATTATTCAGGAGCATGATACATGGAGTAAGGAAGCAAGAGCACTGAGAATGAGTTTTTCTCCACTCATAATTATCAGGGCCACATGGATATTTTCTACCTGAAAGAGGCTTTACTTGGTAAGTAGAAAAGACACCTGACTATACATTGTTTTCTTCTTTCTGTTTTGTTCCCCTCTGAAGGGTTGGGACCATGCTATGCCTGGAACTATGATAATAACATCCTAAATCGTCCCTTACTCTCTTTCCCATGACACATGAGGTTTTTTTAAACAGGTGATGTGAAGCATGCCAGTCAGTATGTGGGAAAAGAGCCTAATTTTTCATTCAAGACCAGGACCTGATCCAAAAAAAAAGATGCAGGAGGTACCTCTCATTTGATTTCAACAGGATTTAGTGTAAAAGTGGAGTTAGACTCCTCAGTATCTGTTTCTGGGAGTAAGCAACCTCAGGGATACCCACTAGGACAACAACAAAAAAACCCCCAACCAGTAAAGTGTTTGCAAAACCCACTAGCCTTTAAGAGAAGAATGAGGAATGTTAATGATTCACACAGCTAGGCCAGACTGAATGGACAGGAACCTGAAAGGGTTTCAATAAAAGAGAAATTCCTAAGGGCACAGAGAGGGGCATAAGAGCAAATACACAGAACTGAGGACTTGCCTTCTCCTCTCTCTCTTACCACCTTCCAGAATAAGATTTCATGCCACCAAATCGTTCAAGAAAGGAAAAAGACCCAAAACCAATCTAAAATTAGGAGGTTGATTTGAAACTAATTTTGTTACTCAGAAACAAGATATTTTCGTCTGCAAGTACCTTCCTTGAGGAGCGTAATTAATGAGTGCAGATACTAATGTATAGAAGAGGAAGAGGATCTGAATTGTGCGCCAGACAGGAGAACTCCCATATTGATCCTGCTCCCATTAGAGCCAGTAAGAATTTTACCATTGATTCCAGAGGGAGCAAGGTCTTCCAGTGCAGCAAGAGGAATCCCTTGAAAGCAGAGATGAAAGGCATAAAAGTTTTTGAATGCCAAGGCCCAACATTAAGCTGGAAGATCTTTCTAGCCAAGGACTCTAAAAGTTTTTATTTGATGCCACTTCTGAACTGCAGGCAGCTGTTCTGGTCAGCTGGAGCCAACATGCCTGTCATCCTTGGGCTCATTCAGATGCAGCTCCAAGGCAGATATTTCTTGCATTTCTTGCATTTCTTTCTTTTCAGTTGTAGAAATTCATCCCAGAGGAGAGCCACTGGAGTGTCTCAGAAAGCCCTCTGTGTCTGCTGCTATTCTCATTCATTTGGGCTGGTCTATTTTATTCCTTACTATTTCCTGTTAAACTTTCTGCCTGGTCCATTTTTCTTATAACTTGCTGATAAGGCAATCTGGGTAGCAGTTACTTATTTTTCCCTCTATTCACTGCAGTTTGCTTAGCTTTTTTTTTT
>VYXD01005562.1:0-61498 GCA_013397195.1 Hylia prasina | reverse complement strand
TTTTTTTTTTTTTTTCTTTTTTTTTCTTTTTTTTTCTTTTTTTTCTTTATTTTATTTTGCCTTTTCCCCTCTTTCTTAAAACTGTTTAAATCTGCTCTGGACTAAAAAACCCAAAAGAGCACCAAGAACTTGCACCTGCAGCCCACAGGGGCCTGGACCTCCAGAAAGACTAGGGCTAATAAACTAAGTGAGCTAAACTACACCCATGGCAAAGACTTTCTCAGTTTTGCCATCTTTCTTCAGAGTGGCAAGAAGTTTTATTGTTTCATATTATTCATTCTTTGTGTTTATGGGTATTTTGTTTGTTAAATAAATAGTTTTTTCCACTTTTTCTCTGAAGAAGTTTTTTCCAGACCAGCTGAAAGGAGGGGCCGTTTTTTGGATTTGCTTTCTGGAGGAAACCCCATTAGAGGTTTCCTCCCCCCACTCCCAAATTTGTCCTAAATCAGGATAAAAGTGAAAATGGACAGGAAGTCTTACTCACCATGTTGGTGTTTTAGGTTACTGTGCAATGTTTTTACTGATATCTGTTTACAATTTCTAGGCTAAAATGATAACCATGTCATAATGTGATGGGACAAGTATGGCAGCTATTTTCCAGCCAAGTTTGACTGTCACGTGTCTATAAATTCCCCACAACATACATTTTTAAATGAATTGAACTAATATTATCTAGTTTTAGCTTATACAAAATAATTTTACATAATAACTTTATTTAAACAGAAGTTACAAAGTAAATTCATCTTTTAAGTAGGCATATTATGTATAGGTCAAAAAAAAGCTGCTCTCAACCTCTGTGAAACCTTATTCTTTGTCTGTTAGACTCAATTCATCCTAAGAATAGAACACTAATCATTTCTACCTTCAGAGATTCTTGAGGATTTGGTTCCTAAGGAAAACAAACAAAAGAAAGGCGAAATATCTGGTACATTCTTCTACTGAGTTCATTCAGGATTGGTTTTCCATGTTGAGGACTAGATTTAGCTTTCAATGAAGTCAGAGATTTCTCAAGAGTCACCAAATTAAGTGTTAGAATTACTATGATTGATAACACAGTCACTTCAGGAGCTGTTGGCAAAAACCATGGGCATCCTGCTTCGGGGAGGCTCTGTCTTTTCATGGCTGTCTGGGCTGCATGAGGCATAGCATTACCATCCAGGCAAGGGAGGGGATTGTGCCACTCTGCTCTGAGCTGGGATGGCCTCTCCTCAAGTGCTGGGGTCAGTTTTGGCCATCACGGTAGAAAGAAAAGAGACATGCCACTATCAGAGTGTCCAAAGGAGGCCCACAAGGATATTGAAGGCCTTTAAGGAGAAGACATAGGAGGAGCAGCTGAGGTCGCTGGATCTGTTCAGTCTGGAGAAAAGGAGACTGAGGGGAGATCTCATTGCAGTCTGCAACTTCCTTGTAAGGGAAGAGGAGGGGCAGACACTAATATCTTCACTCTCATGACCAGTTACAGGACTTGAAATGGTCTGAAGCTTAGTTGTGGGATGTTTAGGTGGGACTTCAGAAAATGATTTTTCACCCAGAGGGTGGTTGGGCAATGGAGCAGGCTCCCCAGGGAAGTGGTCACAGCAGCAAGCCTGATGGAGTTCAAGAAATGTTTCAACAATATTCTTGGGCGCATATTGTAATTTTTGGGTGTCTGGTGCAGGGTCAGGAGTTGGAATTCAATGATCCTTGTGAGCCCCTTTCAACTCAGCATATTCTATGACAGCTCTATGATCCTAAGAAAACTTCTTTCATTTTTTGAGTGCAGAGACACATTTGTAAGGACTCTCAATATATCAAACCAGCAGCTGTTTCCCTCCTTTCCAGCACTCAGCATCCTTTGTCATGAATGAGTATGAAATGCAACATGAATTCATGAAGCAGAATTCATGAAGCAGGCCTGAGCCAGATCTTGTGGCAAAATGACCTAAAAGACTCAATGCCTTACTGTTCTACTGTTGCCTATTCCAAGCCATTTCTGCCTCATTTCCCTACTGAGAAACATAGGCAACATTTCTCCTTCCTTTCTGCTCCTTGACCCACTGTCCCTAGTCTCTCTAAACTCTTAAGACCTTCCAGTAACAAGAGAAGTGCCCTTTGTTTTCCAATTTCAAATATTGTCCTTATTATAATGCTATTGATGTAATTCCTTTCATTTCAGGTTTTATTTATTTATAGATAATTACACTATTTTTTGCATAAATACTGCAGCTTATAGATACAAATAGTAAGACTGACTTCTCAGGATTTGGTTCACTATTCTTCTTTTGTTCTCCTAATCTAAACTTTAGAGAAAACAAAGCACATAATACTTTTGTGCCTTTAGCTTACAAATAAGCCAAACCTTTTGAAATAATAATAAGTATTGCTAAAAAGCCTGAACATATAAAATGTTTTCCTACTGTGACATGATATTTTTCTGTACAATAAAAACTTTATATTAAAAAACCTCAACAAAATTTTAATAGAAACAACCTCCTTAAAACAAAAGAATGAAAACACCCAAATCCATATACCAACCACACTGAAGCCCTAAACCCATGAAAAGATAAATGTCCAGAAACTTAGAGTGAAGGACTGAACCAAAGTCTCTTGAAGTAATTGGAAATATTTTCACAGAGCAAAACACTGGCTAGTGCCCTCCTGGGTGATGGCTCTAGCTCTATTGTGGAAAGTTCCTATCAGGTGTAGCAGATTCAACTCTCAGATTTTGGGTCTATGGGTCTCACAGCAGTTATAAGCTCTCACAGCCACTGATGGAAGGCTCTGAACATCCCCACCTGGCATAGAAATCTTTGATTTTCAAGACTTTTAGTGAGTGAGCTGTTTCTTCTGCAAAATCAGACTGAGATCATAATGAGAAGGAACTTTGCTGGATGTCTAAGAAGAGTCACAAGACACTTGCATGGTCAAATAATACTATGAGGGAGCAGCAAGATAACTCACTCATTGTGCCTAGAGCTGGGAAAAGAAAAAAGGGAATTAAATGCAATAAGGAAAAAAAAGAGAAGTGCGGTCAGCCTTAGGCTTGGAGGGTCAAAGTGTGTAAAATTGTTTAACATCTTCTGTTTGAAGGACACAGCAGATGCACTGCCATCACAGCCACTGCCACAACAGTGTGTCCTTTACATGGCAGGTTTCACTACTGCTTTTTTGCACCAAGAGCCATGAGCTGAATTTGCTGAAGTACAGCTTATCTTTCAGAAGAAAATAGCTGGTTTTGTTAGGAAAATAGACTAATATTTGCACAAAGCTCCTAAAGTTGGGAGGTTATTTGGTACGTGGATTTTAGTGATGGGATAGGATACAAGGAGCAGCCATTCTTAAAATTATACATGCAGTGAGGAGGTATGGCTTGAAAGTGATTAGCTGGTAGAAGATTGATCACAACCATTATAAGGCAGTTTAATAATTCATGCTGGAGCTTAAATGTAATATTTGTGCAAAGGAAGGCACTGAAGCTATAACATGATTAACTTTCTTGATATGTTTCAGAAGCCTTTTGTGGAGCTGAGCTGTTTCTACTACATCTATAGGTCTTTGGAAATCTCCCAGAAACAGGAATGACTTCCTAGTTTGAAGCTTATCTTTTCACTAACTAATCACCTCATAAACCTTACAAAATCTCAGCAAATAGGATTTTGTTTCAGGATATCTGGATGATTAAACAGTGTTGGTTTTGGTAAGATTATTTTAAAAGTATTATTATTATTATTACTGGCCTGTTGCATAAGCAGAAAATTGTGATATCAGGTGTTTATTTAAATTCTTACCAAAAATTTGATAAAAAAACCCAGAACTCCTTAACACCAATGTAACATTAAGAAGAAGGTACTCTTTATTCAGCCGGGTGCATGCGGGAATAGCTCTTCCCAAATCTCAGCATGTCAAATACTGGGAAATTTCTGTTTATGTACTGTATTCTACATACATGTTTATTGATTTTCCCAGACTAAACACACATATGATAATAATTTCCCTGAAATCATTAACCTTTTCCCTCCCCTTTATCCATGCTTTCTTCTGTCCTGGGACGTCTCTGGTGATGCCTAATGGTCATAGCCCCCAGTGTTACAGCTGACATACTTGAGTTGGCAGGGCACTTGGGCTTGTGAACTTCCAGATCTGCTTACACAATGAGCATTGTGTAGTTCCATAGGACAGTGGTTTTGGAGAACAAGCATTGTGTTAGCCCATCAAGTGCAGGTAATTTATCATCTGGTAACATTCCTCCCTTTGAGGCTTGTGAAGCTTGTCTTTGCAAGCCTTCATAAGCCTCATTTTGTTTTTTGTTGTTTTTTGTTTTTTTTTTTTTTTACTAACATCATATAAGTTCTTAAGACAAGTATCATATTTACAATTATTACCATGATCATAAGTGTATTTTGCAAAAGTGAGGTCAGCCAACCAGTTACAGAAAATCCAAATTTTTAAATATTTTATTTAACTAGTTACTTTCTAATCTTATCCTTAACTCTCTGCTACATGCAGCAACAGATTTTTATCTTCTTTGACTATCCAATTTAGTAGTCACATTTAGAATGTGCACACAACTAGTATTGTTTAAATTCAAGTAACCTCATATTCCATGTTCACACAACAGTAATAGGTCGAAAGCTAATCTGTTTTGTAAAATTGCATGTGTCCCCAAATTTTTGTCGAATTGTTGACTGAAATTTCCCACAGAACAGGATTTTCTGCAAAGATTGGTGTTGGCAAACAAGCTGTTATAGAAATTACAGATCTGTGATCTGCCAAAGTCTTGCACTAACTTTAAGACTACATTCGCCTTCTCGGAAATTAAGACTATTGTTTCTATTATTATAAATATCTAGTTATGCATCATTTCCATCTAGATCCAAAAAATATTATCATCCCAGAAATTATATCCTATACCTAAACCAATAAGATTTACATATATACACAGAAACTCCATGGTGTTAATCAGTCTGGTTTTTGCTGTTTAATGTGTTGTTGGTTTTGCCCATATGTGATGAACTCAGGGCTCAATTCCTTCCACCTTGAGTGCAGTATAAGTTACTAGGGGGACTTCATATGGTCCTTTTCACTTCACCAAATCCCCAGGTTCTGAAGCAAACCATATCTTCTTGTTGGAAAAGATGCACATGCGACTGTAGTCTCAACCATTTGTTGATTACACAACATTGTTGTACCTTTTAAAAATTTAAAGAGTTGATTTTAGCACTATTATATAAATTTCAGCAAAATTTTGAGGCTTCTCTTGTCTTGTTGGTGTGACATGGGATAGTTTCTGGCCATCTAGAAAAAGTACCAAAATATCAAAATGTGCCTGTTCCCATTCTGCTGGGCAGTTCTGCAAAATCAATTTGCCAATAATCACCTGGTGAATTCCTCTGTTTTACTAGCCCTGGAGGCAAACTTCTTTCTTTGAGATTATTTTGCAAAATAAATTACTTATTTTCAATAAGCAAAATAATAATTTTTTCAACTGATCTATTAATTTCTGTCATCTTCATGCTTACTATATTCCTTTGTAATCTAGTTACTCTATTGTCTACTTCTTAATGTGTTTCCTGATATTTTAGTTCTACTATCTTATACATTACTTTGGAGGTTCAATTACTTGCCCACATTAGTTTACCAATCACCTGCTGGGATTTTCCATTTTCAGTGGTGGGGCTAACTGTTCTAGGACATTCAACTATTTGTTAGATATTAGTACAAGGACACATTTTTCTGCAAACTCTTTAGGTCTTTGGTCACTTAATTGATTACCTGTTTTAAATGGGGAGTCCTCAAACTGATGGGCTTTGTAAGGGCATCGCAACTAGTTTCAGTTTTTTCACTCTCTTTAGAAGTTAACTGATTTCTTTTTGGGGTTTAATGGAAGAGCTCTGTGCCAAAAAAATTTGCATTTTCTTTCATATGGTTCCATGGACAGCTATTATTCCAAAAACATACTTTAAATCAGTTCATCAGTTTACCTTTTTTCCTTCAGTGATTTCTAGGTAAGGTCATTAATTCTGCTTTTGATGCTTGATGTGTTAAAAAGTAAAGCCTGGGGTTCTATTACCTGGCTTGAGGTTCCCGCTGCATACCTAGCCCAGTTCTGGGTCCTGGGTGGCATTGTTCTTGAGATCTGGTCTGCCAAAACACACTTGTTCAACAGTTACCAAGTAGTCATGGCACCACGGTCTCTGGGCTTCTTCTGAAGCCTGGAAGCAGTGGTTGTCTTATGCTCAACATCGTCCCACTCCAGTTGAACAACCTGGTATTTCAGCATCCAGCTGGCAATATCCAATATCCTTCTTTTTGTTCCAAACCATCTATTACCATATGGGGTATATATCAGTTTTTGTGTTTCTCTGCATCTACCACTGCTCTCAGGTATCCAGGTCATCCTTCACTTGCATTGTCCAGTTGTTTGCTTCCATGACCCTAAATGCTAGCCAATACCCCTAGTGCCTGGTGCATTCTTTCATGCACAAATAATGCATGGTTCAGTTTAAGTGTGAGTCGCCCAGTGCAGGCATTGTCATTAAGTTTATTTAATGACTTTTTGGGCCATCTGACTCTGAGGAGACTAGACCAAGCATTTTCATCAGAGAACCACACAAGGGTTTTTCCAGTACCCCATAACTGTTGTGATATGTGTTGATTTAAGTGTCTTCCTCCTTTCTGATTTTCCTCTTTAAGGGGTTTTCTAAGAGACAACAGAAATGGTGAGAAATGGCCTGGGCATGACTAAACAGCTTTGGAGAGTAGCACCCTGAGCTGATTTTAAATACCAGTTTGCCTCTGTTATTTTTAAATAAGAATTTGCCCTCAGTTTGCCACTCTTGGCTGATTTTAAATAGCAGTTTGCCTGTACACCTCAAAAAGTTTTCAGAAATCAGTTTTGGAGCATGGCATCCTGCAACCCTAGACATATACATACACAAAACAGAGCTGAGTGACTGTGATAACTGTCCAGGCTTTTGTGCATTTCCTACTGAATTTTGTGTAAGCAAGAAATTAGTTTATGTTCTATGAAAAAAAATAACATTCCTACCCACAAACGGATGGTTTCTAACCCTTGAATTAGCATACATAAGGTCTTGTTGGAGGGGCTGTTTGCTTGTTATGATAAATGGAGACTGAAGTAATATCCAGCAACCACTGTTGAGCTTTTTGGAGCTGATGTGGTAAACATAAGTATTGCCATGTGCATTTTACTGGAAAAGCATAGCTAGGAATCTTACAAGTCTTAAAAACCAAAGTTCTAATTAAAATGTACCTAAAATATTCAGCACAAAAGATATGGAAGGTGTAATTTCCTAACACTTTTTTTTTGTTGTTAAGCGCTGAAAAAGGTACAACAGCTTCTATGCTGAGTTGATTTGGGATGTTGGTTAGCAGCTGTAACAACCTGTAAGGAAGATAGCATTGTTATTTCTGCTATGTCTTTGATTTATAAAGCAAAAGGTGACATTTAGAGGGCAGGTACTATAACATATGTACACCTTTTTGTCCAAAAAGCATCAGTAAAATTTTTCAGTGTGTGCATCACTTTTCATCAGCTGTTCTTAGGAGGACATGGAGAGCACAATTCTGAAAACTGCAGAGCCTTCCTATGTACCTCCATAACGCCCCTAAATGTCTCCCATACCTAATCCACTTAACACTAGGTGAAATCCCTTAGGGGACAGCACTTGGCAGCCATCCTTTGTATGCAGGGAATGGAGCTGGTGGCAGACAAAGCACACCACTGTGGACTGGCAAGATGAAATGGAGAGGTATGTTTACAGGACTTAGTTCCCCATGGCTCTGAGCATATTCCTTTTGTTCATCTTTCCATGCCGTGGGACAAGATATAACATCTTGGAATTTTTTTTTTTTCCTTTTCCAGTGTTTGTACCTATAGATCTATACATGCCCTGAGATGGCTTATTCTGCTTTTAACAATGAAATGTGTATTTCTAAGTTAAAGCAAATTGTTTACTAAGAGAAAGAGGTCAAAGCTATTAGTTTAGCAAGGTTTCTCCCCAGAGAGGCTTCTTATCTAAAATAATAGGCTGACAAACACTAGATTAATTAAGTTTCNTTCCACTCAAACTATTTAGCTACTTTATTCTATTTCCTTTTTTAATCCCACAAATTTATCTCACCAGTTTCCTATTGCAGACTTAAAAAAAATTACATACATGTTTTTTCATACTAAACATGCAAAGCAACAGTGCTCAGCTAAGGTTTTATTCTAAAAATAAAAAGAGAGAAAATAACTTGGGGGGAAAAAACCAAAAAACAACTGGAGAAAAAGAAGTGAAGCATGTCCTGAGCTGGCTGAGCTTCTGGGAAACAAAAAAAGAAAACTGCCAGTATTTCTAGTGCTTCAGAGAGGAGCTCGAATGATTGCATCCTGAGTTTTCTCTGGAGGCTGGAATTATTCTCGTAAGGAGAAAGCCTGTGATCTTGAAAAACCTGATCCCAAAATGGGGAAGTGCAGCTTGAGATAGGTGAGAGGAAGATGATCTCAGGACAGGGTTTTTTTTCAGTTGTGCCTCAAACCTGTCTTAAACAACCTGTATTGTTTTATTTTATTGTGATAATTATTTTGCATATTTCTAAAACCTCACAGGCTTGGTTGTTTTTAAAGAGTGATACTAAGAGAGGGATTGTGGCTTCAGGCAAGCAGAAAAAAGCAGCAGCAGGGGCCTTGTAGATAGTTTTTCTTTCTCTCAGGAAAGGTTGGGCTACATGTGCTCAGCTTCTGTTTCAAACCTGACAGAAGGAAATGAGAAGAATTTTTCAACTTGTTAAAATTCAGTCAGCCAATGGTTTCCCTTTCCAAAATATTACTAGATATTATTACTGAATGTTCAGGCTTTACATTCCTGACAAACAGGAAATGTATGCCACACTAATGGGATGTCAATCAGAAAGATAGCATCAATTTTGTGGTTTCAAAATCATCCTCACCACCTGCTGAGCCTTTGATCATCCCAAACAATTAATTTAAGACATACATGATTAAGAAATAAATACTTCCCAGTGAACCTGCAAGCTGCAGTACATATTACCAAGCTCTGATCTTGTTCTCAGTGAAAACAAATCACTTACATACAAAGAGGAACAGAAGAAATGTGCAAATAGAGTCTGTTGATCAACAGAGGCATCCAAATAACTGTGCATTAAAATATATCACTGTTTTTAAACAATTGTGGTGGGTCAGTATGCTTTAGGGATATACATTTTTTTTTTCAGGAACTGGAAGTGGAATGGAATTTTGCAACTATATTAATTAAAGTGGGTCTCTGCTGTGTGGAACATTTTGGAAATGTTGACTTTAAAATTGAAGAGAAATTCTAGAGTTTCTCATTCCCGTAGAAAATCACAACTCTTCTCTCAGGAAACTGAAAATGTTACTTCAGCATTGTCTGAACTCCTTGTTGTTGTCCCTTTACATCAGGATAAATATATTTTATGTGATATTAAGTCAAACTTTCCTTCTAACTAGCTGGACTGGATCCTGCCTGTGTCTGAAGACCATTCCTCAATAGCGATGGGGGAAGAGACATAGTTTTGTCCAAGGCTAAACAAAACCAAACCAAACCAAACCAAAAACAATAAACCAAACCAAAAACAATAAACAAAACCAAAAACATAAACAACAACAAAAAAAGAGAGAATTAACCCGCCACATTAAGAAAAAAACCCCAAACCGTAAAGCAAAACCCCAAACCTTTATGAATGTTCATGCAGTAGTTCCTAAAACTGACATACAAATGGGGAGTCTCTTCTCTGGGGCAGGAAGGTGGCAACGTCCCCAGTGGAGACCAACGACTCAAGGCAATCAAGACTCTGTTACAGAAACAGAAGGAAGAAGGCTGCTGAAGGCTTGCAGGAGGAAAGTTGTTGGGTACCTATCAGGGCTGCAGGTACCAAGTGCACACTGCAGCATTTGCTGCCACCAGCTCCCAGGCAGGGCACAGGCTGCACGTGCACTGCCTCCCCCTTCCCGCTCTCCTCTGCAGCTGCAATGCTGGGTCAGAACTTCATATAACTTTCAAACGTTTTCCAAATAGAGGCTGCAGAAGCAGAACTGAACTTTCCCTGAAATTAATCCACAAAGCAGCAGGATGAAGCTCCAACTATCTCTTTGGGTAACTACTCATAACTTCCTAAAGCCCATCCAGATCTCTGGAGCGTGAGTGAATAGAGACTTTCAGTCTTCTAGACAGACCTCTGTTATTTTCTTTTTTGATGTCTGATTTGAAAATACTGTAAGTGAAGAGTGTACTAGGCAGTTCTGAAAGCCTTAATTTGCACCAGCCCACACTGCAAGGGAATGGAGAAGAGGTGCAACCAGTATTTCAGAACAAGAGAGGTCTGAACAGTCCTTGTTTTATGAGTCTTCATATTAAAAGATCAGCTCTCAAAGCATCCTACTCCAAAATACACTTAAGGTTGCAGCACTGATACTCAGACTCTCTCATTCAAATCAATTAAACAGGCTATGCCTACTCAAGTGTACTTGAAGATCTGAAACTTTTTATCTTTGCACAGCAGCTTAACAGGGATTCTGTATCAGCACTGAACTCAGTGCTTAAGCCTAATGCTGGGAGCTACTGAGGCAACTTTCTGCTCTTACAGAAACTAATGGGTGTTTTAATATTCAGCAGTTTGCAGAACTGGGTTCTGAAAAGGAAGGAACATATAGTTCACCGGATGGCTGTTTCTGTAATGCCAGATCACAGGAAATATTTCATGCAGGCTCTTTACAATTCATACTTAATCATAGTAGCAACCCTTTCCCTGTTTTTTATATATGCTGGACCAGTCTGCTTGTTAAAATATGCGTAAGCTTTGCAGAAGGTCAGAAGTTGGTGGTGTGAGGCCATTTACAACATGTGTTAGAAGGCAGCAGACTGGGGCTATAAACACAGTGTTTCACATGCTGCTACTTCAGTACCTGCTCACAAATGAATGCTATAATGCAGCTGGAATGCTGTAAATACAGAAAGGCAGAAGAATGTCTTGGTGTGATTCACTGATGGATTTGGGGTCATTATGATCCAACTCTCTAGAAGTAGTGTGATTTCCTTTTCCTTCCCATGTGCTCTATGCTTTGTCCTTTCTCACATTGTTGGGTATTAAAAGTGCATTAACACTTTTTTTCTGAAAACGTGGAAAATTTTTCCTCTTTTGAACAATGTCTGTAGCCTTTTTTCCCCCTGCATCTCTTTCAAAGAGTTTAAAAATAGTTTCAATAAGGATTTAAGCAATACATGTCCAGGTTCCTAAAGACAGTTGTAGAAATCAGAATTTAAAAGCAAAGAAAATTATTGTTTTTCTCTGTATCTACAATTTTAGCAGATCTCATTGCTTCTAGGAGTCTTTTTTTTTTTTTCCCCCATGATGTCCATTTCACTCACTATCTAAAGAAAAATCTATCTCATGTCTAAACATCCATATGTAAACTTTTCCGTTTGCTGCTTGCATAGACACAGTATTCCATTTAGTGGAAGAGCTACACATATTTAGAGAGATCCAAATCTGTTGTCACAGAAGTTTATGAAAACTGTTGAAAGAGTCAAAAATTCTCTTAGGATGGTCCGTTGGCAGGATAGGTAGATTCCTGTGCATAATGCAAAAGTCTTGGGACCTAACATTTACTGCCGTACAATTTCATCAAGACTTAAAATTTCTGCTGAAAGACTTTTAACATAAATCATAGGTGATGAATTAAGTGCATGGCAAATAAAATATTGCTGTAAATGTAAAGGTGACTTCTAAACAACACTCTTTCTCCTTGATGTAAACTTTAGCTACACAGTTGCAACCACCACTTATTTTTTTGTGCTTTTATTTGATAACTAGGATCCAGTAGAGCAGCATATGGGCATGCGGGAACTGAAATTGTTTGTCTTCAATATCTAGTAGACCTGTGCATGCCTGGAGCCCTCAAGAAAAACCACAAGACTGTACAAACTGGCAACTGCGGCTTTGTCTGTTCTCTATTGATTCTATTTCTGGAAAAAAAACCCAAACCACCACCAATGTATGAATCATGACTCCTGAACTGAGCAAGTACCCACCAGCAGATAAAGCTGCTGCTCTGAGACCTTTTGTAGCCTAGTTTTGGTTACTACCTCAAAACCCTTGTTCAATTTGTTTCTGAATCATTTGCTTTATTTATTTTTACTTTGAGGCTAGAAAGTGGAAACAAGCCAATTAAGACTCCTAAAAGCATTTTGGAAATTTTAAATACATTCTGTAGAATTTCTAACAAAGTTTGCCTTTATGTAATTTTTTTTTTTAAATCTAAAGAGAGTATTTTTTGTCTCTGGATTGTACAGAGCATTGACATGTCTCTAGGCAGAGTTGTGTTGAACAAAAGACAATGAAAGTGCTGTGCAGTTGCAGACACACTGACAAAGGAGCAGAATTGTGAGACTGATTTTCACTGAACCTTTGATTAATTTTAAGGTAATTTATGCACAATTTATTTCAATTACAGGTTTTAAATTCCACGGTTCTGCACTCCAATTTGAAAATGTTTATTAGCAAGTGGTTATCTTCACTCAAAAATGAAATTCTATTCATGTTGTCTCCTCTGTTGATATATTGCAGTAGATTCAGAATCACAGAGCCACAAAATGTTTGGGAAGGGAATTCTGGAGACTGTGTAATCCAAACCCCTGCTCAACCAGGTTCACCAGAGCAGGTTGCACAAGACCTGGTTTTGAATATATCCAGAAAAGGAGACTGCACAACCTCTCTGGCAACTTGTTCCAGTGCTCAGTCACACTCAAAGTGGAGCTTTTCATCATATTCAGACAGAATACCAATTTTCAGTTAAATTTTTTCCAATTAAAAAAAAATCAAAGAATTATTTCCAAGAAGAATTTCACAATAATACATCTCTTACTTCAACATTTTTAGCTTGGGCTGAAGGCTTTTTTGTATGTGCCACAGCTCCCTTCCTCATTATTCAAAAATGTTTATTAAATCTATTGTCTTCCACCTCTTGCCTTCATTTTTCTTAGTTTCAGAAATTTCTGATTTGGTCTTTTGGCACATGAGTCTTCAGCATTCTTTTCTTCTTATTTCTTTCTGCAGTTTTAACCTGTGATATCTTCTTTCCAATGAAAATGGTTTTGCTCTGATTCTTTTTCAGGAACTTGAACCACTAGTTCCATCCTTGATGTCCCTTTCCTCCTTTCATCTGTTTGTGCCAAGTAACTTCCTGCCAGGATTCCTACAATATCTAGCATTAAACCTCTGCAAGGCCTCTCATGACGTTTTCTAACAATGCCACCAGGTTAAGCTCTGCTCTCCTTCAAACCGCCAGCAGTTTTCAACATCATTTGATCTTCTTTAGGTTTCATGGCTGCTTCTTCTTACTCAGTCAAAAAATACCATCAATAGAACCTTTTCTCCATCTCACTGCCCATCAGTACCACCATTGTGCCAGCACTGCCACCCTTCCACGATGTGAAATCTGTGCAATGAGAGGAAATCAGCTCCACCATGTCCACTGGATTCTCCTAATAAACCTTACTCTTTTCCATTTAAACCACATTCAAGAAATGTGGTTTAAATGGAAATGTGCTGTATATATTTCAATCTTATTCAATGGAGTTATGAAGTACTTTGAAAAATGTATTACTGTGATGAAAACTCAGATCAACAAGCACGCAATTCTAATTTATGCAAAACTGATAGTAGAAGTGATAGATGCTTTATCTAAAATAGATATAAAATATCCTTATAAATCTACGTGATTTTTTTTATTATTACAGTTCCTAAAAATCCTATATCTTATACCACTAATTTTGCTCTGAGGGTCGTTCTGTTTCTAAGCAGATAATATGTCAAAGGACAAAATCTACCCGTGTGCAAGCATAGAAAGAGGAAAAAAATAATATAAGAAGACAAAGACTGTACTGCCAATTTACATATGCTTCAAACACCCCTGACTCTCTGTTACTCAGTTAAAAGAAAAAATATTTTTACCTCTAAAACTTCTCTCTCACATGTACTGTCCTTAAGGCTGTCACTCACCAGAAGGAAACACATATGTCTCAAGAGTACTTTTGTGCTTTTCACAATTTTATCAAGGGAAAATATGTTGCACGTTCTCCTGAATTTCCCAGATTTTCAAATGCAGTTTATTCTAGTTTCTTACAAACTTTCAAAGTTCCCTGTTTTTCCAGCTACAATATAATCACTTTCATAAATGAAGGGACAGAGGGAAGAAAAAAAAAAAAAAAGGAGAAATTGTTGATTGATAGTATAACAGGATTAAAGATGGATGGAAGAAATGTGTGACTTGTGAGGGTATATATCAGTGTGTGCTTCTGTACTGTAGAAATGTATAAAAATAGAAGAGACACCTACAATTCCCCTGATTTTCAATTTCTTTAGCAATGACAAAAGGAGAAGAGCATTTCTGCACATTTAAATAAATTCTTATGTTCTTCTAGCTAGCTGATCATGTCTATTATCAGAAAAGCTAGAATGAGTTCAAAATCAAATGAAAAAGCTGACAATCTTATTCTGCTACCCAGATCATTTCCAAAAATGTGTGTTTTTGAAGAAATACACATTCTCCCACAAAACCTCAGTTTGCACATGCAAATATGCAGTCGAATATTTAATTGCCGCAGAAGACACTTGATGTTTCTCTAGCTCTATTTGACTTTACAGTTGCTGCTGGGATGTCATGTATTTAAAGTTTATCACAAACAAATGCTATTATTTTGCTAGTTTTTCTAGAAGAAACTAATGAGAACTACTGAGAGAAACAGTATACAGCAGCTGAGCAGTGCAGTCCAAGGTAGTGTAGCGGAAACTAATGCGGGAACTGTAAGCAAAAAATGCTTATGATAGACTCAGTGTTAACACTGATAAGACAGGGAATGTGGGAAGAGCTGGGTCTCAGTCAACGCAGGCATGTGCTCCCTGGAAAGAAGAAAACCAAGATATTGCTTCCACAAAGGAGGGTGCCAAGAAGTCTCTTCCTTTCTTTCCTGCAGAAAACTAGATAATTCTGATTGTCATTTAGGCTTGTCAGGAAATGAGTTTGCTGCTCAGGAGGATGTTTGCTGGTGTTTTCTCTCTTTTCCATAATAAGAGTCATTGTGGAGAGTAAACTCAGCATTTTGCAGGATGATGGTGTCTAGAACATTGTAACTCTGCAGCTTATAACTTCAAAACACTTTAAATTAATTTCTAAATATGGAATGAATATCTAAAAATTGAAAATGAGAGAAAAAGAGGCTAAATGTGTGTATTTCTAGTAGATGAAGAGAATTAAGAATAAGATTTATTTTTGTGACTAATACATAAATAAGAAAATAGAAGGTGAATTTAAAAAATCTGGGATGAGCTATCTGAAATCCAGCCTCATCTTCAAAGTGTGTTTTGTACAGGCAGTGCACTACATGATGCATTTACCTCTAAGACAATGAATCTAGTTTAGCCATTTAGCCATTAGTTTTTCACAGAACTTGCAAGAGCCAGTTCAATCCTGTGAGCAGGACTCACTCAATAATCTGATCTGTGTAATTGCCAGAACTGTGCATCTGAGTGAGTCATCTACATGTATGTTTTCAGTGGGACTGAAATTCAACAACCTTAACTTTTATACACCAGGATAATGAAGAAAGATGTCAATATATTTGGAAATCCATTAGATCCTATTTGGCTCTATTTTTTAGATATCAGGAATTTGACTAGGAAGTTAAGCTAGCTGGGGAAGAATCACATCACCTATTCATGCTAGCCAAGGAGCTGATCCAACTGCTTCCCTTGTAAACAGGTTATATCTGGTTATATACAGGTTGTATAAATCAGGGAGAGAGTCTACCATGGAACATTGGGTGATCATTGCTTAGGCTATAATCACATCCTAGGATGAAGAGAGAAGCTTAAAACAATATAGAGATGGAAGCTGTTTTCAATCTGCTTTAGGAAAAAAAGGAAGCTGGTTCCCACTTCGGCTCCTGTGCTACAGCAGAACTATGTAGCAAGACTCTGGCTTCTCTCCTGCTTCAGCTATTTGGCTGATGTGATTTGTAAACTTAGGCACAATCAGTAAGAAGATGACTGCTGAGTCTTATTTTAGATGGACAGTTTTCATGTTCAACATGTTTTTAAATGAAAACAATTTTTAATCTGTCCTTTAAAAATAGTACTGCAGAGTATTGGCATCTGTTGTGTATAATGAGAATATATTTGTCAAGCATGCAAAAAAACAAATGATTTCAAATATTTGAATGTCCACAGAGGACTACAAAATATCCTAGATCTTTGCAGATACGTATTAGAGCATTCTGTGGCGGGGGGTTTGCATCACCATATTGTAGTGGGGTTAAATAATTTCCACCAGAACAATACTGTCAAATTTCCACAGTATCTTATCAAAGCTCTTCAAGAGGAAAGAAAGTAGGTTATTTCATTGCATCAAGGGAGGATTTGAATTGCATTGAAACCTTGAATTTCTTCACTGTCCTGTCTAAGAACCTGGAATAACCTGGTGCTGAACTTTGGGCTCTGCCTACCACTCTGTAAAGCATTAAAAAGCTTAGATTTTAATAACAGTATCTGAGACCATAATGCTGTGTCAAAGTGGTTGGATTCCCTCAGCACAGTATCAAAGAGCTTATCAAAAGCTTGAACTTGAGCACACCAGCTGCACAACAGCTGCTATATTTTAAACAGTCTCTGACTACCACTTTATTTCCAGTTTTTCTTTCCCTCAATATATGTCACAATTTTGTTGTGATATACAAAAAAATCCCAAACCTATAAAAAGGTGAATATGACACCAGTACCATGCTCTTGCAGTCACAGGAGTTAAAAAAAATGCTTTTCGGATGTGACACATTTCAAAAAGTAAAAAGTTAGGATGAGAAGCAGAAGGACTATGTGATCCTCTTTTTATTCTTTACTCCCCTACATCCACATCTCTGCCCTTCTATTATCAGACTTTTATGTCTGCAAAGACTCAAAGTAACAGGAACAAGAGAGGACAGTAGAAAAATTTATGTCAGAGATGTAATATTTGGAGGAATTCAGGGCCTAATAAGAGCACCATTTTTTTGGTGACCTTATGGAGGTTGATAAATAACAAAGACAGTAGTGCAACAGTGCTAACTGGGGTAGTCTGTTAGCAAAGTCCAGACATAAATATATTCAACAAGCAGCAGAGAAAAGCAACAGCTGGCATAAGCCATCATGCTATGTCTTGATCTTTGCCAGAAACAGGTGGTCAAAGCAACTCCACACCATTCTCTATATGATGTTTTGGAGCTGGACATACAAGTATCTGGGCCTGGAATGCATCTTTAATATGTGGTTTTGCAGACCTTTCCATCTTATTTTTGGAAATGTCAATTGCCATGCTGCTGGAGCCTCTCTGGCTTGCAGTGAGATGCTAAGATGCGGTCCACCTCCTGTCTTCCAGCAGCTGGCCAAAGAGCAATCTGGATATTTTGCTGTTTGCTCACTTTATCAGCCCCAAAGGAGTGCAAAGACTGCAGCTGCTGCCGGAGTGTGGAGAGCATCGGATTGTGTTGGGAGACAAATGCAGTCTGGGTGGATAGGGTGAGTGGGAGCTTTAGGATTCCTCTTTACAACTCTATTTGTGTCTGTCACTGTCTGGCCTTCCTGCTGGCCACATTAACCTTCTTTAGTCAGTATGCACACGCGTCTGTGTATGTCATAAGAAAAATCCCCATCCTCAACTTATAAGTTGCGTGAGGTCCACATCTAACCTTTGCTTACCAGCTCTGTGTACATGGAATTTGCACTTCCACTCTGTTATTGTCAAGTTTTAAAGCTGAAATACCCAATTGGACAGAATCACCAGAGCGATGGGAGAGATGCAGACTTGTGTTTTCAATAACCCAGCCCCAAAAGCTGCTATAAATGCATGTGTCAAAGTCATGGGGATTCACTTTCCCAGTGAATAGGAATCAACTCTTCTCCAAAGGCCATAAAAAGATAGGCTGTCGTGGACATACTGCCCAGAACTGGTTCTGTGCAGGCATGCTTGGTGTAAGGAATCGCTGCTGTTAACAAATGAGTTACAAAAGATTTTTGAAACTATAATTGTGGTTATTGGGCAACATTTTCTAGCCCACAGCTCAAAACTTGACATTTATTGACTTTAGTAATGTTGTGTAACACCAAGATGAGAAAAACTCTTTCTGTAGAACTGTGTGCAGTGCTTCACGCGTGAGCAGCACATGGGCAGCCTGGTGCCTAAAGGGTTTTATGACACTGTTTTCCATCCTAATGTAGAGCAAAATGTTGGGGTGAAAATCCTGGCTATGCTGCAATGAGTAGACATTTTAATACTCACAGTAGTGGGACTAGGCTTTGTTCAAAAATTGTTTAATAAAGGTCAATGAAACAGGATATGAGCACAGAAAATATTAGAGTTGAGGGGTCAGAAAAATAGTCTGCTTTCTCAACTTGGCTTTGGTAGATTTGTCTTGACTCATGTTTGACAAAGAAGCAAACATAATGATGTAAGAATAATATATTCAAACCATAAAGTTTAATTAACATATTTTAAGTGTCAGGTTTTGGATAAAAGCCTCAGCTGCTTTAGTACGGATCTAGTAAATGGGAATTTTTCTTTTCTCAATGCTTCCAACCAAATAAAGTTTTTACTGAAATGCATGTCTACTTATGGTTGTGCCAAAGCATTTAATTTTTTAAGATGAAAATCTGGTGCTTGAAACAGATTGGACTAATACTTGTCTAAGTATTCAGAGATACATAGATGGGCAGATTATAAAGAGAATTATTTTTAGACAGGCACAGCAACCTTTTTAGAGATGTCAAGAACTCATTACTGACTTTCCGTTTTCATAGATGAAGAAAGAGGCACAACAGTAGCATATAGTTAAGATGAACAGTAAAATCACGAGTCTAATTGAGCTATGTTAAATAATAGTGTCTAAATCACTTGCCAGACCATGTAAAATATTAGCAGAAATAACCGAATTCTATTTTTATGTGTTGCTGTAATGATGGATTATCAGTCATTACACTTTATTTTATCGTAAAAAAAAAATTAGAATGACCATGTAAAAATCAGATTCTGATGTCAGAAAAACAGCATCTATTCAGGTCTTATGGGACTGACATCTAAAAAGTCTATCAATCAGTTTTGGTACTTGTGAAAGAACCTTCTCCATGCCTCAGTGAAGATGTCTGTGCAGGTGAGCTCATGAAGGTAGACATAATTACCCTTGGTCAGCACAAATATCAGGGTCAGATTCTTGGAGGAAGCTATGACTTGGTAGCTGAGTTGCATATGGAGGATATCTAATTGAGTCAGCCAGCTTGAGACAGCTGGACCCGACCCAGCTCCTCCTGAAGAGGTGCAGCTGGGTTAGTGTTGTGTTCTGCCAGAAGTGGCTGGTAACACTAGGGACTGAACTGCCACAACAATCTGGATCCTTTGTAGAAGTGTGTGTAACTCTTTCTGTAGACATACCAACTGTCAAGTTATGTGCACATCAGGAAGTAATTTTTTTCCTGAGATTTCCAAATGACTATCAGTGGTCAAACATATTTGGAAGGCATGAATCTTCAAATATGGAAAACAAAACTCAACAGGAGTTTAAAACCTTTAACTGTTTTAAAAACCGTTAACTAGACAAAATCAAGTCTTACTTTGTGACACAATTACGTCATTAGTACTAGTTCTGTAAAGTAAAATATGCACCTGGGGAAGAAAAAAAAAGTCAGTATCTAACGGTATCTACAGATTAGGTAGTATCTAAATATTTTGTGTGATTTCCATGGACATACTAAATTCTCCTAGTATTGAATGCAACATATTCATTCAGCTCCAGTTGTGACTTGTCACAAGGAAAATGGGGAAAATGATTCTCTACTCTCTCATCTTCCACTTCTCTCAACGAGCCACCATCTACATCTCCACCAAATCCAAAACGTCTTCTGGCCCCGTGGAATTTGGTGCTTATGCTCCTTGAAGCAGAGAAAATACTTAGCAAAAAATAAGCTAAGATCTTTGAACTAATTGTACTTTAACACAGACCTCAAGATGTAAAATGGTATAGTTAATTCCATTAGGCATTTTCCAATATCACTGTTCCAGGAGCCAAGACTGGCTTCACTTTATTGGAAATGTCCACAGGAAGCTTCTGCAAAGACTAATTCTCAAGACTTTTGGAGCCTGCAGGAGATAGGGTGTTTGTTTCATATGGTTTCTGGTTAAGGACAGAAATTATAGCTTTCCCTCACTGCTGACAACTATAGGAACGAGGACTGTAACAATGTGATTTTAGCCAGGGACATAGTTTAGTTTGCTAACTTTTTTAGGGCCTTTTGAGACAGATGCAATACACGAGTGGTAGGGCAAGAGTTCTCTCTCTATCAGCAGATAGAGTCTTGTCCTATTCAGTCTCTTGGAATATATATGTATATATATATATATAAAGAATACAGACCCATTGCTGTTATTTCAGCTCTAATAGCCTTCTCTTGTTTTAGGTTGAATTCTGTTTTCTTTTAAACTGGGAAAATCTGAAGTGACTGCATCAAAGCAAAATAAAGAACAGACATGTAAAATGCAAGTGACTTCAGAAGTAGGCCCAGTCTGTTAAGAGAAACCAAGACTATAAGGAGTAGTTCAAGAAATTAAAACAGAGAAATAGTAATCACTGCTCCTGACCACTTCACAAGGAAGTAAATCGAGTATTTAAAAATATTTTGCACAACCGAGGTGCTAAAATAAAACTTTTCGAGAAAGATTTTTTAAAATCCTTTTAAAATGCTAATGCTTCTAAAACTGTACCCTTCACTTGCCCTAGAGCTTTCAGTGGATTCTACTCTCAGATGGAGTGCTGCTCTTACTTCTACTGTAGCAGCCAATCTGAAAGTGTTACCTGATAACAACTACAAGATGACTTGTAGGTCTTTGAGCTGCCCTTTACCCTACGGTGACGTTTGGAAAACCTTTGCCATCCAAATAAAGTGAATGTTCTCCAAAGTAATTCCTTTTTTAAGATGAATACCGGGATCACAGATACATATTATCAGCTGGTTTGGCTAAGAAGTATTATCTGATTTACTTCTGAGAGGGGTTCTTGTTTGGATTCAGGGACCAAGTAGCTGGAAGACCTGAAAGCCAGAGCTTTACAGAAGAAATGTGAAACTGGGGAAAAGCCAGGTCAAATAATAGGCAGAGTGCCAAATGTCACCAGGATTACTGCGTTGCTAAAATTAGTTAACAGCTCATGCTTTGGACCAAGGACGCAGCCTAAATGCATTATTTAGCCACCTATGTATGGAAAGCAGTTCAGACTAAATTGATCCTTACTGTGTTCTTCTGCTGCTGAACAGTAGCAGTGTTTGGGAAGTACCATTTTGGAGGCTCCACAGCAGAACAGGAATTTTTATCTGCACCTTTTCATGCTGTACAAAGAAGTTCAAGAATATAGCGTATCCAGGGCTTCCCTGAAAAGATTACTTAGTAATTGAAAATATTATTTGTTGAAAAATATAAGAGAACTAAGGATAGTTACCATGTTTGTTTCCTACTTTTTCTAATAGAACCCTAATATATGATCTTTATAAACAGGGGACTTGAGTGTGACACTTCCATAATTTATGACTTTAAAAGGAAAAGGAATTGATTTTTCAAGAATATTAAAATATATATACTATAGCATTTATATAGCAATAGAAGATCTTTAGATATAAGAGGGAAGAGGAGACAGGATTAACCAACAATAATATTGTGATTAGTGAAACAGTAACTGGGAAAATGAATTTTCTTCCCCTCCCACTCTCCATATTGAGTTTTCAGCCTATGTAATTTTTCCATGAATTTCCTTTCTGCCTAATACAGTTGTTACCTGACTCACTTTAGAGATGAGTTGGTGAAGGGCAGAAAAGCTTGGGACTCTGAAATATATCACATCCAATCTTTTAATATTACTTAAATATTATTTTTATATGTAACATATATTTAATTCTAATTTAATGAATACTCTCTTTAGAAATATGTAGAACTTTCTGTGTAGTGTTGTACATTCAAGAATTAAAGCTAGGCTACACTGAGAGTATCACTTGATTTTTTTAATATTCCTTCTTCTTGACTGTTAACTGGTGGCTTAGTGTATAAATAACTTTTTCTTTTCCCCAGTGGTTATCTAGAGGAGCTCACAATGCCCCACAGATTGCTATTCCTGCAATTTGATCAATCCTGCTTTAGGAGACAAAGCTTAGCAAGTAAAGAAAACCCAAGGAATATTATAAGGATGCACCTTTTACACTCATTTACCTGGGTAAAATGATGGCAAAATGAAACAAAAATTCTACAGAATGAGAATAGTCATACTTTGAGCTTAATTTCTATGACTCTGAATAAAATTTTCTGATGTGAAATGCATTGTAGAAACATATTCTTAGCAATCCAGTATTAAAAAAAATTGTGATATTATAAGTTTATAGGGTATTATCTTCTAGTCACACATTGGTTAAAAATACCTGTACAATACCTGAATTTATGTTAATACTTTGGCTGCCAGTGTATATGCACTAAAGTCCTTGAACTTAAACTAATGGTAGCATCTAAATAATTTATAATAAATAACACACCTTTTCCAATGATGCTACTTTTAGTTGCATCTCTTGCAGGTAGGTGAGGAACAGCTTTTGGATAGACTCCTGTGGACTGCTAGTAGAACAACCTGTATCCTTCCCTAAAACCTCCAAATCTGTAGGCACAAGAAAACAAGTTTGGGCAGAATACAATGGTTATTAATCCACAGACACTGAATGACTGGAAAGCCACTCACCACTCTTTGGGTAGATGTGCAAGGGGAACAAAACACTCATTGGAAAAGTCATCCAAATAATCCCAGAACAGGACAAGACTGGCATGTGCTCTGGCAGAGAAACCTCAGTCACTCTGCTGGGTGATCTGGACCCTTTTTGCTGTTTCTCTCTGGCCCACTGAGTCACCTTTCAATGGCCAGTGAAACTGCTCCAGCACAGCATGAGGAGCACATTTTTCCCCCCTACCAAAAATTTACTATAATTTGACAGTTTAGCAATCCTCATGAGAGATATGGGTTGGAAACCTTTTAGGTCAAGAAATTAATTGAATCTAGGTCTCCCTTATGTTGAATGAGAGCTCGAATCATGGAGCTATTGCGTGATGGAGAACCTGCCGCCTCCTCTGTTATTTCTCAAGCAAATAGCCACTCTTCTGTTGTGTTTTTTTGCTTGTTTTTGGTTGCTGCTGGGTTTGTTCGTTACGCTTCTTTATTTGTTTGGGGTTTTATTTAAGAAAAGACATGATTTTATCTCTTCTGGAAAAGTTTTTGGATGGTAACAAAAGGAACAATTAACAGTTAGCTCTGATAAAGGCTCCTAAGTCCCAAGATAGAGTGCTTCCTCTTTTCTCTCCCTTCTTGCCTATTTAATCTCTCCTCTCACTCTTCAGCCTTTTCTACCTCTCTGATGTACCAAGCAAGGAGCTACCACCTTACTCAGACAGGAGGATTCTGGTGCAGGTGCTGAAAAATTAGGCAAAAGATTTAAACCAAAGTGGTTGTTTATCTCTGCAGGTTATACAGTTTCTTTGGATGGTGATTTTGATTCCCTAAAAGCACTGTGGGGACAAAGCATGTTTATTCATCCTATACCATCCATACTCAACTGGGCTTGCAGTGAATGAGCTGCTTCATGCCAGATTTGAAGAAACCCTGCAAATAGATATGTCACAAAGTCATCTGAATAATTATGTTGCTTCAGCATCAGGCGATAGATTCATGGTTGGGGCAGCTAAGGATGAGCCTAATATACATGTATGGATGCAAATGCTGTTGGCTGTGAGGGTCTTAGTCTCTTCCCTTGCCAAAAGATTTTTGGGTTTTCTGTTTAAGTAATATCTCTATATTTGAATCATGACATTGGGTGTTTTGTAGAATGTTTTGTTCTCTGATATTTTGTTTACTGCAAAGCTTCATAATATTCTACCTGAAAACAAAACAGAAACTATTGATGTCTGCCTGCTTTGCTTTCAAACATGCAAATTTTTGGGTTAACCACTGAGCCACATCTTCTGAACAAAACCAAAGGAACTCTTCAGCAAGTTTCCATCTATTTTCTTTTGACATTCATAGCTGAGCTGAGAGTGCCTGAAAAACATCAAACTATGCGACATGGGTAAATTCAAGAGCTTATACTTGTCTAGACTGTTTATAAATAAACACAGCTAAACCAGTATTGCAATTTCTTAGTATTTTTAGTGGCTTTGTAATTCTCTTCACTGATGAACACAGAATTTTTTTTAATTTCTTAGTTTACTATTGCTGTGAAAGGAAGATTTTATTTTCCAGGTTGTATTGTTGGGATAATTTTCATGGCTGACCTAGAACTAAAGGACTGCATTTGTACTGAAAGAAACCACACACTTGAACCAAAAAAGTCCAAGCATATTTTCCTGAATATATGATATTACATGTATATTACAGATTTCTAAATGAAAGCTTAAGGCACTTAGAAACTGAGAAAGGTCAATCAGACACTTAACCAGATTTGAGAAGGACTGATCAGACTCTAGGTCAATCAGTCACTTAACCAGATTTGAGAAGGACTGATCAGACTCTAAGTCCTAAGTCTGTTTTTCTGTCTAAATGCACTCTTAATGGAATTAATACATTTAGAGAAAATTTTCCACATTATCTGAATCTGGACATGACTTTTTAGTACGTATTTTGAAGAGAGACAACAGTTTAACTAGTTTTTTTAATACTAATGTCTTTGGGGCAGCTATTTTGGTCCACCATGTGGGACCAACATTCCTTTTTCCCACAAGGATCATAAGTATTTCAAGAAAATTAATTTAGAAAATCTTCAATAAATACTGAAGAATTTTTGAGGCCAGTCTTGTCTTAGGAAAAAGCATTACACTGGCAACTGGTAGGCCTGAATTCTGCTCCCAACCTTTCTACAGGCTCACAGCCTTTTCAGATCTGCTGGGCTGCTTGCAAAAGTCATCTATCACTTTCTTTGCTTACCCTTTGCAAGGATTTTTGCTTTTCAGTGTTAATCTGGGCATTCTAGAATATTTTATGTTCTATGAGTCTTAAAAAAGTGTTTATTTTGTACTTGACCTGCCATGTGCTGCTTTAACACAATTAATATTAATAATTGTTGATAATGGTTAAGTTTTTGAACAATAGCATATTTTCAATAAATCTGCTAATTTATACATTTTCCCATCCCTATGTGCTTGGGAACAGGAGAGACAAATTTTTCTGGTCTTAACAGTATTTTGTGTGAAAAGATCTATGTCCATGTGTCTCAGTTTAGAGACAAATTTAGGGGAAAAAGCTTTGGAAGAAGTGTTTCCTCTAAGAAAAAGGGCTTCAGAAATCTTTTTTCTTCCAATGAGAAAAATTACCAGAGAGTAAAATGAAATAAAACTTGTTTATTGACAAAACGCTTGCTTGGCATGGGAAAGAAATGAATAAATACCAGATACATGGGATAAAATAAATAAATAATTTCAGAACCTTACCCCACACCCCCCGCCCCCAGTAGAACAAAAACCCCCAAAATGCCAGGCAGAGAAATAAATGGGCGTCTGCGTGGCAAAGGGAGGAGAAAATGGCAGCTGGCTTTTGTCTCAGGAAAGGGGAAAAAAGCTCACGCAGCAGCTCTGGCAAAACAGATGGGAACCTGTTGAACTTCTGGAGTGGGTCTCCTCCTCACAGCAATAGAACTGGATGGATTTTTGTGTCCTTTCTCTTGTTACTTCAGCTTTTCCCAATGTCTCATTCTGGCCAGAGTGCCTCCCAGGGTTCCTTCAGGTCTCGGTGATTGTCTGAACTTGGACCAAAACCAAGCCGGACAGTTCAAGGTGAAAAAACACAAAAAGGTGCCAAAAGACTGTTGCCATAACCTCTCCAGGCCAGGCAAAAGGAAAAAAGAGAGAAACTTCTTGCTTAAGCAAATAAAAACCCAAGGTAGCCATACAAAAAAGCAATGTCCCGTCTGTGCTACACCCAGCACTCCCAGAGTTTTTGAACAAAGCAATGCAGGAGCAACCAGGGCTCCTGCCCCTCCCCTGGGCCCACCTTAAAATTACAGCAACAATTTCTGGGCAGAGAGAAGACGATTAGGGAATAGATAATCATCATAAAATTGCCCCAAGACACCATGTTTGAAAACCTGGCATTTAGACCTCTTCCTTAATACATTATATGTTTATATCTGATGGTTTTTTGGTGCATTGTAAGATCTTGATCATTAATCTGAATATGTAGCATATCTCTGAAGATTTGTGGGAGTTGTGAATATCACATAGGTATGATATATCTATTTTCTGACTGTTCTTTACAAATAAGTTTTAAATCAAGACTAAAAGATAAAAATCACCAGACTACTGATTTTCTAAGTGTGTTTGCATTTTCATGTTTTATCCAAAAGATAGATAGATAGACATCAAAAAGTTGTAAGGATTATATGTCTAACTTTCAAAACCCTTTACTGAATTAGAGGTAAGAAAAGTTTGACTCACCATGAAATATGATTTATAAATTGGGTAATATTATTTGCATGAATAACAATCATTAAAAGCTTTAAAGATAGACTTATTCAAGGAAGAATTTATGATGTGACAAACCAGAATGAAGCACGAGATGAATGCTGAAAGCATGAAATACAGCAGAATTGTAAAACACAAGATTTTCATAAGAGGAGGAGATCTCTTTTGCAATAATTTTTTTTTTTTTTTTGTCCACCAGATAAGTTAAATCACTTCAGAACATCTTTCTGGATTTTTTTTTTCCTTTTTTTTTGATCCTTTACAATTGAGAAAGTCTTACAGAAGCTCTGGTAAACAACAGGTCAGGATACCAGATACCTTTATAAGAATAAATTTAGTCGTTTCTTGAAATCAGTAATCCTAGTATATGCAAAAATGCTCAACAGGGACAAGAAAATGGTGCATAGAATAATTTGCTGTTGATGTAATTGATTTCAAACTTCTACCCATGCTTCTTAATTATGGAAGCATGAATACAAGATGTTTTCCCCTTGGTGGTTTGAAGGTTTCACTCTACAGTAAGATAAATGTTGAAAGGGAAAACTTGTAAATAAGGAAGGAAAAGGAAGGAAAATTGAGAGGCACTGCTATAAAATTCTAATATTATAGTAATTGAATATTTTGACATGGTTTCATGCTAATTATGAGGTTAATGAGTAAAGAAGCTCAAAGTCTTCACAAAATTTTTCTCAAGTTACAGCCAGAACCAGTTTTTGGATGGCCATTATATTTTGTAGTCAACTTAGGCCATGAGACATGGATTTTAAAAATGTTGAGTACAACATTTGACTATTTTTTTTTGCACAGCTGAATCAGTTTCTCCATGAAGTACATGGAAGCAAGCTGGAACGCCTCGCTTCAGCAACAGGCGCACACTGTACCCAATCACAGTTCTGCTCCCATCCTTTTGAAAATTACCAGTACCTCACAGAGCAAAAAAATCTCCTTTTCTTGTCAGCCTTTCCCCCTGTTTTCTCCTTACCTCAACAATTTATTGTAAATTTCGTTATACTGCAAAGTATGACTTCAATGCAATGTTTAATGTGAGTCCTTTACAGTTACAAAGCTTGGTATAGGTGCAGGAAATTAAACTCTCAGCAGCTTTCTGCATTTCCCTTGACACAAGATAAATGTAAAATGATGTGATCTAATAGCAAATGAAGAACGGATCCCAGTGGCTGGAGTATAGTCATGGCTTTCCTTTCCATGATGTGTGCAAGAAACCTTTAAAAACTTTAGCAGCAGTGATTTACAGGCATAGCTGGTGCTTCCAGAAATGAAAGAATTCCTAATAAATCTGTAGGCATTTACCAAAACAGCAGGTTTCCTCACACGCATGTTATAGACCAACAGATTAAGCTTTTTATTAAGCATCTATAAACCCACCAACAAAACAGAATTGTCACACAATAAGAGAGCACTCTGAAATACAACCTTGGAAAAACCACAGAAGGGATGTTTTTGTTTAGGGGACACTGCTCTTCCACTTTCCAAATGAATTTTGATAAAGGATTCAAGGAGTGCAAAAATGTCATCTCTAATGACATGGCCCTATATTTGCTACCTTCCAAAACTAACAGCACCTGCAGAGAATCCTAATTTCCTCTTTGGTCTGCTTTGCTTTCCTGAGTTTAATAAAAACATATGATTCAAATGGGAAGGTGGTTTCCGTGGTTTTTTTTGTTTGTTTGTTTTTTCACTGTTCATTTACCAATTTTATAATCTTTTTGTGGATTAACAGTAAGTCTAGCATGCAAAAGTATCTTTTCACAGGATTTAAACACTAAAGTTTTGGCCTATGACAAGAGTTGAAAAGATAGTGCAGTCTTCCTCAGGCTCTCACATCTGGCTTGAGCTCATGGAAAAAAAGAAATAAACCAGAAGAAAAACAGTCCCAGAAGACTGGATGCCTTAATTTATTACTAAATATCACACACATAGACCCCACTCATCTGAGAATTTTACAGATATGTAAGACTGCCTCGGAGAGCTACACATTTAAGCAATTAATGCCAAGAATTAAAATATGAGTTTCACAATAACTACTTCAAATGCTGCTTCATTCTATAAATCATGATTATGTTCTGATTCTGGGCAGTAATGGATAAATGCTCATGATGCAGCTGTATTCAACCTTATTTGGAGACAAACCAAGTGAACATCTGACCCTATGTTTCTGGCACAGGTATTCCATCACCTACATTATAAAAATTTTCATTGTTTTTGAAGCCTTCGCTGGAGTTTTAGCAATTTAATTAGTAGAGTTTCAGGCCTGATATCGACAACTTTGACTTCTTCACTAACTTCTTGCAGCAGAGGCAGGCATTTTAACCCTAGAGCTGCTCATCCGTAAGACATAGATAGCAGGAGAAACCCCAGTTCCATCAGCTGGGGCTGCTCCGTCGCAGAGATCACCACAGTCCCCTTGCCTTGGCATCTCTCTTGTGCAGCATTATACAACGGCACAGGATGGATGATGGATCTGCACTCCTACCTCCACCCCCAAACAGCTGCACTAGAAGTGTCCTTCAACAACCAACCTATACAACAGCGATGAATACAGATTTATCACTGCAATCCTCCTCTGTGCTACTGGGTCAGCTGGAAAACACAATGTACAAAGCCCTACTTTACTGACAAAAACCAGACATAAAATTTAGGCTACTCTGACTGCCTGTGGATCCTGTTCTAACTGATGAATAAATGGCTCTGGTTGACCTGCTGATTTGAAGCTCTTCCCATCAGCAATTAAGAGTGGACCCCTAGAAAAGATCAAAGATGGTTTCTGTCTCCATGCAAAAAGGTCTTTTCAGGAGGCAGAAACATAAGTAACTCTCCTGGGAAAGCATCCAGGCCTCCCATCTCTGGCAATAAATAATTAGGGCCTGATCCAACACCCTTCAACACCCCAGAGTGAGCAATTCCAGAGAATGTTGTCCTGGTCCCATGGTATCATTGCATTCAAGGTGTTGTTTGAAACAAGATGCAGAATCAGTTCTCTTCCAGCACTATTCATTTACTAGGCTTTTTTCAGTAGAGCTATCAGAGGACTTAATTTTTTGTTTATTTTCCACAGGTGCTGCAAATTCCAGATCTTCTCCAACACCTTCCTATTCTCCTATTTTTTGTAGTTCCCACCCCCTCTCTGAACTTGTATCTTGGGAAAACTGCATGGCTGTGGCAGATGTGAATACAGGATTTCAGTAGCATTAATGTGACTAAAGGCTTCTTAAAATCTTTTTTTGTGTTTTAACTGATATGCAATTTTCCCTAGTATGCATCAATATAACTCTCCTTTAATGACATGAATCTTCAGTTAGTTATGTTAATTCAGAGTACAGAAGGAATAGGAATTAAATTTCTTTTATTTTTGAAAATTTTTCCTAAATACACTGCATTAAATTTTGCACTTTAAAAGCTAGCTGGAAAATACAGAAAATAACCTCAAAATAATAGGAAATTTGAAAAAATCCAACAACTTAAGCTAAAAAATAACCCACAGCAAAAAAATGAAGACTTTTTACCTCTACATTTGTCAGAGGTCACACAATGAGAACGTTTGTGATATCAACATGAGTTTTCCATTTATCTGAGAAAAAAAGAAAACCCAAAACCTAAATGTCTGTATATGTATATGAAAAATCTTTTATCTTTTTGTGGAAATTTCAACTTTATGAAAATGCCTTCGTGCCATCTTTGAATATTGGAGTTAATTCCCAATAAAAACCTTTAAATTTTTGTGTTTCTAAACCAAATTTTTATCATTACTGGCTTTGGGACAGTGCCCCACCAAACCTCATATCTGAATATGTGGTGAAAGTGACCCCTGAAGAAATATTTTACAGCCCACCTCCAGGCCAAGGGAGTCAAAGTGTAAATAAACATCAATGCATACACTATGACCACTACCCACTTCTAAAGTTGTCATCAAACCACTGACCTGTTTTAATTTCAAGTGCTGCATTTATTTTTATTTCATGGTATTTTTTTTATGGAATGCTATAAATATCATAGCTCTGACATTAAAAAAAAATAATAAAGGAATGATTTTTTCTCCCAAAGTTTCTGAATTATTTCTGGTAGATATAAAGATAGCCAATGTCTCTGCTCAACTTTAGACCTAAAGTGGACCATGAATGAAAGCAAGGCCCTACAAATGTGCATGCAGTTCAGGAGGTCACTAATGAGCTGCTGTGATTGCCTTCTCTCATCATGGAAGTGTTGGACTAACGCTGACATGAAAATTGTGAAAGAGTTCCCTGAGTGTCACTTCTTTTAAGGTTGAGGGACACCAAACTTTTCAGAATATACAGCTGGTTTAGTCTGGTACTAAGAGACTTCCTCCAGTAAAAGAATGAGGTCAGAATGTGGAAAGAAATTTGGAGTGGCTTTGGAGGTTTATTCCTATCATCTTGCTGTAGCCCTCCTTACTAAACACTAGAAAGATTTTTTGGCATCACTTGTTTCTGGACCCCAAACCTCCTTGGAACATGGATCCATTTCTCACAAACAGTAGATCTTTCTGTCCAATGTAGTGGATAGAAGCTTATGATCCACCTATACAGAGTGGAAATTTAGGCAGGCAGAAAATCACAGGATACTCTAAGTTGGAAGGGACCAACAGGGATAATTGAGTCCAACTCTTACATGAACGGCCCATACAGGGATCAAACCAGCATCCTTGGTGTTACTAGCAACATGGTCCAAGCTAATCTCATAGTCAAACAATAAACATATTAAAAACAGACGGGAAACAAAGAAAATAGTCTGACCACTGGGTTTCTTTTCCAGATTTCATGTTTCTTGTGTAGTCTCATCATAAAGCCATAGAATCACTGAATCATAGAATCATAGAATGAATAACTTGTGTTGCAAGGATGTAAAAGATCATCTGGTTTCAAATCCCATATCATGGACAGGGATGCCACCCACTAGATTAGGTAGATGAGAGTCCCAGACTTTAACTGGTTTCTACAGTATTTAATTTTAATTGATATGCATCCTGAACCATGAGGACACTACTTGTGGATCACAACTTAACTGGCTTAGTGATTTCTTCTGGCACTTTGGTTACAAAAATAGAAAGAAGAACATTTGCCTGCTTCCTGTTCTTGAGGTATATAATCTCCAGCAATAAAGGCCTTAAAATGAAAAAAAAAAAAAAGAAATTAATAACAGCCGCTGAAAAATATGAAAACAGGATCCTTGACCCATCAAAACCATGTAGTATTTTACCATCATAAGACAATAGTAGAGAAATGAAAATACATATATGAATATGGTAAAAATTTGAGAATCGTGGGCCAAGTTACGACCTGAAATTTAATGGAAAGTATTAAACATTTCTTATGTGAGCCACTGTCAGCTCCTCCAAGAATGAGTTCAACCCATCACATTTATTCCTTTTTCTTAGGAAGACTTCAGCTGGCAATTTGGCCTGAGACTGAGGATGCTTGACCTCTGTTGGACCAGCCATGAAATTAATTCCATAGCTGTGAGTACTCCACTGAAAATTCCTTTCCTTGCTCCCACCAAGTAGGTAACAGTTACTAGACATCCCCTACCAAAAGCGCTACTGTTTGGTGGAATGGGTAGAGAGTATTTTTGGAAGGGCAGCGAAAATCTCAAGTCATCTAGTGGATAGACAATTGAGTAGAATACCTCCCAATGCTTCTCTTAAGATATTAAGATATTTTGCTGGTAGTTTCTCAGTATTGCCATCAGTCTAATTTTTATATGTGCACCCTTTTAGGTGTTTTATTTCCATCTTTCTCCCTCCACAGAAGCAAATAAGCAAACAATACTTCCTGAGTGTTGCATTTCAGCTTGTCACTATTTCCTAAGGAAAGTAAGGCCCTGAAGCAAGGAAGTGAAGAGCAGATCAGAGTTATTTTGCCTGGGAAGTGTTCATGGAATAAGTGAAAGCTGACAACACCTAGAGCTATTGGGAAGTCTGCATGATTTTGAGTTTGGGTTGCTACAGCTGAGGCAGACAAAATTCAACCTGCCTGGTGTGAAGTTAGTTTAAACAGCATGGTTTGATTTTTTCTAAAATATATTTAATTCTATTTCCTTGGCAATCTCACAATGTACAGACAAGCCAGATACCTAAAATTACTGAAACTTGGACAAACTCCAGTAGTGTGATGGACAATGAAGTTGATAATTCAGAGACATTTTGCCTATTCCTTCATTTCAGACCGGAATGGAACTGCTTAAAGAATTTATTCTTTAGCTTAATTTATAGTTCCGTGAGTCAAAATTTGTGTGAGAGACCCAAAGCCTATTGAATATTAGGTAAAATCATGCTCCTTTACTGCAATAGAGAAACCTATTCTCTAGAAG
Organism: Hylia prasina; assembly: GCA_013397195.1. Classification (NCBI taxonomy): domain Eukaryota; kingdom Metazoa; phylum Chordata; class Aves; order Passeriformes; family Sylviidae; genus Hylia; species Hylia prasina. Next base: position 28,584 of record VYXD01005562.1, on the reverse strand, counting down.
AATTCTGGGAAACTGTTTAGGAGATGTTGCTTCTGCACATCACTTTCTTATGATTATTATGGGAGTGCTCAGCTTCTTATAACCTTTTTCTCATCACCTAGGTTTTTAACGAATACAGCTTTTGTTAAAGTGCTGAGACTATGGCACAATACGTGAAGAGATAAGAAATCCAAATAATTTTTAGAAGTCTCAGTCTTCTGCAAGAGGAATAAAAGCATGAAATACATTGAAATTTAGGATGGATTATATTTTTTTATTTGAAAGTGAATGGATGCACTCTTCAAACTCTTGTATGTTTAGGTCATTGCAGCTCCCTACATTAAGAAGAATAATAATGAGCAGATGTGTATTCTAAATGCCAAACAATATAGCATAAACAACCTAAGTATAGCTAAATAGGCTGTATGTCATTTTGCAGTCTAGTTTATGGAAAAACACTGATAATAGCATGTAATCTGAGGCAGGATCATCTTTTCAGAGATTACAGAGTATTGGAGATCCTTCATTCTACATATTTTATCATGGTACCTAAACCTGTCACCGTTTAATGTATCTCTTTTCATAGGATTAGGAGACGGTGGAATCTCCTCCGTTTATGGATCAGAGAATTATTTAGGTTAGAAAAGACCTCTGTGATCATTGAGTCCAACCTTTGATTGATTACCATCTTGCCAATTAGAACATGGCACGAAGTGATATATATATATTGAACACCACCTTACAGGGATGGTGATTCAACCACCTCCCTGGGCAGCCCATTCCAATGCTTAACAATCCTTTCAGTGAAGAAATTCTTCCTGATGTCCAACCTGAACCTCCTCTGGCACAGCTTGAGGCCATGTCCTCTCCTCCTGTCACTGGTTTCATAGGAGAAGAGCCCAATCCCACTTGTCTACAACCTCCTCTCAGGCAGTTGTAGAGAGTGATAAGATACCCACTGAGCCTCCTTTTCTCCAGGCTAAACACATCCAGCTCCCTCAGCTGCACTTCATATGACTTTTTCTCTCCACTCTTCCGCAGCTTCATTGACCTTTTCTGGAGAGACCCCAGCACTGCGATGTCTTGCGGTGAGAGGCCCAGAACTGGACATAGTGCAGGCTCACCAATGCTGAATACAGAATGTATACAAATAAATGTATACCTTCAGGCCCTTCATCATCCTCACAGACATTCTCTAATAGCTTGATACCTTTTTATTTCATTGCTGTGCCCAAAACTGCCCCCAGCACTTAGGTGAGGCTACCCCAGCTCTGAGCAGAGCAGGACAATCCCCTCCCTTGCCTGCCTGGCAATGCTGGGTCTGATGCCCCCAAGACATGGTTGGCCTTCCTGGCTGCCAGGGCACTGCTGGCTCATGTTCTGTCAACCAAGTTTCCCAGATCCCTTTCCATGGTGTTGCTCTCATTCCCAAGTCTGTCCATCCATACATCCAGGATTGCACTCTTCCTGGTGCAGAATCTGGCACTTTCCATTGTTGAACTTCATATGGTTGACAATTGCCCAGTTTTCTGAATTGTCAATACTCTGTGGCAAATTTAATCACAGACTGCGATCAAATATTTTAGAAACCATGCAGAAGCTTTATCCAATGAAATGGAAGCAAGAATGCCCCTTGACAAGGTGGTTTCATCTATTCACCTAAACAATCGGAATCATTTTATCATGGCAGATAAATCCTTGTTTTGTATATTTGTAGTCTAGTTAGACTGTTAACTTGCCAATTTCTGTCAACATATGCTGCGCAAGTGCAGGATAAAGCATGATGAAATATAACATGATGATGATGATGATGTGATCCCTCCCTAACAAAAAAGATTTAAATCTTTAATTTTGGATGAGTTACTATGTGTTTCTGTGACTAATATTAAAAATCATGATAAAGCCATAATAAATGGTATGGTCCTACTAAACTTGTTGATTTTTCTAGACAAATAAACAATGCTGCCTAAATCATTGCACATTCTAATAAATATAAAGTATTTCTTTAGAATTATTCTGTGAAATACTCTAAATAGTGAGACAACATAAATTTGGGTCAAGTTGAACTCGTTACTATCATAAAATGATATGGAGAGATAGTCTGGTGTTAGGCAGAACTGCCTAGAAATTTGGGGTTGCAACTTGAAAAAACAGCTATTTCTTTTTGACATATCATTTGCTATAGATCACAATGAAAAAGATTTTATTAATTAGAACAGAGAAACAAAGTGACTGAAACAAAGCAGCTTCCCTGCTGCTGCTCAGTAACTGTCAATAATACTCTTACCTGTTTCACTAAAGAAAAATTGTGCTAAAAGTGGACACCCATCTCACAGGATCTGGTGCTACAAGCCAGATTGTTTAAGAGACCAGGGATAAACTGTCAGAGACAGAAATGTTTCATGCCTTAAACATTGTTATGGAGGAGTTTTGCCCATTACAGAAAAAACTGTAAAAAGAAGCTACAACCACAGAAGCCCATGGCTCCTTGAAGATGCCTGACTAGAATTTTGGACTGTGAGTGAAGCCACGTAGATAAGAAAAGGGGACACAATTATTTAATTATCTCAGGTCTAGGGAGAAACAAACAAGGCTGAGGGAAAGGAATCCATCTACAAGAAAGCCAAACGCAGAAGAGAATCATCCCTGGCTGGGTTTGGGGTGGGAGAGACCACAGCACACGTAGCCCAGGTTTCTACAGACTGTCCTCCAAAATGAAGTTGAGGGGGAGGAGGTTTTGGGGGTGTGATGTAACCTCTGGTGAGAGGCACTGAACACCCACCTTCTCTTACACAAACCGGCCCAGCTGTGAAATCCCAGCCCAGGGAAGGCAACATCCATGGGACATTCACACGGGAGGCAGCTGAAGTGGTGTGATAATCCATCGTAGACCCCCCCAAAGTGCTGCCCAGACTCATTCCTGAGGCCTTGCACCACAGCACTGCACGTGAGGCAAAGTGATGCAACAGACCCAGAGTCTGCTGCAGGACACTGTGTCAAAATGCACCGCCTCCACCCCTCTCCAGGGGAGGTACCTGGGCATTCCCACCTGGCCTGAACACATATTAATCCATTAGATTCTGTATGTTTTGGGATACCCTCATCACCAACGCCAAATGCAGAGGATCATTGGGAAGACAGTGGGATCCATGGAGTGGTGATATTTTCTATATTTTCTCTCTGTGTCACTGTCTTTCTGTTCCCCCCCTATTTTCTTTCTCTTTTCTCTTTCTCTCTCTCTCTCTCTCTCTTTTGCTTACTATTTAATAATATCCATACTATTGACTTTGGCATAAGGTCTTGTTTGCACCTTAATTCAGGCAGAGGCATTTCTAATAACTATAAAAACCAGACTGTAACACAAGATGATGATCAAATTTTCTGAGAGTTAACTGTGACAATTTTCTGAGAACACTGAATTCTTGTATTAGGAAAAGTCACCAAACATATCTCAGGACTGAAAACACATAAAGATGCTGATGATAGAGTAATTTTTCAGGTGTATACATATGAGTTTAATGAAAATACTAAATGGGCTAAGATAAAGTTTACTTCAATATTTTTAGTAATGTAGTATGGCATTTACTAATAAAATGTGGCTTTATCAGAAAATAGCTAACTCTCTTAATCCTGCTTTGTAAATGCAGTTGCATGATGACTCACAAGATCAAAAAAATATATGATTTAGGACCAGGAATGGAATGATGGTTCTTTTCCTATCATCCTGAAATGCAAAGGTTTCTCTTTGATCTGCACCATTAGGCATCTGAACACAGTCAAAAAGTTGGGCTGAAAGTGATCATCTATTTGTTCTTCCAGTTCTTATATCAGTTTCCATATACCTAGAAGCAGACATTTCCTGATCTGTCCTTTTCTTCAGGTAAGCCTAGACCTTCAACTCCTCCATGATAGAGGTTGTGGGAAATGTTTCTCCTTTTCACAAGCTCTAATATCTACCAACAAACTTCTAGATTTTGTGTATTTCTAAAGAGTTTTTTTCCTGAATGTGATACCGGCCACAAAATGCAATTAACTAACTCTTTTATTATTATTTTTCAACTTGATTTTGTCTATCTATTTATTCCTCTGACATAAGAAAAGAGAAAATAAAATAAATTAAAATCCTGACTCAATACTTAAAAATCTAATCTCTGTAAGTTTTCATTTAAGATGAGAAAATTTTCATTCTGATTTATTCAAACAAAGATTCACAACACCCAGGATATCTAAACAAAACAAATTGAAAAACAACCAACCAACCAAATCCAAAATGCTCTAATGCTCTGAGAGTGAAGAAAGCAAAATTAACAAAATGCTAAATATACATGGCCAGAACAGACGTAATTTGAAAAGGGGAAGCCATCCCAGTCAACCTTCCTCTTCTCATGTCTGCCAGTCACAAGGAGAGCTTTTCAAGGGAGGAATCTCCTGCTCAGTTTTGAGGGTCACTTTAGTGGTTTTCCCTCCTAAATCATAGCTGGCACTATTGGAAGACAGATGTACTGGAGGACTGATTTTCTGATTTCATTTTGTTATCTTCAGGGCTCAGAAGCTAGAGTCTCCCCTCTTTTCCTCGTAAATCCATCTGCAAATAGAGTGATGGCAAGACTACACAGAACATGTTACAAAAAAATATGCAAATATGGCATTTCAGGTGCTTTCAGAATGTGTATTATTTTATTCTGGCCAAGATTCTTTGCTGAATTGCTGAGCATAATAAACTGCTTTTTAAAAAAGATTTTCAGTTAAATAATACAGAGTGAGATGAAGCTTATGAAAGCATTTGGAAGAGGATTAGAATGACATGAAAAGGGTTGAGGCAGATCAGTTCAGATGTTTTCTAGACACCACTTGTTGTGTAGTGAAGCACTCTTGGAATATGCACAACTCAATAAGCATTCAAAATCAATAAGTAAAATCAATACAGGGATTAGAAATATATATTGGTGTGGTGAACATCCGAGAGTCTACATAACTTTGACATTACAACTTCATTTTAAACGTAACTCAGTATATTTAAAGCAACGAGCAGAGTGAAAACTTTTTATAGCTACGCATTACGCAGTGGGATTCTTCTAAATTGGCTGCTATTTTTCTGACATTTATTATGTCTGTGTTTTATATATTCGCCCTATATATGGACAAGAACATTAAACTGCTCACTTCAGTATTTTGCCAGGTACCCAGATTCAATGAAATTTAAACAAAGAAATTCATACTAGAAGGTCCAGCAGAAGGTTTTAGTTTTGTCAAACAAAAGACCCCTCAGTTTTTCCTACACAACACTCACAAGTGTGAATACTTTCAAGTATTGTAGATATGATGACTATGGGAGCTTCACTGGTTGAGCACATCTCCCTGAAGTCTCTCTTAAAACCTTCTTGTGAACCTATATTGCACTACAAAAGTGTATTATCCAAGGAGTTAGGATGGAAGAGGCAGGAGTTACCCTACACAAAGGAAAATCTTTTTGAAACAGAAGTTTACATTGGAAGGCTTATGATGCTTCAGATATCCTCAATTTCATTCTTACACCAAGACAAAATTGAGGAAAATGTAATGATTACAACAAAATGAATGTGACTCCAAGACTGTACCAGTAGAAAGCAAACAGTAAAAAGGAAGAATTTTCTACTGTTTAGTCTCTGCCACAGACAAATAATTACACTGAAATACCCAGCAAGATCAAAACAGAGGGGGAATTAAGAAAACAAGGATTGTTGTTTCAACCTTCACTATGCTGAGATGTTCTCAGACATCTGAAAACATCTCTTACCACTGAGCAGAGTTTCAAAGAGCACACATAGTTTTAGATAATCATTTCCTCATCTGGAATGGTTTTCTGATTTCATTACTCAAGAAACATTAAAATGCTTCCCTTTTTTTTTCTGTCTATTGAATGAATATTCATTATGGGGAAAAAATGAGTTATAAATTTATTCAGAAGTCACAGATTTAATGGCCTATGTCTATTAGGGCTGTTCTAAAGGACTGGAGTTTCACCATAGGCCAGCTGCAAAAGGGTGTGTTAAACTTAAGGACTGTGAACATACCGTCTAAGTGTATTTCACTGTCCATCTCTTGTAGTTGTGGCAATTGTTATACTATGCAGAATTGCTTAAAGGCCTGTAAAAAATGTAGGGAGTGTGAAAAAACCCCAACCACTATTCTTAAGCACATTGTGTCACATGTGGGAATGGGTCAAGGGTCATATAACAACTTGCCTTTCAGCCCTTCTTAGCTCTTAGCCTTACCAACATTTATGCACACTTCCAGACAAGTTTTAATGCTGTGTTTACATATATATACATATATTGTCACACAAACATAAGTGTGTGTAAGTCTGCTTGCTGAAGCAATGTGCAGTAGCATCAGAACTCTTGTGGTTCATATAGGTATGGATAGAGACTATCACTATAAGAATATCAGAGGTAGGTTGATACTCAGCTGAGGAATCAGCTCACATGTGATGCACAGTGGTTAGGTGACCTAGTTCTTGAAGCTATTGAGTGGCTTCTCATTGACCAATGTACCTCCTGAGAAATAATTTAGAAATCTTTTAGAATGTTTATGTAGAGTTTCTAGGACCATATTTCCTAATGTCTGTGTGTAAAATTAATGCACTTGCCTGAGAATATGGCTTTACAGTCCCTAAGTTGCAAAAAAAGGATGTCTGAGTAATAAATTTTGGAACTATTTGCAAGTGGCCTAAATCAGCATTTCTTCATGAATACTGGTGGTACTTCAAACTCCTTTGTTTCCTAGTAAGCTTCAGGAGCAGACAGTTGAAGACAGACCCTCTTAAGAAACATATTATGGACATGCTAACTTTCCACAGGGGTCAACTGCATACAAACTGCATGGTAACATATTTGTATATTCCATTAATCACTTTGTTACTGATGCCCACTCTCTACTGTACAGAAAATAGTTGTGTTCTATGTTTTAAGCGCTCCCAAACCTGAAACGATAGGGTTTAAAGTGGTGAATTTACTATTTAATGTCCTTAAAGGCCATCTTAAAACTAGCCAACTTTATTGAAGCGTTTCAATTACCTCTGCTTACCACAATTTGCAGTAATTACAGTTTGTTTGTTTAATGAGATGGTCCTTAATTGCAGACATCACTGAAACAACAATCAAAAAAAAAATCTGCAATCATTCTTTTTAAAAATCTGCAATCATTCTTTTTAAGCTAGAGGAAAAAAAGTGCTGGGGAGGAAATTAGTTTAGGTAATGTTGGAGCTTTCAGAACAGCTGACATAAAGGTGCTCTGATCTTCTATATTCCTCGTATAAGCCAGGAGTAACCCCAACCCCAACATCAGTGGTTACACAGACATAAAACCAGTGTACATAAGAATAGAAGTAAGAGTCACTGTTTTCAAATTAGGAGACCATTAACGAGCTTTGCTACAGGATGTGTTGTGCAGCACTACTTACACTGCAGTAAGAGAGCCTAACCCCAGTGTCAGTCACAAAAAAGTTAAGTCATGGTTTTTCAGAGACTGTTTTTTCAGCAAAGTAATTCTCTATGACCAAATAAAATTAGATATTCATCACTCAGGTTAGATGGAAGTATTGGAAATCCTCAACCACTATAAAATTTCACCCATTTTGAACCCATGCTGAGCAACTGCTGGGGCATGAGCAGGCTACAAATGAATATTTCCTTCTCTCATGGTAAAAATTATGTGGACGGCCCAAATCATCTGTTCAGTATATGACAGAAAATGCTACTTTGAGCTTAATTTAAAAAGGCAAACCAGATTCAGGTTTTCAAAAAATTACTTCAGGCATCGGCATGTTACTTCAGCTTGAGAGCATTGTGGGTCCAGGAAAGTGGAAAAATCTAGAATGGAAAGTGGAAGCTCACAAGCCAAGAAGTCTGAAAGCTCAGGTGATTTGTGAAATTGGGGCTTTACAGGAAGCAAAAGTGGACAACATGACTTTCAGTAGAAAATCAGCCCCTACTAGTAGAGATATTCCCTGCTGCACTTTACAGCTGGAAAATCTGGATATCTATCCTACCTTACAGCAGATTAGACAAGCCAGACTAAATTTTATCCTACCAGCCCCACTTTAAAACACATCAAGAGTTTTATTACATGATGTAAAACACGAATGTGATATACTTCTTCAAGACCATCCCATATTCTTGTGGGAATTTTAGAAATAATTTGTGGCTGATCAGAATATTTCATGCAGATAAATTCATTAAACCCAATATGATACTAGCAGTAACAAGTATTATGCAACTGCAAAATATCTGTGTGACAGCAGAACAGTTTAGCCCTTGGATAAATATTTGGGTCTCTGTCAGAGATGGCCCTGGAGAACAGCAACACAAATTCTAAATTCTTTGTCCCTATCTATTGAAGTGCTTGTATGCAGTTTTCAACGATCAGTGAATAACTAGGCTGAGGTGGAAATAAGGAAAAAAAAGAAAAAAGGTTAGTATTGTTGTGTAGGTGGTTTTGATTAGAGTTGGCAGCCATTTTAAATGAAATGCATCATCCAGAAAAAGCGAGTTTTACTCAGGGAAGATACCTGTGATACAAGAATGAGGCTTTTGACTTGTGATGGGCAAATTTACTGAAAAATATAAATGTGTTCTTCATACACCACAGCATCCCTGATTACAGCTGATTATTTATGCCAAAGTGCATAGAACAGTCAAAAATCTACTGAGATTATTCAAGAAGCCCCAAAATTTGCCCCGTATATACCAGCTGGGAAGAGAGCCTTTCTAGACTGTTTCTCAGCCTCCTGCTCTTAGGGCTTCTGGGAACCTGGACCATTCTCTGTGCTCTTCCTGCTACATTAAAAATAACCCAAATATTTGAAAATATTTCTGTCTTAAAAAGCAATGTTTCAGGGAACCCCTGGATTCGTATTCAAATGACCCACTTTATTCTGTTGTATTCTAAACATTTTGGAAAATTAATCTCTTTCCCACTATGACATCACCAGTTATAGCTAGAATTTTCAAATTATTTTAAAGAACTGATTATGTGCTTTACGCTACAGGTAAAAAACAAAGGATCAGGCTTGTCTCCAGAGTGAGTGGTCTCAATCCTGGTCTCCAACAGTGGAGGGGACTTCATTTTGCCTGCAGTCTGGGCAACCTTGAGCCCACGCTGACTGCACCAGCGCCTAAGTGGAGGCCATATAGCTGCACTAGCCCAGTGTGGAGCCTGAGAGAATACATCCTGCTTTCTCAACAAGGCTTATGAGCTTGGACTGCATGCCTGCTAGCTGCAGCGACATGGCTCCTGCTTTGAGGCTAGTTTGCATCTAGCTGGCTCAGAGCGCAGGAAGAACAAATTTGAGTCTACTTGCAAAATACCTCATGGATGTTGCATCTGTCAATTCAGCAGGGTTGAAGCAGAGCATCAGAGCAGCCCCCTTGAAATCTGCAGGAGATCTGATTTGAAGAACATACACAATAAATGAAAAAGAAAAAAAAAAGGAAAAATGCAAGTACTCTGGGGAAATTTTTCTTTCAGTGGATGTTACACAATTGTTAACCCTTCCATTATCTGATTTCTTCACTACCCCCTTCCATTTCCTTATTCCACATTTGTGAGAATAAATTTCACTCCTACTAAATGCCAAGTTGCTGCAAGTCAAACAGCTCTGACGCTTACACCCACATACATCTGTTTCCTGACCAACAAATACATGATGTGTAACTTATACCATTGTTAACTTATGATTGAATTTGGCAGTGTTTTTTATTAATTTATTATTTTTTTTAATCTACTCTAGGGTCAACATATACACATGTTCTCACTGGCTGTGGTTTCACTCCTTTTAAGCCTCCTGCACTGAAAAATTAAATGGCTGGATTTGCAGAATCCCCAGGTAGGAAGGACAGATGCTGCTGGTGCAGTATAATGATAGGAGATGTAGGATTCATGATTCAATGCATACAGCACGACTGGAGAATAACAGTGTTTTCATACATCTATTTGCAAGTGGACACCTAGTCTGGCCAATTCAGACATGTACAAACAAAGGCTGACAGGGTTAAAAAAGTGGGAATGAGATTTTGCAACAATGTAGAGGAGTGAGTGTGAAAAAATGCAGCCCAAGGAATATCTCTTGGACTGGGCCTGGAACAGGGCAGAGTATGGGGAAAAACTTGTTCAAAATAGGAGATGGAGTGAAAATTTGGGAAAAGACCTGGACTTCAGCAAAGTCTTTGACACTGTCTCTCACAGCACACTCCTGGAAAAGCTGGCAGCTCACGGCTTAGACTGGAGCACTCTTTGCTGGGTTAGGAACTGGCTGGATGGCTGAGCCCAGAGAGTGGAGGTGAATGGTGCCGCTTCCAGCTGGTGGCCTGTCACCAGTGGCGTCCCTCAGGGGTCTGTGCTCTGTTCAACATTTTTATTGATGATCTGGTTAAGGGGATTGAGTCCACCATCAGCAAAGTTGCGAATGGCACCAAGCTGGGAGCATGTGCTGATCTACTGGGGCTTGGGAGGGCTCTGCAGAGAGACCTGGAATGCCTGGATGGATGGGCAGAGTCAAATAAGATGAAGTTTAATAAGTCCAACTGCTGAGTCCTGCATCTTGGCCTNCTGAGCCCAGAGAGTGGAGGTGAATGGTGCCGCTTCCAGCTGGTGGCCTGTCACCAGTGGCGTCCCTCAGGGGTCTGTGCTCTGTTCAACATTTTTATTGATGATCTGGTTAAGGGGATTGAGTCCACCATCAGCAAAGTTGCGAATGGCACCAAGCTGGGAGCATGTGCTGATCTACTGGGGCTTGGGAGGGCTCTGCAGAGAGACCTGGAATGCCTGGATGGATGGGCAGAGTCAAATAAGATGAAGTTTAATAAGTCCAACTGCTGAGTCCTGCATCTTGGCCTCAATTACCCCCTGCAATGTTATAGGCTGGAGACGGTGTGGCTGGACAGTGCCCAGGCAGAAAGGGACCTGGTGACAGCAGCTGAACATGAGCCAGCAGTGTGCCCAGGTGGCCAAGAAGGCCAAAGGCATCCTGGCCTGTAACAGGAATGGTGTGGCCAGCAGGAGCAGGGAGGTCATTCTTCCCCTGTACTGGGCACTGGTGAGGCCACACCTCGAGTGCTGTGTCCAGTTCTGGGCCCCTCAGTTTAGGAAGGACATTGAGACGCTTGAGCGTGTCCAGAGGAGGCAACAAGGCTGGTGAGGGGCTTGGAACACAAACCCTGTGAGGAATGGCTGAGGGAGCTGGGGATGTTTAGCCGGTAGAAAAGGAGACTCAGACTTCTTTTCACTCTGTACAACTATTTGAAAGGAGAATATAGCCAGGTGGGGCTACAGATGTTGTCTGTTCTCCCAGACAACAACCAACAGAACAAGAGGACACAGTCTTAATTTGCACCAGGGGAAGTTTAGTCTAGACATTAAAAAAAAAATTCTTCACTGAATGAGTGATTGAGCACTTGAATTGTCTGCCCAGGGAGGTGGTGGAGTCACTGTCCCTGGAGATGTATAAAGAAAGACTGGACATGACACTCAGTGCCATAATTTAGTTGATAAGGTGGTGTTAGGTCACAGGTAGGACTTGATGATCTCAAAGATCTTTTCAAACCTAGTTAATTCTGTGGTTCTGTCATTCTGTGATGAATCTTAAAATGTCAAATCCAAAGCCTAAAATGTAAAATCAAACAAAGTAGTTTGTTTTTTGTAGCATATAAATAGAAAACAACCTTCTTTCTTTCTTCCATGTGTTATCATGCTTACAATTTTTCACTCATCTGTGCATAATGTTTCTGTATCAGTGCAATCTATTTCAAACAATTTTCCAATCAAGCTATATCCTAGACATAGAAGTTAAATCTATATTTAAAGAAAAGAATTTAATATTCATCAGTGTATAAAATATAGTAGTTCCTGAAATAAATTTTAAACTCCATTGATCAACTTCATCATTAAATTCCTATCAAACAACCATGAAAATAGATATCTAGCTTTAGTTCTTTTCCCATAACTCCACGTGAACTTTGTATATAGCAATATGCATATATTAATACCAAATATAATAAACATTTATTTGTGGAGGTATAGCCCTAATGCAGGACAACGGTGATGATATTTATTGATGGCTTCTACTGTTTCATCTGCTATATTTCTGAAAACTGCTTCTTACATCTCTTCTGAATTGTGAGGAGTTGGTCATGGGCCATTGTCATGGTCAATGATGTGGTTGAGTTCATATAATCTGTGAAATGTCGTATTTCAGGCATGGCTTCTTTCCTGAAGGTATCTCATTCTTGACCCATTCTGAAATAAGAGGGATGATTTGCATAAACCAGCTTCACACATTAGTGATCCTTCACCAAGTTGTATCTCTCCTCAATTTGATTGCATCCACTCCTGGTCCACTTATTTTTGAGACTAAACCTCAAAATTGGGTCTTTAAGATTGAGGCCAGCTAAAGCTATGCAAAAAAGATGACTTCACCCTAGCAAGACTTTCCAGGTTTCCCTTTATAGTCAGTGATTCTTTTCTAGGGCACTAAGAACCCAACACAACCCTCATTGGGAGACCTTCTCTGTCTTTCCTGACTGGAGAGAAATGGGTGTCCTTCAATCTAAAGTTATCCTTTGTGAGTAATCTTTCAAAAAATGCCAATGGCAATCAGGAAAATGTAAGGGGCACCTTAAGCAGTTATGCTTTCACTTCCAGGAAAGCATTATTGAAAATAGAAAGCTGCTTTACTCTTTTTCATAGAAGAAACTCCGAAGAAAATAGAGACTGAGCTCCTCAGTCCTTGAGAAGAAATTACTGGTGGACTAAAATGAAACACATAAAAATAAATAGACAGATTGGACAGAGGGGGAAAAAAAATTATAATTCTTTAAAAATAATAACTTGGTTCATAAAAAAAGATGTTGGGCCATAGTGACTTCATAGGCTCATTTAATGAATAATGTCTTATATATGGTTATAATAGAATTACACACAATCTTACTGTATCATGCACTGAGTTGATAAAAAAAAGAGACATAAATATGTTGGCGTGGCCCTGAGATATGAAGACTTGCTTAGGCACAGACTAAATTTTGTCACATGTGAGCACTATGTGGGTATGTTAGACTAGCTCTTCACCTGCATGAAGACTGTCACTGAAGATGCACTTTTGAAGTTCACTTTCCTTGCTCTTCCTGCACCTGAGCCATAAGGTAGTGGAAAGTGATGAGAATAAAGGCAATAGCAGTGGAAGTGATTCACAGATCTGTGAATGTCATTAAATATATTTATGACCAGATCAGTAAGCTGGGATTGTCTGCTTGTACTTCATGTTAAGTGCATAGAGAGTCTTCTTGCCCAGGATGTAGGAAGAAGGCAACAAACAACAGGGTGTAGAAAACCGGGCATAAAACAGACATGGAACCTCTCAGTGTTGTATATTTAGAGGCTGTTTAAGGATTTATAAATCACAGAGGTTGTAAAGTGTTACAAATTACCTCTCCTGCTTCTGGTTTTGCTCTTACAAATTCAGTTGGGTTTGGTTCAATCATATTTGGCATTATAAACTTTACAAGTGTTTCTAATGTGTAAAAACACATGGACCCTTTGGATATCTTTAAGGAAGAGGTTTCCATTGAGGATAGGGTTATGTGATTTGTTTGGAGTTTGGTGCTTATTGAATATTAATATTGCCTTGATTCAGGACAAGCATTCACCATTACTTTCACACTGGAAATAAATTTAGCCCTGACATTCTGCATTAATCCTCTACTATCCTATGATCTGATCTATCATAATCTAAGTCTTATCCTATTATGAAAAAAGAGACAGAGTTTTTTCAAATTATTCACTATTCCTGGTCTCTCTGGCTACAAATTTCTCATTTGTCGGAGATCAAACAATGATATCAGGAGTACCAATGTGCAGTGAAAATTTGCTACAGAAGAAATACGGTAAAACTCACTATTTACCGAATAATAGCATTTTCTACCCTAATTTTTTGTAAGCAGTATTTTTATACAGCCTTAAGATTTGCTCTGATATTTTTGCTTAGTGAAATATATATTTTCTCCTGTATTGTTGTTTCAATATTTAGGCATCTTTCTTTTTTAAACATTTCCGTATGGTGTGTTCACTTCTCCCAGTTACTCCAATGCTATGATTTTTATTAAGTCTTTCACTTTGACTCATTTAGAAGAATAGATCCAAAGAGCTTGTTTCCAAAGTAACATCTGAGTCCTTTCCACATGAGAGTAGACAAAACCCAAAACATAGTCCTGCTGTTGTAGAATAGAATAGAATTTCAGGGAACACAGAATGGATCAGGGAGAGAAATCTTACCTGCAGCTGGGAAAGATGGCTCTTGATTGCAACCTGCCTTCAGTCTCAGATGCTACAGATCTTACAGAGTTAATGCCATGCTGTAATGCACTGAGAAGAAACTGCAGCANAAAAAAAAAAAGAAGAGGAAAAAGGTTTCTGAGATGATATCAAAACAAATCATTACACCAGTGAAAATATCAGTAGACTTTTTTCTAGTTAGGCTATAATATTGTGCAAATTTGGGATTCTCTATTTATGTATTCATTTGAGGGAACAAGAGGAGAATGACAGAATTATTCAGGGAACAGTGGTGTTGCTATTTATCCTGTAGAACAGGAAGACAATAATATTCTCTGAACTGATATGCAATGTTAAATCAGAGCATATCAGATCATCTTCTAGAATTTAATTCTTAGTGAAATAATTATATCATCCTTTTTCCCAAACAGGCAACCTAGACAGAAGTTGATTAAACTACTCTCTAGTCAGACAACGAATCAGTGGTACAGCAGGAATATAGCTCTGAAGTCTTGAGATCCATGTACGTACTCTTGGATCAAACTCCAGGAAAAACATCCAGAAAATGAAACTGAAATAAATTAGTTCTTAACTCCTTGTGTGTATGTCAGCTATATAAATTTCAAGTGCACTTCTTAAAAATTAACCTTTTAATTATGTTGTTAGTTGCATTTGTATTCTTCCCTTACACTCTCTCAATGTCTCTGCTTTGCTCACAGCACACTAGTCAAACATATCTTTAGGCAAAACAAAATGAGAACAATCCTATAAACCAGTCAAAATATGGAGTGAGCAATAGAAAACATTCCAAAATTTGTACTAGGCCCTTCCTTTTTTCCCAATCTGGAATCGTGTTATCCAGGCAGCCTTGCAGCAGTTCCAGTTCACTTTCCGGTTCAATTTCTCTGCACCTCAAAACTGCTGCTAAGGCTCCCCTCCGACCCAGTATGTCCCTGCAATCCACAGACCCTTCTGAGACCTTACGGAAAGGATATCCATCTGAACTAAAAAAACCCAAAACCACAAAATAGGTCTTGTTTGGGGTAGTTTCCAATTTTGTTCTTTCTTTTTTTTCCCCTCTTTTCTCCCATTATTTTTCAAACAAGAAAATGCTATTGCCAACAAAAGCATTTCCCTCACTTCCACCACTGCCATACAACCTGGCAGTTGTCTCATTCTCATATTTCATATTAAGATTCTTTTGAATCTGAAGTGCTGGAAAAGCACCTTTACACGAGAGTTTTGACACTCCATGAAATTGAACTCCAGGATCTGGGTATTCATTCACTGCATAAAACCAGCCTTTATGGGGTGTGCTGCCTTATCCTCTGCTTTCAAATGACCTTACAGATCACTGTGACTTCACCAGCGCTGGAGGGGCTATCCAAAACCATAATATTCTGAAGGAAAAATTACATTTTGAAAAGCAGTGTCTTCCATCTCCCCTTTCCCCTCCTTCCCCTCTGCCTCCTCCTGCTCCACAAAGAAAATGTTTTCCTTTTAGAAATAGAGGAGAAGCTGTGGAAAACTCCCACACTCTTTTTACCATTCTGTCTAGACATAGAACAAATTGAATATAATAGATAATCGTTTAAGAGTTGACAGAGACGTAGCAATTTGGTGGCCTTAGAAGCGTGTGTGTTTGCACTACCACTTAGGAAAAGCTTATAAATTTTACTGACTGCCTACAATCAATGCTTTGGTTAAGGATGATAAAGCACAAATTCAATACATACCTGAACAAGTACAGGGCAATGAAAGCAGAAGGAAATTAATTGATCTCCATTCAGGCGACACTTCACAAATCACAAGTTATTTGGCTCTTGGAAAGGAGGTTTGATGACCTATCCCTTGACCTAATTGCATAGATCCTTAAAGAAACCCCAAAAGGTGGGTGTTGTTATTACAAAACAAGGCCAAGGACCAAATCTGCTAAGGCAAGTAGCACAGTGCTGAGCACTGAACGACCTTTCTGCATGGACATAGCCGCTTTGTGGAGATTGTAATCTTCAAATCAAAAGTCCAGGATAAAAGTCCTGTTTTCGTGTTGGTTTTCTGTTTGTTTTTGATTATGTTTTGGTTTTTGTTTGGTTTGGGTTAGGTGTTTTTGTAGGGTTTTTGGTGTTTTTTCTGTTCATTTTAGCAGCAAAAGCAAAAGTGGACTTAGGATGCAGAGGATCTCATTTCAGTGAGAGGGAAACTGACTAAGATGTTAGAGGCACTCTCTCCTCTGATTGTTAATTATGTGGAGTTCAGGCTAAGAGATAAAATTTTAGGGTAAGTAAATGCAAGACTTATTAGAAAAGAAAGAGGTGCAGAAAACATGAACAGCAAACTCCTTACCCCTTTCATCTCCATTGTGCCTGAACACACAGGGATGTTCACTTGTTCTGACGGGACAGACAAAAAACTGGGAGGAGCTGTTGACTCCCTCAAAGGCAGGGAGGCCCTGCAGAGAGACCTCAGCAGATTCGACAAATGGGCAATCACTGACGATGTGAAATTCAACAAGGGAATGTGTTGGATTCTGCTCCTGGGATGGGCAACCCTGGATGTATGCACAGAATGGGGAATGAGATGCTGGAAAGCAGTGCCATGGAAAAGGAACTGGGGGTCCTGGTCAGTGGCAAGTTGAACATGAGCCAGCAGTGCCCTGGCAGCCAGGAGGGCCAAGTGTGTCCTGAGGGGCATCAGGCCCAGCAGTGCCAGCCAGGCAAGGGAGGGGATTGTCCTGTTCTGCTCTGAGCTGGGGTAGCCTCACATAAGTGCTGGGGGCAGTTTTAGGTGCCCCCAGCATAAGAAAGATATTAAGCTGTCAGAGAATGTCTGTGAGGATGATGAAGAGTCTGGAGGGGGAAGCTGTATGAGGGCTGAGGTCACTTGGGCTGTTCAGCCTGGAGAAGAGGAGACTGAGGGAAGACCTCATCACGGTCTTCAACTTTCTTGTGAGGGAAGAAGAGGGGCAGGCACTGATCTCTCTCTGTGGTGCTCAGTGACAGGACTCGAGGAAATGGAATGAAGTTGAATCAGGGGACGTTCCGGTTGGGTATCAGGAAAAGGTTCTTCACTTGGAGGATCCTTGGGCACTGTAAGAGGTTTCACAGAGAAGTGGTACCAGCACCAAGTCTGAAAGAGTTTGGACAATGCTTTTGGACACGTGTGCTGTGCAGATAGAGATTATCATGTCCATTATCATTGGACATGATAATCCTTGTAGGTCTCTTCCAACCCAGCTTACTCTGCGATTCTGTGTGTGACTTTAAATGCTCCAAAAACTGCTAAGTAGGATCTCTTAGAATTTTGAATTTGGAAGAAAATTGGAAAACTGAGTATTGTGCTCACCTCTGGGGCACGCAATATAAGGAGGACATAGACTTGAAGACTGGAGCACCTCTCATATGGAAACAGGATGAGATAGGTGATGTGGTTCAGTTTGGGGAAGAGAAGGCTACAAGGAAATCTTAGAGCCTTTTCCAATACCAATAGCATGGTAATTACATGAAAAATACAAATTGCCCTGCTTTTGTCAAAGTTTTACTTATTGACAGTGAGGAAAATGTTTACTCTTCTTCTGGCATTATAAAAGTGCTTCATGAAACTCAGACAGTGGTAGGTTTCATAGCAATTGTACGCTCTGTAGACATTGTAGACATTGTTTCATTATAGACACGTTGTTTCAGCCTGTAAAATTCACTGATGCCCCAAAAAGGATGCACTGCATAAAAGGCCGGAGTGCAAACTATATTGGGTAACTGTGATCAATAGTTTCTCAGACTAAAAGTAAAAAACTTCTTCCTTCAAGGTGAAAAATAATGGCTAACAAAGGTCATCAAAAAAATTTTTACTCCCATTGTCTCTGAACTTTGTGATGGCAGACTGATGTGCTGTGGAAGGCTTTTCTTTCCTTTAGCCATTGCCATAGGTAGGACATAACAGGTTCATAGCCTGATTTTTAAGGCAAACACTGTACTTTTTTATTTTGGAAAACTTTGTCTCAGCAAAGTATAAAATCTCCTGTTCCAGTCAAAAAATCTAATAGGGAATGGATCTGACCTTTTTATTTGACACCATATTTCGGGGATCTGTATCCCAGCCCAACATATATAACATTAAATGCGTATTTTTTGGTGCAATGTGACTATCAATAACAATTACCTGGCATCATTTCTCTTTACACTTACTTCTTTGTGTCTGCACAGACAACTGTAATTCATATTACAGAATAAATTTTTTAAATTCTAGAGCAGTTCTGTATTCTGAATGTCATGAACAAGGAACTTTCACAAGTAAGATCTGCTAAAATGAAGTCTGAAAACTGCCATAGATACTGCAAAATCAAGATTCAAAATTGTTTTGAGATGTGAACTACTTAATCATCTACCTTCTCCAAATATGGTTCTTTTTTTTCCCCTATCAATGAGGTAATCTTTCATTTTGCCAATAACAGCAAACAAATACCAAAAACTGAATCCTTGATCATTTTGAATTTGGTGACCTTAGCCTAAAAATAATATAGATTAATTTAGCTCAAGAGAAAGGAACTGACTAGGCAGTTCTAAAATTCTACATCTTTCATCCTTTTGCAAAGAAAATCTAGGACTTCTGCTACCCATCACCACTTTACAAAAGATACCACCTATTTAAAGCTGGCAGATGAAATCTCACTGATCACTGAAATGCCACTGATATTTTGCATTGTATCCACCATCTATTTCACAGGTACACCAATCCCAAGTGGTCCTTGCGTGAAGCCAGAGGTCTAGATTGTCTCAAACACAGTAAGGCTGTAGTGATAGCTGATGGATGAGAGCTTCTTTGTGTCCACAGAGTAAAGGTACACTGCTATTCTGAACTGTCAGCTTAGTGTGCTCCTGTGCCTCCCACCATGATGGGAGGATGCTGTTGACTCTCCCTTAGCCTTCACTCACTCCAGGCAGTCTTATTGCAGGCAAACGGCTTGCTTCCAGAAGAAGTTGTTTGCTGACTTTTTGAATTGTCTCTTGTTTCCAAAAAACAGAGGGAATTTTTGTCACTTGAAAAGACACTAGCAAGTGAGTCACACTACATGCATGTAAATACTTCTCTGACAGTTTTCTACTATGAAATGACTCGTGCAGAGAATGTAGGGAAAGCAGAGGATGTTGTTGAACTTCAGTCCTATTCTGACAAAAGACAATGAGCAAATTCAAGACAGTGGTGTTACATGGTACCAAATTGGAACTAAATGGGATATTAATTAAGGTAAGTATGCTAAAGAGGAAAATGCTTGTTTTGTCAGAGCTGGTGTAGGGAATTTGAATTATGTGTCTCCAGACCTCCTAAAACCTGCACTGCGATACTTCTTCTCTACACAAATGTGGTATGCTTGCACTGAAAAATAGAAAATTTTCTGAGGCATTTTCACAGATGATTAATCACTGTTCACATGGGCACCTCCAGGTGTATATCCTACTGTTTTCCTTTCCTTAATATTTATCAGAAGCAGAAATTTCTGATATCAGTATGAACTTAAAAAGTTTGGACTCTTTCAGGCTCTTGATACCAACTGTCTGCTTTGTATAAAACGAAAGATATATTTTAAAAGTAGAATGTAATAAGGGCTTTGCTAACACCATCTTGATTCTGTATGCTTCCTATTCATGCAGAGACAAAAGGAAGTGGATGCTTTAGTAAGTATTTTTCTGGTTTTGTATCATGTTCATTCATTCTGTGCTCTACCAGATGTGCTATGTTTCATTTCCAACCAGGTTTCCATCTGCCCAGAAAGCTGGAGTTCGAAGGATCTCATTATTGTGGGGATGGACTGCTACTTATTCCACTCATTTTGAGTAAAAGATAGGAAAGTGTGAGAGTAGAAAATTAGGTAGAAATAAAAAAAAAAAATAAAAAGGCAAAAAAAAAAAAAAAAACACAAAAAAACCCCACAATCTCTTCTAAAGATTTAAAAAGTGAATGTAGAGGATTGTGTGCAATATTATAGGGAGACCTTGAACAATATATGAAATTAGGTGTTTGGTCTGATTTCAATGAAAGATAATGAAGGGTTTTGATATGATAATCCCACTTAAATGGATATAGAGTGGGGGGTGTATGCGTGTGTGATCTGTGAGGGGAGGAGGGTGTTACAATATGCTAGCCAGCCAGTGCTGTACTCAGTAAAGTGTCAGATGGGCTGTTTTGCTAAAGATAAATTTTTCACATTCCAAATATTCTGAGAGAAAATAAATTATACTAATAGCAAGATGTGTGGTGATTTGCACATTATCCAAGCCATTGAGTTATTCCTGACTGTCCCTATTCTAGTTCCTGATTTGTAGGCCAGCTATGCTCTGCAGCTGGAGCAAATTATATCAACAGAAGTGCTGATGTGACCACAAGTTGACAAAAGGACATGATTTCTAGTAACAGAAAAGCAACTAGATTTTATGAAATTGTATCTAATAATGTTGTTTAACTCATGGATCTTGCATCTGACGTCTACTTTTTATCCAGTCCTTTCAGCAGCCCTTTGTTAGCAGTCACTCAGAAGAGGAAATAAAATGTAGCCATTGAAATAAAAATTGCTCTACGCTTTTTAATAGCTCAGCTGCAAGCTCTATTGTTTTCTTTAATGGATTGTATAACTGAAGTCTTTCCTCATGACTATACTCATTTGGCTTCCGTGTTTCCAAAGTAAACTACAGTATCTTGGAGTTCCAAAGCAAAGGATTGAGAGGGAATGATAAAAGGATGAAAAGGGTTTTTATATGCACAGAGTGCAAACTGCTGGAAATAATGTGGCTCAGGAGTCAGAAAAGTGACTGAGAGTCAAGAATTTCTATAGTATTTCCATTTCTGACATTGACTCTCTCTGTGCCTTTGATTATTAAATTCAGCCCATCCAGCTCTCAGTTTCCCAGTTGGAAAATGATATATCCACCCAGTAACAAAATCCACCCAATCCAAAGAGAAGTAGTGACTGTGAGTATTTGTACTTTGATAGCGGTGTCAAGTCAAAGAGAAGTGAACTATTCCCCCATTAAATTTCTGCACCATATAGGAAAAGTTCTCTCATCAGCATGTGTCTGTCAAAATACACCAACAATGTTGCATAATTAAAGAAACAGGATGCAGAAGTAAAATAATGGGTAAAGAAAGCATCGTATTCCTGTTCTCTAGCCACTTAACCATAGGTACAGGAGATTTAAATTGCTCTTGATGTTCTATCACTGCCTCATTGTGTAACTTTTTTCACACCTGTTTTTCCTATGATGATTTCCTAGGAAACTGTCTTTGAGAATTTGTACAGAGCCTGGTACCATGGGTTTCAGCTCTAAATAAGGCAGCAATCTGATAGAAGTATAAAGAATGATGTTGTACAAGGGTTAAAATATGATAAACCCCATAATTTTCTGCCGTTGCATTATCAGTAATGTCTGTATAAAAATATGGAGAGCTCTGGTAAGATGAAAGGATTCTGTAAAATATCTAAAGATGAAATCACTATGTTGATCTAAAAAAAATTCCATTCCTTCTGAGAGAGAACTGAGAATGGCAAAGATTCATCCAAGATTTGTAAAGTAATTTTCTGCCAAGTAACCCAAAGCAGCTTAAAAATTAATTGACAGGTAATATGAACATTCAGTGGTGATGAAGTAACAAAACCAGAGAGAATCAATCATCACTTCCAGTATCTTCTGAACTGTCCCCTGTACCTTAAACTTGAAAGAATCTTGTGTTATCTATGCGGCCTTTTGAGCCTGTTTTTTGGAGTGTGACTTGCATATATCCTTTAAAGAATTTGGGAAAAGTTTTCTTTTTGCCATTGTCCCAGATGTACTTGTGCCTTGTAGGCATGTTCAGCAAAATGAAGAAAGGGCCTCACTAAATCATCAAGGGCTAAGAATTCTTTCAGCTGTGGAAGACACACAATGTACATTGCAACTGAAACAAATCATACAGTATAACCTGTTAAGGAAGTAATTGAGATACATGTAATCACTAACCTTGGAACAGTCTGGGAATCAGTTAATGAATCAAATCAATACCCCTCTCAACAGATTCATAATAATTTGAAAGAAATGAAAAATTTAACAGTTGTTGTATGTGAGGTTATCATGGGCTGCAATTCACGAGCCTCCAGATTATGTTACCTAGTTACCAGAGGGTAAGTGTAATTTCCATAGATCTTTTAGAAAGATTGCTATAACGACAGGTGCCAGACAATAAAATGGGTCAGAAAGAGACTTTAGGCACTAGCTGTAGCTAGGTCAGCTTTCCGTCCCTCCAAGAAGCACTTCTCCTGAGATTTTGCACTCTCAGTTAGAGCTGCTGACTGATGAAGACATTTCAATAACCTCTCTGCTGAACGTATTGGTTATGAAAGCTACTGAAATGTTATCTTTATTTTAAATACTGTTATCTATGCAGAGCTCACTGGTTTGCTTTTTCAAATGTAAATAAAGGCTGCAATAGATGCTTAAAAATGTGCAGCTTTCACAAAGACAGCAAATTTCTTTGAAATATCCACTGGCCAAAGGAATAAATACAAATGAGAAATAAGATTCAAAAATACATGGAGAATATATGTGCCTAGGTGGCAAAAGTTAACGAGCCTATTTTCTAACACTAAATAGGGTAGAAGAAGGAAAAAAAACCCCTGTTGTTTGCCTCCACAGCATGTACTCTGCGATACCCGAGCACAGTAGGATAGTTAGTTAGCTACCACATGCAACGCAGAAAGCAGATGGTATGGTTAGTATAGATCACAGGAACGTGAGTATATCTGTGAGTGTGCATGTCTTTGTATGTTCGTGTGTAAATCAGCGAGGAGTTTGACATTGACATACTCCATCAAGTCTAGTTTATAAGGAACAAGTAGTGCAACATTCTGTGCATCTGGCAACTTAACTAGCTCTGTCAATCTGTGGATACTGCTGACATCGTACTATTAGCATCACTTCCATCTGTTTTGTTTATATAGGGCTTGATTTACTTTCACCATGTGAATCGGTAGTGGGTAGAAAAGTCCAAAAGTCTCTGGTTCCAATTAAATTTGCAGTGTATTGTGTTTCACAGTATTATGAAAGAAGGGAAGCATGGTTGCAAAGATTGTTACCTCTTTCTTCAATGGGAAATATCAATGTACATTGTGGAATATAGAAGCATGTTAGTAGATTCTAAAAAGCTATTTCTCTGTGACATATTTAGCCCTTGTTCATTTTCCTATCTTCAGAGATAAGGAAATTATTTTTGACAGGAGTCTGTTCTGGTAATTCATAGTCGATCTAGTCAACCCTGTGTAGAATGCTTTTTCCTCTTAGGTATCTCCTTGGTGCCACTTGATGCTTTAAATTGAACCATGTCAATGATCTCTCTGACAGATAGTGCTGCCCACAACCATAGTAACAAAATTTTAATCTCCTTTTCCCAGTCTCCTCCATTACTATATATGGAAAAAAACTAGTGTTTTACTATAAGTGCTAACAAAACTAGTGTTCTAGTTTAGGTAAAACTTCTAATTTACCCTAGTTCTCTGCACTCACCACTGACGTTAACTAACTCTAAATAGATAAGGGAAATCAAACATATTATTTAGTGTGGGAGTTGAGCCAGTGGGGGCAAAGGCCAGCCAGCTCTTGCTTACAGTGGGTCAGGAATAAATTCAAGGCAATGGGTATCCTTCATTTAAGTTAGACTAAGTTAGAAACCCCGACCCAGAAGACGCAAAGGTTATGTTAATTTGCCTAAGTTCTATTCACATATTGGCTAGTTGTGTTCCTTATATGGTTATGTTGCTAGAATGTTCCTTTCCTAAGGTTATATGTATCGCTGTACCTGCCATTGTTTCAGTCTTCAGTTGGTTACCTGCCTGGAGTTCTCCTGGATACTGCGCACGGTTTTTGGGCACTGTCTCTATTTTTTTTAATCAGTTATTAAAGTATTCTTTTTCTAGTGCCAACCGTTGTTCTGGCTCCTAATTATTTTCTCGTCACCCTCTGCCCTGAAGTCAGGGGACCTAAGAGTTTGTTGTAGTTATCCTCACTGTGAGTGTTTAGTTTTTGTAAATGGTGGCAGAATATGAAAATGTGTTATTCAGCTGAAATCATAAGGTATACTAGATGAGTATGTTATATTAATCAACCTGGAATTTAAGCAGGTTGGATAACCTTCAGTACATGTATTGGAATCTTTTCTGACCCTGCATAGTCAAGTCTACACTTTCATATATCATATAAAGAAACAGTCACAATTCTGTTTAGGAGAACTAATTAATTACTTGGAGGGCCGACTGACATCTGTCAAAAAAATCTGTTTTCAATGACATATGACTTTTCCTTAAACAACATCCTGTACAATCCTGTCTTCAAAATTATTGAATGCACTTTATTAGAAATTTAGCCATGCAATAACTGTTTACTGGAAACCCAACCAAGATGGATTTGAAAGTAGCTGTTGCAAAATACAATGTTTTCCCATGGTTTGTGGTACAATCACTAGCTCTTGTTCTCACAGGGAACTCTAACTTACCAGATGTCTGCTGGCAATATAATATTGCAAAGAAAAAACAGTCCAGGAGGTTCCTGTAAGATGTGGAAGATAAACCCCCAACATAACTGGTGAGTAGGTGACCCAAGTAGGGAAGGTGATAGTAGGTGATTGTGGACAGAGAAGGGCTTGTGGCTGATGTGGTGGTTGAAGGCCCTCTTGGTCACAGCAATGTAATGAAATTGGATTGTTTTCAGTCTCAAAAAAGTAAGGAGAGAAGTGAGCAGAACTGCAGCCTTGAACTTCTGAAGGGCAAACAGAGTACCTTATGAAGCTCTGAAGAGTAAAAAAGTCCAAGAGGGCCCAACATGTGTTAAGAAGGAACATGTGCAGGAGTAGGCTGTCCCCATGTGCCAAACAATGAGCCAGCAGGGAAGAAGACCAGCCTATCTGAAATGAGAATTTTGGCTGGAACTTAGAGAGAAAAAGAAAATTTATGACCTTTGGAAGAAGGAACAGGCAGCTTGGGAGAGCAAGGATGTCATGAGGTTATGCAGGGGGAGAATTAGAAAGGCCTAATCCCAACTAGAAGTTAATCTGGGTACTGCCATAAAAGACAATAAAAATATTTCTATATATACATTAAAAATATTTCTATATATACATTAGCAACAAAAGGATGGCTAAGTGGAACCTCCAGTCTTTATTGGATGTGAGGAAATCATAGTTGGTGCAAGGGCCGGAGACACCTGGCTAGCTCACACACCCCCACCCCCCGCGCCTGGAGAGGCCACTCTTGCTCCATGAGAGCATAACTTAAAAATAACATGGGAGAATAACTTAACAAAAACACACCACCACAATAGTGACAAAGGATGAGGAAAGACTGAGTACTTAAAGGCTTCTTTGCCTCAATCTTTACTAGGAAGCCCAATTTTTCTGTGGTACCCAGCTTTCTGAGCAAAAAGATGGGGACAAGGAAAGAAATGAGACCTCCACAAGCCAAGGGGAAATGGACAGCAGCCTGTTAGGCCACCGAGATCCAAAGAAGTCCATGTGGCCAGATGGAACCCTCCTGGAGGACCAGGTGATGAATAGAGCCCAATCTAGTTGTCAAAGGGTCACAAGTGGTGTTCCCCAGGGCTCAGTGCTGGGGCCAGTTGTGGGGGTTTTAGTTAATGATTGGGGTGAGGGGGTCAAGGGCATCCTCAGTCAGTTTGTGGATTGCTCCAACATGGGTGGGCGTGTTGATCTGCTGGAGGGTAGGAAGGCTCTGCTGAGGAGTCCAGAGAGGCCAGTAGTATGAGATCCTGCAAGGCAAAGTGATGGCTCCTGCCCTTGGTTCAGAACAGCCCATGCAGTGCTACAGGCTGGGGCTGTGGCTGGAAAGCTGCTCGGCAGAAAGGACATGAGGTGCTGGTCAACAGTGNGAAAGGACATGAGGTGCTGGTCAACAGTGGCTGAACATAAGTCGCTGTGGGCCCAGGGGACCAAGAAGGTCAATGGCATTCTGGCTTGGGTCAACAGTAGTGTGGCCAACAGTACCAGGGCAGTGACCGTCCTCCTGTCAGGACTGGTGAGGCCACACCTTGAGTTCAGGTTCAGTTTCGGGCCTCTCATGTAAGAAGGGCATTGAGGAGATGCAGTGAGTCCAAAGAAGGGAAATGGAGCTGGGGAAGGGTCTGGAACAGAAGTCTGGTGAGGAGCAGTTTAGAAGGAATTAGAGCACTTTAGCCTGCAGAAAAGGGTCAGTGGTGACTTCCTCACTCTCTCCAGCTGATTAAAAGGAGGGTGTAGGCAGGTGAGGCTTGGTCTGTTCTGCAAGTAACAAGTGACAGGACAAGGCTAAATGGCCTCTAGTTGTGACAGATGTGGTTTAGATTGAATATTATGAAAAATTTCTTAACCAAGAAGTTTGTTAAACATTGGAACAAGCTAGCCAGGGCAGTAGAAGAGTCACCATTCCTGGACGGATTTAAAGGACATGATGCAGTGTTTAGGAATATGGAGGACTTGACAATGTTGTGTTAACAGCTGGACTCAATTATCTTTGAGGACTTTCCCAAACTAAATATTTCTATGGTAACAGGTAATGGTTTGGTAACAGTTCCAAATATTCAGACTATATTTTCTGCATCTTCCAGGTTTAGTTAATGTGAGTTATCTGTGCAGGCCTGTTTTGCAATGTAGAGTAGGAAAAACATAAGGGTAATTTCGAAAAGCCAGAACACTGCTTATTCTGACAAAATGGGACTGCCTTGAGTCCCAACTATTTGCCTGATCTCCAGAGTTACTCAGAAAAATTAAAGATTTTCAACCATGGTAATAAATCTGTCTTGTTCACTAGTTTAGTGAACTTTATAGGGTAACCTTCTGTCAGAATATTCTATCTTTTCTCCTACAGGCAAACTATTATGTAACCCAGACTAGTTAGTTCAGCTAAATGCATACAGGACATCTATTTAGCCCAGCAGTTGATACTCAAGACATTCCTGATGCTCTACTACCATAGTTCAACCAAATCACCTGCAGGCAAAGATCATGGCTTTCCCTCTCTGTCCTTGGAGGAAGGAAACAAAAACCCACCTTTTTTGGTTTTTCCTATTCCAAGAAGTTTCTAAATCTTCAAACCTTAGACACAGATCTCCCAGAAGAATAGCATAATATTTGTTGCTAATAAGTCAGAGTGAGTATCATTCTTTTTCCCGTGTGTAAAAATGTTACTGTGAAAATTATTGCAGTGGAAACAAGAAGAAAATCCACCCTAAGCCAAGGGTCCTTAATAGACCTGCTGAAGGCCTCTTTCAAATACTAGATGTCCAGCCTGAGGTGGGTGGCTATGTCATGGCTATGATAAATTTGAGATCTGATACTCAAGTGCAATATACTGACCTAAACTGGAAACAACAGGTGAAGTACAAGAAGCATGAATTGCATAAATTTATATATTTAAACAAGATTTTGATTTCAAAGCACTTTTAAAAATACAATTCTACATTTGAAGGCACCCAGACCTCCTACTGTCTCAATTTCAGGCAGTGCATTTTGGTGTGACAAGACTAGGACATTTTCTTCTGGTTGTCAGGTATCACTCCAGGCACGATCCAGATTTCCTTGGGTTTCTTCATTTAGTCATTATTTCACTTCAGCTATTTACAGAAACCTTTCAGCAGGAAAGACAGCCTCTGCTCTGACTGTTAGAGCATAACACAGTTATTTTATGCTCTCTCCATCACACCACCATTGATTGTAACAGGGTGGAGAGAGAAAGCAGATACTCATTGGTCTTTTTTTCATAAGCTTGTTATTGATACCTTAAGGAATGGAGGCAAAAGTTACCTTCTACTATTTGAGAATGAATCCTGCACCCTATCTCAATAGCCATCAAGGGAATACAGAAGGCAAAAATGTGTAACATACAGTTTATAGGGCCTCTCTCCACTGGCATTAATCGTTTCTCTTTTCCTTTTCCCCAAAACATGTAACTGAATGTCTTGGGTTATGGAACCCAACTGATAAGAGTAAGAAAGGAGGGCCCTCACAACCTGCAGGGGAATCACAAGTTCAGATCATCGCTGAGTCCCTGTCGTATGAAAGTCTACGTAATCTACAAAAAGATATTGTATGACGGGGACATGAGGCTTACACAGGCTGCTTACTTTGGGTCTGGGATCTTATGTGTGCAGGTGTGCAGCTGGATAGTGGTGAGGCAGGGAATTTGGAACTCTTGACCCAGGACTCAGGTATAAATCAGGTATTCGTAAAGGAGCCAGGGCCCTTTTCCCTTTGGGAGCAGCTTTTAATAGTGTGTGAGAGAGATTTGTCCACAGAGAA
>VYXD01005560.1:163499-176097 GCA_013397195.1 Hylia prasina | reverse complement strand
TCAAAAAAGTGGAGCGTCGGACCCTGTGTAATGATGGAAAAGAGTTTTAAATTCAGTGTATTTCATGCATTAGGAATGTGTGTGATTTGAGCCCTGACTCCGAAGGAAGCTTGGTGCAATCGTGAAATTTAAAAGTGCGATCTCAGGACATTGCATATTTCACTGAATCATAGAATATTCTGAATTGGAAGGAACCCACACGGATCGTGGCCGTGCACAGGATGCTCCAAGGATCATACCCTGTGCCTGAGAACCTTGTCCAAACTCTTCATAAACTGTGTCAGGTTGTGATTCTTGGGATTGTCCTCTGCAGGGCCAGTAGTTGGACTCTGATCCTTGTGGGTCCCTTCCAGCTGAGGACATTCAGTGATCCTATATTTTTAAAACATCTAAAGCTTGTTTCTGCATTATGGATTTTTCCAAAGCCTGGAGTTACATATTTACCTGCTATAACATGCTGCTCTTTTTTTTATTATTATTCGTTTGTTTTAGTGGTAGAATGAGAGCTTTGCAGAGGAATAAGCTCACCAAGAAGACTCTAGATCTGGCCCAGCAGTATTTCTTGCCCCCCCACTTCTTCCAGATCCGAGTTGGTGCTCTGTACCTTCTGTATGGGCTCTATAATGCCCAGCTTTGTCAGCCAAAACAAAAGGTAATTGTTCCTCAGAGTTTATTCTCAGGATATACTAGGCATAAGAGATGTAGTACACTGCTGTCTGCTTTGTCATTATAAATGGTTAGGGCATTTCCTCCTGCTTTCTTAAAATAGAAATGCTTAAAACCAGAGTGGAAGCTCTTGGAAAAGCAGGGACAGAAAATGTGTTCATCAGCTGTAGGGTGAGTCCCATTACAGCCTGAGTTACTCTTTGGAATTTCAGCAGAATGGAGACTGACTGACTGAATTATTTCCACTTCCTGTTAACCAGAAAAGGAATTCATAAATAGGGTGAGAGGGTGTGTGCCTGAATGACACCCTCCTTGCTGCTTTTAGGATAGGAGACAATATCTAAAGGAATTACAGACTCAGTGCAAGGAGAAGAGGTTTGCCTAGGAACTTTGTGATATATGTTGTGTGCACATGCAAAATAGAGTCCAAATTCTTTAAATAACAAACTGAATTTGGAGTAGTCTACAATGATGCCATGATGTCTCATATTTTGACCTCAGAGAAATCAGTAACTTTTTATGAAGATGAATTTAGGCAATTTCAAAGGCACTGCTGAATAGCAGCTGTAAGAGGGTATATGAATTATCAAGAAAGTTAAGCAGAGAGAAGGTGAAGTGGGCAGAGTGGATATGACAGGAGAGAAAGGAAGAAATAAGGGAAAGAAAACATTTATGAGGATTTCAATGGTATACACAGAGGTATGAGTATTGTTTCCTAATCATTAGTAAAGGGAATGTCCTAGGTGCAGACTATTTTTGACACACTTCAGAATGTGAAGAATGAATGTTTTCAAATGTCAGAAAGGACACTTGTGTTCCATGTCACTGTCAAAGAGAGTATAATAATCTTATGTGCACAAAATGATGATAGTAATAACAAATGTTATAGTGGGATCCTGCAGCTCTGGCCATCCAGGTATTGTCTGTAGTCAGATCACAGTAGTGAGCTCAGTTAATTTTTATGGTTGAAATATTGGTTTAGCAATATGCAACTCTTCTGTTGCAGATCAGAATCGCCCTCAAGGATTGGCCTGAAATCCTGAAATTTCATCAGGATCTGCTTGACTCTGAGCATTATGATGCAGCCTATATCTTCAGGAGACTGCGACTGGCCAGAGCCTTCCATTTCACAGCAATGCCAAAGCTAGTGAGTTATTCCATTACTGACTTACATTTTCAAATAAAATACCCTCATCTTTCAATGCCTGACAGTTCAACAGCACTCGTGGTTAGCTCAGCCTTGAGGCTGTGTTAAAATGCACAGGTAGGTGATGAAGAGCTTAGAGGATGTTTGAATGCATCTCACCTGAAAATATTTTTTCAGTATCTAGTGTTCCTAATAGATTTGAGATGTCTTACCAGTTGGGGAAATTAGTCTGGGTGCTGGATTAAATTCTCAGCTGGAGAATAATTTGTGAAAAGTGCTGGCTCTGAGCATGTGACAGCAAAGCTATATTGGTGAGATGGTTTTGTGCCTTGCAGTATCTCCCATTTCCTGATTGATAGATATGCAGTAGGAATTCTCAAGAGGAGGTGCCATTTGAAGCTTTCTTTTAGGTTACAAACATTTCCTCTTCTTTTAGCTGACCTACAGAGCTAAGAAGAAGATTGAGGACAATTATTTTAAAGAAGAATTTAGGGACCCGTTTAGCAGAGTGAACAGCCTCATCACTAATGATGTATTGGAGGTACAGTAACCTTTAAACTACAATTAATCAGTGGGGTTTGTTTTGTTTTAATTTCTCTGTTGTCCAAGAGCTGTAATTCTTCTAACGAGCACAGTCTTGGCCTTTGTCAGTCTCTTGTGGTATGCAGATTAAGGTAATTTTACCAGACACTCAGAAATGTGGCATTTACTTTGGAAGAATTGTGGTACCTTTTTCAATACACAAATATGCTCTAATGTGGTTTTGCCTCACCAAGATGTAAAAGGGTGTAAATGGTTAATTGTCACTTAGGAAAAAATGGAAAATGGGGGGAAGCATGTTTGTCTGCAGATTGAAGCTGGAGGATTGATATTTGTGGTAACATGAATTTACTTATCTGCAAGTTTATAGCCTTCTCTCACCTTTATTTCTCCTTTCAAACCTTGGGTGTTTTTTTATTATATGATGCATTTTATAAAAATCTGAGTAATTCAAGCCAGGTAGATTCTTATATCACTCAGTGATAGAACTTTCTTTGCAGGTTTTTTCATGTATTGTTGAAAAATGTGTATCAGTTATGTTGACTGCAGTGATACAGAAATCTGTGAAGTAAAATGTTTCTTCCAAAGAGAATAAAATAAAGCACAGTATCAGAATGAACCCTTTGTGAACAGTGGCCCTGAATAACCTTCTTAGTTTAAACAATACAAGATACTCCTTCTTCTCTAGCTTATTTGATGGGTCAGTCCTGGTTAGCAGGATTTCTTTGCTCTAAAACTCAAATAATTAACCAAAATAATTTTGTAACATGCCTCCTGGTCCAATGGTCTCCTTAGAATGGTTTCTGTAACCCTGGGTTTGTACACTGAGGACTAATATTGCTTTACTGCTGGATTTCTTTTTTCCTGAAAGACAATTTTAATAATTTCAGGAACTGATGAATATTCACGACCACTATCAGAAAATGAAACGTGTCATTTCAGCTGACAAATCCCAGCCAGACAAGGCCTTGAGCTTGATAAAAGATGACTTTGTGGTTAATCTCAAAGACATAACCTTGGAACATCAGGAATGGCAGCAGAACAGAGTGGTAGGTACTACCAAACACTGTGCTGTGGGTGAGCATGTGAGAACTGGATTTCTTGGTGTGATTACCTCTGAGCTGGTAAATCTCAGACCAAAGGAGAAGGAACTGTGACACTGAAGGCAAGGAATGTGTGAAAGCTGAGGCAGGGATGTGGTCTGGAAGAAAGGACTTGTGGGTGGTCTCTCCTCTGGGATACCACAAGTGACTGCTGAGAGGGAAGCCCTGAAGGTCTGACCTCATGAAATAGCTCTGTAACACATTCCTGCATCCAAGAAAGGCCACAGTGTCAGGTGGATGTAGAAAATGGGCGTGTGTGTGAATACTTCTGGTTTTTACAGTTCTTGGATTTTAGCTGTCTTGTGTGTGACGGATGTTTAAAGAAAAACATTTTTCCTCCCCACAGAAATTACTCCAAAGCGTTAAAGAAACTGGTGAAACAGAAATCAAAAAGAAAGAAGAGACTTTGCTAAAATCAGAGGTAAGTAAAATGAACTGCTTTGCTGCAGTGCACAGGCCAGATCTGTTATTTTTTTGACTTCAGATCTCAGGCTAAGCCGTGTAGGTCAAAGTTTGATAGTGTCAAAATAAATTCCAGGGACAGCTGGTGGAGCTGGTTGCTTGGTTTTGTTTTTAACTCACATAGTTCTGTTGAGCTGTGTGAGCATTTACTGCTGCAACAGCTCTTAGATGATCACAATAAAAAGTCTCTCTCAGGTGACGAGGGAAAAGAGCTGTATTTTCTCGGCCAAACTCCTTTACACTTCCTCCTGGAGTTTCAGCTTAAGGCAATATTCATTTTTTATGCTACAAAATTGTCTCATGTTGTACATGTCTGTTTATTTAAACTGTGTATTTAAGTAAGATGTGCAGTTTCAAATTTGATTCTTCTCCTGGGCTTTTTAACAGTGAAGGCAACCAAAATTATGCTCTTTTTAATGAAATTTGAACTTTTTTTTTCCTTGAAAAATACCATTTTGGTGTCATCGAAATTATGTAGAACTAATTATAGAGTTACAGCTGTAGTGAGATGTTGCTGAAGTGGTTGCCTGATGTAATATCTCATTTCAGTACTGCTATAATAGAATAAGAATCTTTTCTGACTGGACTCTTGTTTCTTTACAGGGTTCTGAAAGAGCAAATGCCCTGGCCAGAATCAAATACAGGTCTTACTGTGCAGCTGTTGAGGTGGGTGTGAAAATTGATAATGGGGATATATTTATTTTTCAAGAACAGTTTTAAGGACCAATTTAATGTAAATGTTGGGTCAAAAAGGAATGAGTTAAAACTGCACTCTGTAATTCAGTTTTTGAAAGTTCTAGTTTTCACAACACAGCAGGGAAACCCAAAGCTTTT
Organism: Hylia prasina; assembly: GCA_013397195.1. Lineage (NCBI taxonomy): Eukaryota > Metazoa > Chordata > Aves > Passeriformes > Sylviidae > Hylia > Hylia prasina. The sequence goes on along the minus strand of VYXD01005560.1, from coordinate 171,345 downwards.
AGTCTTGTTAGATTTATGGAGCAGTGCAGATAAGGCCTGTACTTGGGGGATTTTCATTTGCAGGGTATCTTTTAATGTCTACACTCTCTGTTTAAGTAGATTTTAAGAAGAATGTATAAATTAAGAGGAATTTTAAGAAGATGTATAAAAATACCTGAGAGCTTAATTGCTTAGATTCCTTCAATCTTAGATACTGGAATCTTGGAAGATGCCTGTGAAAATGGGACTTGGGAGGTTAAAGTCAGTTGCAAGTTCTTGGAATTTTTTTTTTCAGTAGCTTCTCCCTTAAAAGAATATTGTTGGTTTGTCTTTTTCTTAGCAGATCAATGAGAAACATCTCAACTTTCTCTGTTTATTAAAACCTCATACTGAAAAATGTGTCATTAAATGAAACAGAGCTCTGGATGTTATAACAGTCCAGACTCATGAATGTGCAGTGATGTTTTCTAGGCACTTTAACAAAATATGATGGTGAGGAGGCTTTACAGAGCAGCAGTTTTTGGAAGTGTTTCTTTTGTTTAGGGGGATGCAGCATGGTGTGGGTTGGTAGTAACAGAGAATGGGTTGGGAGTTAATGAATGTTTCATTATCTGCATTTTAAGTTATACAACCATTAAATCACAGAAGGGCACTGTCCTGTTTTGGACAATGAAAAACTGAAGAAAAGCAACTAGTGGGAGTCCTCCATCCCTTTCCCCTTCTGTCCCTTCTCTACCCTGACATCAAGTTGATGCTTTGGTCCCTGCTGGTTTGTCAAGTGACCCACAGCAAGATCTGGCTGTAGAAGTTCAGCTTTTTTTGTGTCATTCAGGTTTCCAGATCCAGGAGACATCGCCAAGTGCACTTAGAATCCTCTGAATCAAGATCCAGTTGTGGGAAGTCTCCAAGTCAAAATAAAAAAACCATCATGGGACCAGAGCCAGCACGAGGAGGTTCTTCAGAAGTTAGCGGTACTTCTCCATTGCGTCCACGAACCCGGGGAGATTGCAAGGGTTTATCCCTTGCTTTGCTAGCTGTTGAAATTTTGCTGTTGATCAGTGGGAAATTACTTTTCCTAAGGAAATTTTCTTTCTGATATCCAGCTTTTCAACTCATAGAAGCTGCTCTGCTGTGTAAATTTTTTGTTTACTCCTTATAGGTTAAATGAAACTAAACAGCAAAATGGTTTCGTATTGTCTTTTTTTTTTTTGAATTATCTTTATTTTGGAGACAGGGATTTAATTTCAAAGTTCCAAACTCTGTTTGCTGACTTGCTTAGCCTCTGCTAGGGAAAAAAAGTTACTGAGGAAATTAATTCCTCTTCAGCCATGAGCATTAGGCAGCATTGTTTTTGCTTGACTTTAAAAGAGTAGATGAAGTGTTTTGGAGCAGTAAGAGCATTTTGAATTATTGAACTGAGTTGGTGATTAATTTGCTTTAAATTGGTAGTGTTACTTGTTATTGAAGGTTTCTTAGTGAGCCATATTGAAGGTATTGTGAAAAGCAGGTTTGTCTACAGCATTTGACAGCATCTCAGGAGAGCAGCAGTGAACAACCTTTTATTACTTGATAAGGCATATAAAAGCAAAAAAAAAGCTGACAGTTTTTCCTCAAAATCTATGTGCAGGTGAAATGCAAGAGGCAAAGGAAACTCGGCATATCGGGATGCCAATAATCACGGAAGAGGACTCAGATGAAGGAGGTACAAGGATTGGAATTCCAGCAAACCAGTGACTTGTTTCTAAATATCCCTCTGCTGTGTTTTTCTGAAACTAAAGCTGGTATTTTGGATCAAGTCTTGCTGCCTTGCAAAAGCTAGATTTGGGTTTAGCCTGAAAATGGTTGCATGAAAATTGAAAACTTTGAAAAGCTATGGCAAAATCCCAAGAGTAATTTTTTGTTGTAGTATGTTCAGATTTAAAATTGGTCCAGTTTTAAGGAGTCTCATTCTTCTGTAATACAGGTTTTGTCTTGAGGAGTTCCATTGTGTAGAGAAAAGTGATTTTTTTGCTCTGTCACCCACTTACAGGAGATGCCTGTTCTGGTAACTCTGAAAACTTAGGAAAGAACAGCCCTTGCTGCCCTCACCTGTGTTGAGGGAACAGGAGGCTCCTCTCTAGCCTTAGTTTCAGCTGGGCAGTGTTTCAGGGATTGAACTCCAGTACAGCAATAGCATCCTCTGCTGTACTGGAAGTTATCTGACATTGTTGGGGGAGGACTCTGGGAACTGCAGCAGGGGAGGGAATGTCCCAAATGTGGCTTTGCTCTCACTCAGGTTACTGGAAATAATGTCATTTTAATTGGGAAGCAATGGTGAAGCAGATTGCTCAAAGCTTACAGTGGAGTTGCTCTGCAGAAGCATCAATGTTGGATGATGCTGAGCTGCTCTGCAACTCAGGAGCTTCAGGGTTTGTTCTCAACTGCTTGAGGAGAACATGCCACAGTATAAAGAATCTTTTGCAGTTAATTTACTATCCAAAATTTTATGTAATGGAAGGATATTTAATACAGTTTAATACATTTAAATATATTGAAATACATTTTTATTGACATTGTGTATTTATATTTGCTCTTTTTAGAAGCAAAGGAGCATCTTGTAGTACTGAAGTGAGATTACATTCTCTGGTTACTTTTGTTTGTAGACAGTGGGAATTATTCAATTTTAAATGGTCAGATTGAAGGTGCCATGGAGCATTTAATATTGTACTTTGTTTACTTTCCCTTCCCTTGTCTACTTGTTGTGGACAAAAATTTCTTTCTAAATCAGGAACATTCTCCATTTCTCAGAATTTTCTGGTAAATTCTGAAGCATTAAACATACCCATAAGCAGTCTCTTCAGATATTTTGTGAGTATTCCATTTGTCAAATTCACAGCAAAATCTGGGAGATGTTGGTGAGGAGCAGAAAGCTTTTAAGATGGAATAAGTTTGGAAGTACAATATTCATCAGTGGAATTTCAGTTGCTACTTTGAATGCTAGTGTGCTGTAGGATCTAGAAAGATTTTTTTAAAATATTTAAAAAACATGGGGAAAAGGATTGGAAGGGGATCTCAAGAGCTCATCTAGTTAATTTCCTGTGCTGGATGGAATTGATTCTACTTGAACAATTCCCATGAGGGAAGGTGGATTTAAAAGCTTTAAAAGATGGATGTAAAGAAAACCCTCCTCTTATTTTCTTTCAGAAGTATCTCTGCCCAAGAGGAGAATACGACGTTAGAGGACCCAGTTGGAGAAGCACTAATGTTAATTTTAATGACAAAATGAAAATGTCAGAGGTAACACAAGTGCTTGTTTTGGATGCCTTTGAACATAAAAGAAGTGTCTGGGACCAGAAGCACAGGCGGTGCTGGAATACTGGTAGTGACTGGGATACTTCAGCTGTCTCCTGGTGCCTTTATTCACCTGGTGAATGCTTCTTGTGGGAGACCAAAGTTGCTGTGGCCTGGCTGGGATGGAAAGGGAAGGCTCAGTAAATATTTGCCATGTCAGATGTCTGTAATCCTTTATCTCCAAACATCAGATTATTGACTGTTGAAAATTAGTACAATAAATTCTTTCTCACAGTTGACTTGCTCCATTTTATGGTGTGTAAACTTCACTGTTTATCATGGTTTGATCCCACACATGTGGAAATGAATTTGCTGATAAGCTTTTTGTTGTGCCCTGTCTCCAGCAGATCTGGAGTTACTGTTTATTCAAATGGAGGGATGGAAAGGGTGCTTATTAATTCTGCAGATAACCCTAAGCTGTACAGGGACAGGACTGGAATTCAAAATTATCTTTATAAATTGGAGGGGAGTGAAAGAAGTGGGTGCAGAAGTAAACATGGATCTCAGTATTGAGAACAGGCACAGCATAGGGAAATGTTTGCTCGGCAACAGTGCAGCAGAAAAAGCAAGTGGACTGAGAATCATCAGCTGGAGTGTTTTTGTAAACACTAAAACCAGTAGAATTTGTGTCTCTCAGCCTTGGAGGACCACAGGAATTTGAGAAGAATGTAAAGTTACTCTCCTTTGAATTTCTCATTGATCACAGCTGTTCTTTCAAGAAAGGCCAAAGGAGTTTTGTCCTATTCTACAAAAAGAAATTAGAAATTTGAAAGATTCTGAATACAAAAGGAACCTAAATTAAATTAATTAGTTTGGTAGTTATGACTCTCAAAGGCCAGAGGAATTTAAGTGCTCTTACCTAGAAGAAAAAACATTTAAATGGAGATAAAAATGATTTTACTGTAAAAGGTTTCCATATTAAATGTGTTGGTTGGCAAGGAAGAATGGGCCAAAATGACAAAGGGGTCGGACACTGGAAAAGCTGATGATGAAGTGCCAGTGTTGCACTCGACCTTGTTAATGAGAAAAGAGGAAACACTTTGTAATAAAGCCAAACCTTACTGCACTGTAAACTGAACAGTCAGATAGTCATTGGAGTAACCAAAGTCTTGATAGTGTAATCCAAAAGTCATTATTAGCCCAGATCTATTTATTATAGAAAAAGAATACTTCTCTACAGATAAAAAATCCCTATAGTGGTAACAACAAAGTTAGTCATCATACATGCATTTAGTTTCTACTCTTTTTTTTTTTTTTTCTGGTTTATCATTCACTCTTCCACTGCATTCTGTGTCCTGAGGTTGGGCTTAGGCTGTGGATGGAACATGCCTCAGATCTGGTCGTCTTAAAAGCATTCACCTATGGCTATAAATATTTGGGAGGTATAATTTCTGTAAAGTTTGAGCTATTTGGTTTTATTTGGGTTTTGTGGCAGTGACAAGGCCTATGCTTTTCGGTTGCCTGCTCAAACCCTGCCTTTGCATTTCTTCTACTTCTTGGTGAGAGAGTACAGAAAAACCAGAAGAGACCTCAAAGGGAAACTTAATCAGACTATTTTTGCTCAGTAACATGTTTAATACTATTCCCTGCACTGGCACTTCATAACATGGCCATCTAATTTGCTTCTCCTTGTAGCTTTGATTCATCCCAAGAGCTGAGTAAGGGCTGGAATTTGTCACAATTTTTGATACTCAGTGGCATGAGTCCTCCCTGCGCTGCTCTGCAAATGATTTGCAAAGTGTGCAAAGGCTTGGCTGGGCACAAGGATGGGTGCATTCAACTAGCAGTTATTTCCATATTGTAATCATGAAAACAAATGTGCTGTAATTTGTTTATAGAATTACATAGATGTAAAATGGAAGTCATGATTATGAATAAATTTAGAGCTGCTGACTGTATGCATGGTGATGTTTCAAAACAGCAGTCCTGAGAATTTAGAGACAGCTGTAAGCAGAGTTTCACAATGCTGGTGTAATCTTTAAAAGACAAAAATCCCTTGCTACATTCTGATGGGCAATTACAGGCTTTGAAAAACAGGAGAGGAACTTCCTAAAATACTTCATTGAAGCAAGCAGCTGTCATTAAAAAACCCTCAACAATACTTCTGGACTTCCAAATAGTAGTACTAGACTTTCTGGGACCTAAATTCTCTCCTGGTTGTAGCTTCAGCTACTGCAGTAGTTAAAGTCTGCAAGGAAATTTAATTTCTATAATGCCAGCCTAACTTCCAGCTGTGCTGGTGGATAGGAGTGGGGTCATATGACAGTTAATGTCTGGATGTTGTTACAGTTTTCAGAAATAAATACTTACGTTTTACTTATGTTTTAGCTGGAGCTTCTCTGAGGTAGAAGCACAACTGTTCATTTAAAAGCAATCACCATTTCTTTGGCAAAGCTGAAAGATGCTCTTAGTGGAGGCTTGAGCCAGTGCTCAGTGTTTGCAAAGATAATGTGGGTGATGAAAAGCAAAATAAACCTAAAACACCTAGAGGTGACATCAGTTTACAGAATCACAGAATCAGTTATCTTGGAAAAGACCTCTGGAGTCATCAAGTCCAACTTTTGAATGATCCCCACCTTGTCAACCAGAGCGTGGCACTATCACATCCAGTCTTTTCTTGAACACCTGGAAACTGTTTAAGTGAAAGTATACAATATATATTTTATTCTTATTATCACAGCAACCAACAAGGTCTAATTAAGTCAAAGTGGGTGCAAAAGGCTGGACAAATTAAGCTCAAATACCAGCTCGGGAATGCTCCTGTAAGCAGCTGTGCTCAGTCTGCAGGGTTTTGCAGCCTTCAAAGTGAAGTTGAAACAGCAATATGGAAGAGATGTGAAAAAATTCCAAATGCCATGGATGACAGTGGAGATTCTGTGTGTGTATAGCTTAGTGTCAATGTAGGTATCACCTCTAGAATAACTGGAGAATCCTATAGTAAAAAGGATTCTGTTGTTATAAGACCAAATTGTTAATGGTGAAATTTTCTTATTAAATGCATTCGTGTTGCTAGCAATTGCACATCTCTACTACAGTGAGCACAGAGAACAATTAATCACCATCTGCATAAAGACACACTACAAAGCTGGAGAGACTGTTCCATTCATTCTAAACCCTTTTTTTTTCAGACTAAAATCAAAAGCAGTCTGCTTTATTTTTGTTGCCTATTTTTTTAGGATCCTAAGGTAGACCCGATCCCAAAGGACTAAAAGATACTTTGAGGTTTATTCTAGTGTTAGACTTAGGAGTCTTATGTAACAGGACCCTATGCACACTGATACTGAAAAAAAGGACACTGATATTTTATCCCTCCTTTTCTGGAATGTTTAATTTTGAAGTTCATTCTACATCTGGAGTTGCCTATTTTGATTTTACAAAGCTTGCTATGTGGCTTCCTTAGCCCATTTTCATCTTGGTCCTCAAATCTGGGCACCTGATTAAGCCAGATAATGGAATATTTCCCTCCTCCGTGTCCAGCCCAGCGTTTGGAAATGGGACTCCTGGAACTTCATCAGCTATAAGGAATTCAAAAATGTGCTAAGCTCTGTCTTGCTCCTAACATTTAGGACTTAGAATCGTAGAAGATCCTGAGATAGATGGGACCTACAACAATCATTGAAGTCCAACTCCTGGCCCAGCGCAGGACACCCCAAGAGTCACATTGTGTGCCTGAAAGCCTTGTCCAAATTCTTACTGAACTCTGTCAGGTTTGGTGCTGTGACCAGTGCCCTGGGGAGCCTGTTCAGTGCCTGCCCACCCTTTGGAGGAAGAACCTTTTCCAGATATCCAACCTAAACCTCCCCTGGCACAATTCAGACCATTCCCTCAGGTCCTGTCCCTGGTCACCAGAGGGGAAATCATTGCCTGCCCCTCTCCTCCCCTCAAGAGGAAGTTGTAGACTGGGATTTGGTCTCCCCTCAGTCTCCTCCAAGCTGAACAGACCAAATGACCTCAGCTGCTCCTGTATGGCTTCACCTCTGGGCCCTTCATCATCTTCGTAGCCCTTGGGTCAATTTCCATGCTGTGACATAGTTTGGCTGTAATAGAAACCATCAAAGCAACATTATCTTTCTGTAACAGCCACCAAACTGCTTCCTCTTTAGTCACAGCAATGTAAACCCTGATAAAGGAAATAAGGCAGGACGTAAGTGCCAGCCCTCAGCTGCTAAGGGTTGTTGGAGATGGAGAGTAACTTGGTTTTTTCTTATAAGAGAGTTTTGTGTGGGTTTTGAAAAGTGAGGTATCAATTAAATCCGAGAGACAGGCTCAGTGCACCCTGCTGAGCAGGTGATTCCGACACGGCTGCGAGTTGTCGCTGTCCATCCCGGCGGGGCTGAGTGTTGCCTGTTGTATTTCACAGGCGCTGCCAACAGCTCAGCCCGGTCCCGACCGTGAAAAGACACAGTGCAACACTTTGGAAGACCCAGCGGAGGGACTTTACCCTCCCCAAGCTGCATTTTGGGGTGAAATGTGGCAGAGCTCCGGTGCCGCCCCGGCAGAGGCAGCGCTGCTCCCTCCCGCGGGACCCGCGGCCGCG
>VYXD01005560.1:50299-163445 GCA_013397195.1 Hylia prasina | reverse complement strand
GCCCCGCGATGGCCTCGGCTGCGGGGAGAGGGAGCGGGGTGGTGCGGGGAGCGGGATGCTGACGGGAGCGGGATGCGGCCGGAGAGGGAGTGGGATGCTACGAGAGGCGGATGCTGCGGGATGCAGGATGCTGATGGAAGCGGGCGCTGAGGGATGCTCACAGCCCCGGGGACGGGCACGCAGGGGGAAACCGGGCCCAGCTCCTGTGGCCTTGCCCCTGGGACGGTGGGGAGCCTCCGCCGCGGAGGTCCGGAGGGGTGGGAGAAGGAGGTTCGGGGGTCGCTGTCCCCCTCCCCGGGCCGGCTGCGGGCGGTGCCCCTCGGCCGCTGCCCGCGGGTCTCACAGGGAGTGGCGGCGGGGGATGGTGCCTGTGTGCTCCTCACGGAAAGGGTTCGTGTGCACAAACACGAATAAAGGAAGAGGAAAGCGGCTTTTGAGATACTGATGAAGAAGAGGTGTTGTTGTAATCATGGGGAACTTGTCTGTGTCTGGGAGCCTGTTGTGTTTTCTTACCACAGTATAATAGAAATGATTTGAGGGATGATTGACTCCATATTTTTGATTGATGAGGGTGTTGTTTTGATTGAGGGTGTTGTTGACCCACCCTGGCTCAGCTCGTGGTGGTGACAGTGGTGCTGCTGCCAGGTATTTCCCTTAATATTTCAGCTCACAGCACCAATGAGCTGCTGAACCTGAACTGCTGCTGCTAGACCTGGTCCTGGCAGTCTCCTCCTGATCTGCTATAAAAATGACAACTTTAATGCTTCTTGAAGATTGCTGGGTTGATTTTGGTACATCTTTTGCCAGCTATGGGGAAAATAATCACGAGAGCTTTTAAGAGATGCCAGGATGGCATATAGCAGTGTATAAGCTCTCAGAAAAAAAAATCCTAGGCTTGAGATTTTATTAAAAAGATTGGATTTAATCAGGAGTCTAATTTCTCTCCCCCTTTTGCCATTTGGTGGTGTTCCTTTGTGTCTGCTGTTCCTCATTTTCTTTCAAGGCTGTGTCCCTAAGGAAGGGTCATCTCAGGCAAGGCCCAGGCTGATGGGTGGAGTTAATAATCAGTGTTATGGTTTTTGGATTTTCCACAGCATGGAGTCATTTGGTGCTTCAGTGTGGCCTTAGCAGAATTAGGAACTAACCTGGTTTGTTTAGAGTTTGTTTAGACTTTTACCTTGCAGAATCTGTCCTTCCATGAGTTAGATTTTAAGACAGGGATCCACATCTGACAGTTGATTCCTCATCTGTTTGAAAATTGCTAAATGTTTTGATTGAGAAATAATAACCTGAAATGAAAAAGACTGGAGAGAAGCCTGAAGTTAAAATGAGTAAATTGGCATTCCTTGGACTTGGTGTACTTGTATTAAATTCCACTTAGATATAAACTATGATTTTTATTGAAGTGGGAAAATCTGGATTGTTCTGTTCGGCTTTATCTCCAACCTCAGCAGATGCCAGCCTTTCCTGTACTTGTATGGAGCAGTGCCACCATCAGCAGACTGGGAGATTCTCTTGTCTGGGGAGTTTTGGGAGGAGCAGGGGCATCCTGAGGGCTCAGGTAGTGTCCACTTCTGTCCTTGTGTCAGAGCTGTTCCTCTGAGAAAGGCAGAAGAGCCAGAAAGTCTCTCTCTCTGCCTCTGTGATTCTGGGCTGCCAGAAGAGGTGGCAGCGATGACTTGAGGTGATCAGAGATACATTTTACAGCTGTCTGCTCTGGTTTAATTGCTAAATAATTCATTGTTCCTGCTGGCTCAAGGATCAGAAGCGAGGCAAGTTTGGTTTCCAGTAAGTATGGCTTCAGCTCAATTGGAAATGAGCTTAGCTTGGACACAGTTCAGACCAGTGCCAAACAGAGCTGTGGATCGTTTGACTACATTTCTAATGGTTTTAATTTAAGGTGCAGGAGTCATTGCTGTTTAGCCCTTTATTGATGATCTGGACGAAGGGATTGAGTGTGTTAGTGACAGCATTCAGTTGGGTGGGAGTGTTGTTCTGCTGGAGGGAAGGAACGCTCTGCAGAGGGATGCAAAAGGCTGTATTAATGGACCAAGCCCAATTTTATGAGACCACGAGGTGAAGTGCCAGGTCCTACACCTGGATCACAACAACCCATGAGCACCACAGGCTGGAAAGCTGCCTGAAGAAAAAGGACCTGGGGGTGTTGACAGCAGTGAAGATGAGCCAGGTGTGCCCAGGTGGGCAAGAAGGCCAGAGGCATCCTGGCCTGTCTCAGCAAGAGTGTGGCCAGCCAGAGCAGAGCAGTGATTGTCCCTCTGTCCCACTGGTGAGGCTGCACCTCGAATCCTGAGTTCAGGTTTGGGCCTCTCATGTTAAGAAAGACCTTGAGAGGCTGGAGAGTGAGCAGAGAAGGGAAGGGAGCTGGGAAAGGGTCTGGAGAACAAATCTGATGAGGAGCAGCTGAGAGAACTGGAGGGGTTCAGCCTGGAGAAAAGGAAACTCAGGGGGTCCTTCTCACTCTCTAGAGCTCCCTGAAAAGAGGGGTTCAGCCTGGAGAAAAGGAAACTCAGGGGGTCCTTCTCACTCTCTAGAGCTCCCTGACAGGAGGGGGCAGCCAGTTGGGGTCAGGGTCTTGGGGAACGAGCAATAGGACAAGAGGAAATGGCCTCAAGCTGTGCTAGAAAAGGTTTAGATTGGATATTAGGAAAAAAAAAATAATGGAAAAGGTTGTCAAACATCAGCACAGGCTGCCCAGGGCAGTGGTGGAGTCATCACCCCTGAAGGGATTTAAAGGAGGTACAGATGTGACACTTGGGGACATGATTTAGTGGTGGGCTTGGCAGTGCTGGTTGGGCTTGGTGATCTTAGAGGATTTTTCCAGCTTAAACGATTCCATGATTTGATGGTATCCTCATAATATTGAGACCATTCTGTATATTGTAAAAATCAAAGATCTCCCGAGAGAATATATTTAAAAGAGGAAACATACATGTGACTCTTCAGAGTAGTTTTTAAATACTGGAAGTATATTGACTTCCATTTGAAAGTTCATGTCATTGTATCTTGGTTTTGGTTTTCCATTCTTGTTCCATTTTGATGCAACATTGCCTAAATTCTTGCTAATAATAGACCTGGCTGTGTTGAAAGTAAATCTTAAAAAATGTCTGCTTTGTGGAAAATATTGACTGCACTTGTGTGTTCTTTTCTAAATATGTGAAACACAGGTACTTCCACAAAGAGCCTGTACTTGTGCATATGCACCTGTCCTGTGAGGAAACATTTAGGTACATAGTCAGACTTCAAAGTAAATTGGAGAATATTTAAAATCTGTTTCCTTCCTGTTTTAATTGAAGGAGTGGGGGGATATTCTCCAGGGATGCTGCCTCTGAGGAGAGTTCCTTTCTCACAAAGAGAGGCACCTTTGTATGTCTTGGAGGAGAGGATGGAGAGGGCTTCACTGAAGGACTGGGCTGCAGTTACAAAGGTGCAGAGAACATTCAAAAGCTAAAGGGCTGCTGGGCTTGTGAATCCTACAGCCAGGCCTATAACAACAGTTTTAGAGGTTTGAAGACAAAAGTGAGTTACCAAACCAAGTATTTTTGAGGTTGCAGGGCACCTCAAACCTAATGCATCCCTGTAGCCTTGCTACTGATGGATGTAGCACCAGTTTAATGTGCCTGGGTCACCATGAAATGGGTCCTGTTCAGTGCAGAGGGGTAATTATGAGAAGTGCTGTGGGTGTGGTGTGGCTGAGGGTGCACTGGAAGCACTGTGGCCGTGAGAGCGCTTCCAGCTGGGTCAGGTTTGGGAAGTGCAGCACTGTGCCTTGCCTGTGCTCCAAGTGATGATGCCAGCACCTCCTGAGGGACACATCTGCAGGGTTTGGGATGTTTGTTTGCCTTCTTGGGGTGTTCTTTTTCTTCCTGTGCACCAAGTGAGTTCCATCTGGGCATGTCCTTCCATGGTGCTGCTCAGCTGTAGAGACATCTCTTAAATAAACAGGACCAATCATAATTATCAGGGGACATTTCTAAAAATATTCTTTGTTTTGAACAGCAGCCCCTGATGTGCCTTAGGTAGGTTGATGCCATGACTGATGGGGTTGAGTGGTCATTAAGGAGACTTTGTGTTCACGTCACATTGGTGTGATCTGTTGTTGGTGGCTCTGGTTCTGCACAGAGAAAGTTGGATCAATTATTCAGCAAGGGCTTGAGTCTAAGCTGTCTCAGAGCTGGCAAGCCACTGCCTCTACAGATTGGTGTGGTTGGTTGTTATTTAAGCATTCTGACTTTGCACAGACTGTTCTTTGTGGAGTTTTGGGAGATGAATTCCCAATCAGAGGAGAATATGGTTATCAACCAGATACGTGTACACCCAGCCTGCTGCAGTGCCTGTAATCAAATCCAATTAGGCATGTTTTAATCAATCAGGGATGCTAAGTTATCTGTGCTGTCTGGAATGAACTTCTTGGATACCTTCCTTTTTGTGTTTCAGATAGATTGGCTTTGTGTTGGGGGGTTAAACAGTCAGTTAAAATTGCAAATATTATCCATCAGCAGCTGCAGGACTTGGTTAAAACAATGAAAAGTGACCTTGTGGCAGCCTCCTCAGTGGGCCAGAGGGAGACAAGATGCCATTTGTGAGGTCCTGAGAAGAGCAGCTCCAAGAGGAGACATGATCTCAAGAACAAAGTCTCTGACTGCATCAGGAGCATCTGACAGGTTGAGGAGGACAGAGATAATTTTAGCCACAGGACGGGTACTGGGAGGGACAAAACTGTGTTTCTATAATGCTCTGTAATTTATTATTATTATTATTATTATTATTATTATTATTATTATTATTATTATTAAGTGACTCAAATGCACAAGACACTGGGTGCCTCCAAGGAGTGGGGAGTCGGTGCTAATTAACCTTCATTGTCTTTCACAGGATTTGAAAGCATCTGGGAACTTGCAGATAGTGCTTACTCCTACAGCTGGCAGGTGTGTTTTTAAGATTGCTGTTATTCTAAAAAAAAAAAAATAATACAGGTTTGCAGATTCCAAACTACTTTTTTTGGGCAAAACCAGAGTTTTCAAACACTTAAGCACTTCTAATAAAAATGTGGAAAATCAAAATCTGGTTTACATTTCAGAAGGGTTTACGGAAAATATTCAGATAATGTACATAAATTAAAAAAACAAAACAAAACAAAACAAAACAAAAAAACCACCAAAAACCAAAAAAACAACAAACCAAAAGTTTCCCAGCAAATTATCCTGACAACTGAGTGCTTGCTCGGCTGGAACAAAAGTGTTTAATAGCTGAACAAAAACCCATTAATTTTAACAAAGATCTTCTCAGGCCCTTTTGGTGTCTCGCTGCAATTGAAAGAAGAGAGCTCTCTAAAAGAATTTATTGCTCTTTGGTGTGGTATTTTGCCTTTTCCTAAGCATTGTTTCTTCCAGTGTGGGGAGAGGGATTCTACAAATAGAAGGCATCTACACAATGCTGGTTGCTGCTGGTAATGTGAATTTGATCTCAAGATAAGCATTTGAGCCACTGTTTAAAGGCAGTTATTGGGATCTTGAGGTTGTTGTCTGCAGAAAAGCATTTGTTATGTATTTAAAAGACAATGGCAGGTGGGCATGAAGCACTGTTCTAGAGTGGGTATTTCTTCTCTCTTGTTTCCTAGTGGTTCTTTGGAACCAGCATTTTCCATCAATAACTTTTGTTGAAAATACTTAAGAAGGTTTGTTGTCTGAAACCCATTTTGCATAACATGCCTTGGTTACGATTAAAAACTTTGAGTCAGCCCTGAAGAGCAACACAATCACCATAGAAATCACACAAAATGCTTCACGTGTGGGTGGGTTTGGTCCTCTTTCTTGTTCTGCAGTGCTTGAAATCTTCAGAGTTTCTCTCCAGAGGAGCAGATAGAAGGAAAGGAGGAGTTTTTTTTTCTATTACCACAAGGACTAGAAGGTTACTTGTTATAGCAGCTGATATTTTTGCCTCATGATTTACTTCAGATCTACACATTTAGGTAAAATACCTATTATTGTTTGATGAAGGTGTAGATTTTAGTTGGTGAAGCTCTGATACTTGCCTTCAAAGTCATAAAAAATGTGCATGCTCCATGAAACATGTGTAGAGTTACAAATTATTTTATTTTCTGGGTGCCAAAATGACTTTAGAATTTTTATAACATCAACACTGCAATTACATTCATTGGTCATCATGTGGGGGATACAACTGTGCTGGAAACCCTGCTGGAAAATCAGTCCAGGAGGTTCTGTTGCTGTACTTTGGAGTAAATAAATGCTTGTTGAGTTTTTACTGAAGCTGTCAGAGATTATTATTACAAATGCTCACAGCATTTTGCAGCAGTGCTTTGGGTTTTGTTCTGCAGTTTGGATGACTTGGTTTGCTCCCTGCATTTCAGTATAACATAAATTATTTTTTCCATGGCTTAACTTGGATTTATATGATTGTTGTATCACAGACTTTTCAGTGGAAGCAGAACGCATTTCATGCTGAAGTCAGAAGACAGCCTGTAAACAAATTAGGGTGTATTTCTGTTGCCATAGTTTGCATTGGGAAGTTCTGCCGTGTTTTTTGAGACAGTTCACAGTGAGGGTCTGACAATCTGCAGGTTTTTCTGTCTGTGCTGCTCATTCTGTGTCTCAGAGTGGTCATCCTGCCTGGCTCCAAGAGCCACATGCCAACGTTGTCATGGACTGAACCATGTGATGTGCACCTGATTGTGTATTAATTACATATTTATACATACTCATTACATAAGAGCCATTTGTAAGGGACGCTTCATGGGTGGAAAATAGTGATCCCACCACCCAGTGAGAGTCTTGACTGTATCTGATGATATTCTCATTTTAGCCCAAATACTGTCAACCTGACCTTTTTCATTACCCAGGAGCCCAGGCCACATAATCTGATCTGTCCAAAATGACAAAACTACAAGAGAGCTGTAATCTAATAAAGACAAATGGAAATTTGTACCTGAAGGAGCCCGCAGACTGTACTGTCTGTGCTGGTACAGCTCAGTGGGTCCTGGTTTGGTGCTGCTCATGGATTTCCTCTTTATCACTGGGGCATGTACTGGGAAGGTCAAGTGGGGCAGAGGAGGCAGGGGATGTGCTGTTCCCTGCCACTCTGAAAATTGGTTTAGGTGTGTCTGAGTCACAGAATGGTTTGGATTGGAAGGGACCTTAGAGATCATCTTGTTCCAACTCCCCTGCTGTCCCCTTCCACTAGACCAGGTTGTTCCAAGCCCCATTCAACCTGGCCTGAACATTTCCATGGGTGGGGCAGCCACAGCTTCTGTGAACAACCTGTGCCAGAGCCTTGGTCCCCTCAGAGACAAGAATTTCCTCTTAATATCTTGTCTAAACCTACTCTCTTTCAGACAAGCCATTACTCCTTGTCCTATCAAGAATTATTCCTTCAGGCTCTGTGAGGGTGACAGGGTTGCCACTTGCTCCTCGGCCCAGGCCTCCCCACCCTGTAAGCTAGTGTTGAAAAATCATTAGTTTTAATTCTCAAAAAGCACACACACCATGAGTGACTCTGACCTTTACTCTGCTTCCCTCTGGTTTCCAAAGATTTCTCCTGCAAAAACACTGTATAGAAACAGAAGTATAAAACAGAGCTGATCTTCTCTTTTGTGCTGACTTGGGCCCAGTGTTACAGAGTCAAGAAAAACACCAAACAAGTTAAATGTGCTAACAACTTCAGGAACAGAGCTGCAGGTTCCCCTTTTAGAGGAAAATGAATGGATTAAAGATTTCCCAACAGGCAGTTTCAAGGGGGGAAGGAATGATTCTAGTGGGCATATTTGTTTTCAGTGCTTCCACAGCAATGACTATTCAGAGTATATAGTCATTTTTTTCCCCTCCTCAAGGCACAAGGACAGATCTCCAGAGCTGCTTTTCTCCCCATTTGACTTCCCATTGCTTCCTTGCTTTTTTGGTCCTGCTCATTACTCTCTTCACTTCCCCTATCTCCCTCCAGGGCAGTGGAAAACTGGGAGTTGTGCTTGGTTTACTCACCCAAGAGCTGGAGACCTTGAGGGAAGTTTTCCTTCCCAGACACTGCAGCAAGATCCACGAGGAGCTTTTGTCAGACCTTAAAGAGAACAGTCACACAGATCCAGGAACCTGCCAGGTGTCTCCATGGGAATCCCTGCAGCCTGTGTGGATGGCTCTACGTCAATAAATGCCAGAGGCAGAGCAGCACAAAGGGAGAACGTGCCCCTTTCTTGGGCTGGGAAGAGGAGCCTGCAGACTCCTGAGCTGCTGCCCATGTTCTCTGTGCTCAGCAGCAGCAACCACTGGAGCACAAAGTCAGGATTGCCTTGGGTCAGAAAACTTCCCCACAATGGAGTTTCCAATGGGCTTGTGCTCCTCTGGCCTTTCTCTGTGGTCCACTGAACATTTAAAAGGAGCAGCTCCAGCAGGGTGTGCTGAGAGAGAATTCTTCAGGAGGGCTCTGCGGGCCAGGGCAGTGAGGATGGTGGGGTTCAGTTCCTTCTAGGCAAAGCCAGGACTTCCCCTCAGGGCTGGCCCAGCTTGTAGCCATGCTGGAAAGGAAAAGTGCTGCCCACATGGTCTCACATGTTGCTGCATCTCTTTAGTAATAGATGATCTCACCAGGAAACGTAGGCAGAAGTTTCTGTGCTATGGGTTATGGGGAGGATTAGGTATGAAAGAGTTCTGTTGTTTTGGTTCATGCTGTCATGGTTGCTGTGAGCAGGTGGGTGCCCAGGGAATTTTAATGCAAAAAATGTCAGATCCCCTAGGATTAGGTGTCAACTGACTGATGATTTTGAGGAATGAAGTCTTGAATTTGGCACATAAAAATAGCAGTTGCGTGGGACCTTGTCACTGATTTCCTTTGAGAATCAGCCCTTTTCTGAGAACTTTAACTTTGGGATTCTGCTGGTGTTCAGTTCTAGTATGTAAATATTCATTCACCAAATCTCACTCTTCTGCACTCTGCCCTCCGTGGCATGTACTGTGCTAATGGGATGACAATAGGTTACATGTTGCATAATCAGGTGAGGAATGTAAGGCCTGAACTTCACATGGCTGGAAATGTGTTAATACTGTGATAATCACAAGGTAGCAGCTGTCTTACCCTCATTTTATTTTTCTTTTTGAAACCCACTCCACTTGTTTTATAATTACTTGGGCTCATTATGAACGCAAAAATAGCTCCTCTATTTAAAGAGGACAGATGGCTTTTCTAATGATTTTTCCTTAAGATTGAATGAATTGTGGTTGAGTCAGAAACTGCCAGCCCAGAAACATACGTTTTGATTAGAGAAATACTTGATTAGGTTAATTGAGTGTGACTCAGTGTGATGTAGATTTGGCCAACTTAAAAGCTTTCCAACTTTGCCTTGGACAGAGACTGCAGTACATCTCTGAGGACAGAGCAGCAGGGAAGGGAGTGCAGGTGAAGATGTCTGGAGGACTGGGAAGCATTTAAAACATGAGGACACCTTTGTCCATTCACATCTTGTTCCTGAGAGTGAGGTCTTTGCCAAGAGCAAACTCCTCCCAGTTTACACCTGAGAGACCTCCGAATGAGCCAAGCTCTTACCCAAACTAAGAGACAGCTGAGGGTGGTCCTGGGGACCCAGTCTTGGAGGAGAGAGGCAGAGGGAGTAAGCTGCAGAGTAAGTTTGCCTTTGGAAAGCCCCTGTGTCGTGAGAGGGAGCAGGGATTTGGTTACACTGAGCCTTGCTAAGCTAAAGACTTCAGAGCTGTGTTTGTGACATCCAGGAGAGTGTGGCTTTTAGCAGACAGGTAATCTTTCCTGACTTTAACAGAAAAGGAGATAGAAGATCTCCTGAGCAGGCTCAGTGTCACTCAAAGTGCTTTAGTAAGGCCATGGAGTGAATTTAATGTGCTATAATTTCCATGCAAGCTCAAGCTTGGTGGGACAGGGCACAGCAGAGATGATGTGGAGCTCATGGGTAAACTTCAGAGAATAACCCTAAATCTCCAACTTCTTGACTATTTTATGATGTTTTCCAGAGACTAAGGGATTGTGAAGCCTCTCTGAGACCTCAGCTCCCTTTTAGATGCTGGCACATAGCCAGAAAAACTCTTAAGAGATGTGTACTGTGCTCCTTTCCTCTGTGACTAGAAATGGCACACACAAATTGCAGCCCTTGATGTTCCCACTGTAATCCAGCAGTTGGTCTGGGCAGTGCCCAGGACCATCTAGAGATGCTTCATTTCCTGTGGGTGTGCAAATCTGGATATAAACTCAAAGCTCTCTGAGCGGGTCCCAGCAGTCCTGGCTTTGCAATTCCCAGCAGGCCTTTTAGCAGCTGGGCAGCCACTCTTTTCTCTGTTTTGCTTTTCCCCCAGTGCTCCTTATTCCTGCTCCCTTTTCCCTGTGTGGGTCAGGAAACAGAGACCTCCTTTCTCCAGACCTGACCTCAGTGTTGCAGCTGTGGTGCTGCAAAGGTCAGCAGGCAGCTGCTAATGGGCAGCAGGAGGGTGGCTCAGCCACGTCTCTGTGCTCTTTGGAGGGCACTTTGTGTGTCTGGGTCCCTCCAGGCACGTGTCCTGTTACGTGCTTGAAATGAATCACCTCCCACAGCATTTGTGCAGTTTGATGTGGGCAGTGACAAACCAAACCAAACAGGTCCTGTCCTTATTTCATCCTCTTTTTGTGGGCAAAATTGTGTGTTCCAGGACATCAAAAATGTCCTGAAACACACAATTCCCAGATGTCCCAGACACCACCTGTTGGGACAGTATGTGGGGATGAAGCAGGAGGTCTGGAGTGATGTGTAGAAGATGCTCTGCCAATCCCAGAGGAGAAGGATGAGATGTACCAGCCCACCCCCTGTCACAAGGGTGATGCAAATGTGTCCATGTGGCTGTTAGGATGTGATCTTGACAGAGGAATTTGCTGTAGTTTGATATGTCAGGGTTAAGTTGTGTTTTATCCTCTCCTTGCTGGATTATGAATGGAAAAAAGTATCAAAGTCAGCTGCTTGAAGGTGGGTATGTAGGTATGGTAGTGAGCTGTGTTGGAGGATCTTTCATTATGAATCCGAGAGAAAGGAACTAAAACTAATTTCAAATCAAAACAAAGCACTCAGAGGAGCATTATCCCTCTTCCTCTAGCACTGCACAGAATTTGGATCTGCAGGTCTGACTGCAGCAATTCTCCATCCTGAAAAGACCAGGTAGATTCTTTGTTCTGTTATCTGAGTTACAGGAATAGTTGTGCCTTTGGTGAAAGGAGCAAGTCATTAAAAATACAATGTTTATTTTTTCTCTATGTCAGCATCTTTATTTCTGTAGGAGACAGAGATGCTGATATTGAAAGTCCTTCCTAGAAGAAAATACCTTATTTCATACATGTGCTTTCCTAAATAGAGGCAGGGACAGGTGAAATATTGTCCAAAATACACTTACAACCCCCTGAAGAGTTTGAATCTGAATTCCTGTCTTAATTATTGGCCGTGCCTCATATCTGGTAGACAGCACTCCCCTCTGTGGTGTGTTTAGAGGCAATTTTGTAAGAATTTTTACCTAGATGCTGGAGTGAGAAAGTGAGAGAGGCTCTAGAGGGCAGTGCTGCATCCCTGTGATGGCAGTGCCTCCAGGATTCGTTCATAGGAACCTTACTCTGCAAGATGATTGCTTAAAATAGATAAAAATAAGGTAGAATTAAGCAATAGTTTTTTGTCATTTCAAAGGGAGTTTTGACTGATGAAAAATTTTTGTACCAAGAGGACTTAGCCCTCTTTTTAGAGGAGCTTTGAATATTAGACCGGCAGTACCAATTTTGAAAATGTTTTAATCTCTTTTTTTAAAAAAGGTACAATATTTGTGTACGATTTAAGGAAACAAGCAAACCAAAGCTCATCCCTCCTGTGCACCTAGCAGAGTCCACATAAGAACTGTTTGTTTTCAGTTTTTCCCCTTCTCCAGCACAGCCTTATAATGCAACACATCCTTTGACTGGATGTGCTCCTGTTTCCCTTGTAGAGACATAAATCAATAAATCATTGTGTCAGCACAGCACAGCTTGAAGCAAAATTTCCCTGTGCTGGAAGGTTTTGAATTCACTTCAGGTGGGAGCTGAGATGTGCCACACACACCTGCCTGCTGATGATATTCCAGGGCTGCATCCAGAGTGGCAGAGGGGTGATTGAGGGCTCAGCCTGCCCTTCAGGATGTCGAGCCACAACCTGGAGTCTGCTCCTGCAGTCAGAAGGGGTCAGCAGCTCCCTGCTACCCCATAAACAGCTTATATATGGTTGGCTGATTGTTTAATGAGCATTTGGCGTGAGTTTTTGCTCTGTGAGAGGGTTCAGGTCTCCAGACCGTGTGGGCTGTGCTGCTCATGTGGACAGGGGTCGTTCAGTGCTGAAATCCAGCAGGGAGGTGTTTGAGCCCGGCCTGTGCCACCAACACCCTCTGACAGGCAGCACACGAGGGATTCCTATAAACTTTCAAGGTAGCAATACCTCTTCCAAATTAAAATCGACTGCCTTTCACAGCAGGAGAGAGGAGATTATCCCCAGCAGCTACTCTGGGTGACTGCAAAGGATCTGTATGTGGGCTCAGCATTAGACAACTGATACTTTGGAAATGTGTATTTGTTTATTTTCTGAGTAGAGTACATCTTGTTCATCTGTGCAAATTAGAGATGATGAGAAAAAAGGAGGGGCTATGGATAACAGAGAGGACTTTACATAACTGAGGTGAAAAATAAGATGCTCTCATTTCAACCAGAGGGAAGGAAAATTGCTTATATATACTTCCAGAAGAGTACTTCTTTTTTTAAGCAGTGTTTCTTCTCTCCCTTCTATCTGCTTTCTTTATTTTCTTCAGTCCTGCCTTTAAAGAGAAGGTACATGAGACCTACAAATGCCACAGTTCTGCCATGACTCATTTCTCTTTTTTCAGCAGTACTTATCCACCTTCTCCATGTTTTTTTGGAAGACCTGCTGCTGGTGGTGTTTCTCCAGGTGAATTGAGCAAGTTGCCTGTCACACCAATCTGGTTTTCAGACACCAAAATGTAGAATTTTCAAATAGGAGACCTGTTGGTAACAGACTTTGTGAATCAGACTGTCTGCTGCCTGATGAATGCTGCATAGGTATTACTGTAGTACAGATTACTGCTAATTTATGTTTGTGCCAATTAATTTCCCTATGTGTTTCCTAATTAAATAAGGTATGACTGTAAAGCAGATTAACAGAACGATGCCAAATTCCTGTCTACACAATTTCCTTCTGAATGAAACTTGTTATTTCCTCTATGGTTTAAAACTGAGCCATGTGTGCTGTCTCCATTTAGATTAAAGAGCAAGAAATCAGTTAATTTCATACTGTTATTATTTAAGACTGCTTTGACTTTTAGAGAAGGGAGATAGCCAAAGGGCTTAATGCCATTGAATTGATGTGCTGCAAGTTCTTGTCATTAGTATTTCTTTTGTGTGCATGCTCTTTTAAGATAAGGGACATCTTTTCTGCTTGGTGTTCTCACACAATTCCTCTGCCTGCCTGATGCTCCAGGTGTTCAGAAGCGTATGAATAATAAGGAGGAGGGATTTTATGTTTCCTAAAATTTGAGAGTCAAAATATGGTTGGTGGCTTTTAAATACAGTGGTTCTTTCTATTGTCCTTTTCCCCCTGAGTGGTTTGGCCTCCTGTTAATGGGGGTGATCTGCAGTGAACTTGGCTGAATTCTGCCTGTTTTAACAAGAAGAGATAAAGCCCTCAACACCCTCTAAGGAAAAGTTGAGAAACTTAAAATAGATTCAGTGTAAGCAGTGCCTGGGCACACAGAAAGTTAATTGTTCTACTAATGAGAGATAGTTCTGCCTCACTCAGCTGGGTCAGTTGGGAACTTAGAGAAGCAAACATGATGACTCTGGACCCTAAAACATCTGCTGGTGTCACTGCTTTTGTAATTCTTGCACTTGCAAGGAGAGAGAATGATTTGGAGTTTAATATTCCCTCTCTTTTTATACTCTCATTAAAGCTGTGCTCATGGCTTTCAGGCTGGATCTGATGGAACCATCACAGCTCCCCCACTTCACTGGCATTGCTTTCTACACTGGAAGGTCTTACCAAGGTTTTAAATTCAAATTCAGTTCACTTGAGCAAGTTGTGAGGGCTGTTCCTCACCTGCTACAAGGCTACAGGCATGTGCCAACTTCGCAGAAAATCTGAGCGGGCACCTGAGATGGAAAGGCAAAGTTGGCAGCAGTGCCAGGGGAAGTACAACACTCTCCTGCAGGGTCTTGTTCAACACACTCATTCCTCAGATGATGCTGGCTGTTTTAGTGCTGAGAGAAACACTTTTTTGTCTAACCTGTGAGAAAGCAAGCACCGAGTCGTGTGGCAGCAGGGCACAGCCACCGCCAGTCACGGCACGGCAGGAAAGCTCCTTTCCTCTGCTGAGCAGGTGACGTGGGGGAGAGAGAATCTGATGCTGAGGGTGGGAAGGCAGCACCTCCTGGGAGGCCCTTGGGTGCTGGGTCCTTTTCCACGGAGCACAGGCTCGTCAGTGCTCTGCTGGGATGGTGTGAATTGCTGCTGCCACTTTGGAAAGTGCAAGACAGGGACTGGTGGGCGTCACGAGCACAAACCGCTCTGAGACTTGACAAGTCTGCTGCAGTTTTGCCAAGATAAAAGGGCTGGCTCCTGGCTCATCCCCTGAACCTGTCTGCCAGTGCCACGAGGAATGGGAGCCACAAGGGCTCCTGGGGTGGTCTAGACTATTTGCAGGTGCTGTAGTGTGTGCCTGCCCCGGAGTTTGATGCAGTCATTGCTAGCCCAGGGTGTGGGAGTGGGAAGAGACAGAAGGAGCTGCTTAGCCCAGCCACCATCTGGCAGCAGGTGGATGTAGGAGCCATCCTTGAAGCACTGGCAAACACAGAAGGATAATGCAGCTTTCCAGTCTGTCCCTGGGGCTGTGGAGGGAAGGGTGACTGCAGCCAGAAGTAAATCTGTCTGGGCAGCACCTCACCTCTGACAGCAAGCAGTGCCTGGTAGGAGCACAGGAGCAGGGCTGACAGGAGATCCACATCTCCTTTCACAGTTTCACTCAACTTTCACAGCCTGCAGTTCAGAGACTCCCCAGCCAGGGATGGGCACCTCTGCTTCCAGCTCCTGCCACGCTGCTCCACCAGGATGCAGGGATGCAAACTGCAGGCAGGCAAGGTCACACTGCTTTCCTGTAAATGGCAGGCATGTGCAAAGTGTAATGGATAATTCCATGATGTCAACGACCAGAAGCAAACGTCTCGCAGGGTGTAATTGGTTTCTCTCTAGTGTCAAGTGCTTTTATGTGTTCAGCATAAATATCTTTGCATTGATTGGGAGAAGAAGATAAAAATCAATGATTTACAACACTGAAGTGCTTAGAACATGACATTAAAATGACTCTGGGAGACTTAGCTCATAGGGGACATAGTAAATACTCAAGAGGTACAGGAAATGAAGAGACTCTTCCCAAGTCCTGAAACCACGCGATAAATTTGATAGATGCTGTGTTTCTCTGCCTAATGGATTTTAATACTGATTTTCTTTTTGTAGAATTACTCTCTTTTTTGTTGTTTAGTTGTGGTTATTTTTTACTCTTATTTGTTTGGATGTTTAGGACCCCAGGCTGAACTGAGGCATTATTATTTTCGTGAGGAAACTCTATAGCTTGAGCAAAATGGGAAACAAGTCCTTTTTTGGCTGGCTTTGTACACTAAGCACCAGGAGCGTGTCATGAATTATGATTGCTGAGGAGCACAGATAATCACAGAAAATAAAGCTGGACAGGACCACAGATCAATCCCTTTGCCCCACATCCAGATGAATTGTATCTAACTCACTCCTGACAGATTTTCTTGCTGCTATTTAAGCACTGAATCTAATAGATACAGAGATCAGATAATCTGTCTTCTATCCATAGTGATTTTTTACTTCTCCTTTCTTTGTGTCTCCTTTTGTTTCCCATTTTTTACTGTCTTTTTTTTTTTTTTGTGTGTGTGGTTTTTTACTGGGAATTTAAATTGTCCCTTTTTTTTTATCCCTAGTAAGCTACCAGACACGAGATGCAGTCACAGTACTTTGGTTCCTCCTTGTCTAGAAAATAAGACACAGTGGTTTTTGATGGAAGTATTTATATGCTACTTTTGTATTAGTCAGGAGAATCCTAACTGTCTTTCATTACTGGCAGCAGCTCCCGTGATGAGCTGTTCCCTGGAGAGGATAAATGCTCTGAGCTTCCTAAGGACTTGCAGCCTCTTGTCTGGGAATCTCAACTTGACTCTGGACTTTAAAGTAGAAGAAAAAAAAAGATAAATTAAGGCTGAAGGATTCCAGATCTGCCCGGTGCAGGAGGCCATGTGATGAAGTGTGCAAATGGGTTGCTGGTGTGTTTAGCTGAAAGTCAGACTCTGTGTGCTTGCATTTATGTGAGGGGTACAAAGCAGGGTGTCCCTGAGGTGCTCTGCTGGCACTGTGCATCAATATCAGCAAAAGTCAGCACAGACCTTTACTCTGTTCTTGAAATATTTGTGTGTAACAAGGCCAGGAAGCCACGTGAAGGGAATTGACAATGATATTTTCAAGAATTTTCACTAAGATTGCATGCAGCTACCTGCAGACACAAGGTAGAGCATCAGCTAGATCCAGTGACACTTTCTTCCTCAGACCTAAAATGAGGAAGGAAAAACTGTTTGCTCAGGATTTTCTGCCTCTTCAGTGCACAGGTCTGACTTGACTTTGGCTGCCTGCTCTAATTGCTGTTTAATGAAAAAGCTGTAAAACCCTGTGGAACAGATAATAAATCAGCAATGTGTATGGAAAATGTAAAAAGCGCGTGCATTCCCAAAGTGACACGAGAACAACAGGGGATGTGATAACCTGAGATCTTCTGACCTTTTTACCCCCAAATCTCTGTGGGGACTCCTGTTTTTCCACCTGGCTGCTGGCAGAATTGATGATTTCTGTCTCACCGTCTCCTCAGCCGTGCACTGTCTTTGAATCCAGTCCAGCCCAGCTCTGCTCCTCTGCCAGGCAGGCTGCTGTGGGTAGTGCTGACTGTACACTCTATCCAGCACTGCCAGGAAATTGCTGCCCTAGGGTGAGGCCAGGAATACTATTATTGTTAGGTTTTTAAGGAACAAGTCAAGGCTGTTGCTGAACTGAGGGTAGAAACATGCTGTGAATTGAAATAATTAACACTGCTTTGATCACAGAAGTAGAGATTGCTTTGTCTATGGCTTTATACAAAGTTAATGGGAAAAGTGAAAGGTGTTAATGGTACCTAATCCTTCTACCTAAGACTGGCAAATTAGGTCCTGGTTTCTGTTGGTGTGTAGCCTCTTCCTGTGCCTTTCCCACTGTTCTTGCTACTTTTTGGTTTGGTAAAGAGTGATGCTGGATCCCTGGGTGGAATAAATTTATGACAGTTCAAAGCACAGCTTAGGTGGTCCAACCATGCCACTGGTGAAGAAAACTCCAGCAATAGTGACCTTGTCCTGGATTAGCATCTGGCATGGCACGTGTCATCCCAGCCTGCTTTGTCCAGCCACAGCTCCTTTTACACTTGGTTTGCCAAACACCAGCCAGAACATGAATGTCTGCTGAGAACACATGTTAATCATCATGCCAAGGGGTGATCCTGCAGGACATGACAGTGGTGGGCTGCAGGTGTCATCTGAAGGCAGCCAAACCCCACGTTCTGTGTGCTCCCATCCCAGCCTGGGAAGCTGCTGGCTGAGTTTTCAGCTGGAGGGTCACACTGGCTGTCAGGGGGGTTGTGGAGGTGTGCTGCTGCTGAGGGGTGAACAGAGAACTTCTGCCACTGCCCAGGCACAGACCCTGGTCAGGAGCAGTGCTGTGGGCTCTGCAGGGCTCCAGGCTGTAGCAGGCTGCCCGGGAAAGGTGCAGACCCTGCTGATGTTATTGCTGTAGATGCCACTGATCCCCCTGGCAAACCTCTCCCTCCCTGAGTTGTGCCCCCTGGCCTGCAGAGCAATTCCTTTCTGATCTGGCAGGTGATCTGACCTGTCACTGCAGCAACAGCTCCTGGGGCCACTGGGGAAATGTGCTCTTGGGTCTCTGGAGGGCAGCAGGAGGAGTCATACTGGTCCCTCCTTTTCTCCTCTGTCAAGGGAGCTGCAAGGCCCATTCCTGGTGGGTGTCTTGGCCATTTTAATGAGCCAGGTGTAAAATGGGTTGGCTTATGTGTATTTGATTTAATGGTAAGAGTGGAAGAAATTCTTCTTTATCCTATACTGTTTTTATTCTTGACTGTCTGCCATCATCTGCTGCTCACTCCTTGTGTCTTTCACAGGCCGTGGGTGGCCAGGCTGGGACCACAAGCCCCACAGTGCATTCCTTTCTCCCTCTCCTGCATGCCCTAGAGAGGGAGAATCACTGTGCAAGCACAGAGCACTGACTGGGGACATCTGCCCAAGCAAAAGAGGAGGCAGAAGTAGTAATCTTTGCAAAGCTGCCGAGGGTTCAGGAGAATGGGAGTGGCAGATGAGGACTTTGCCCTCTGTGTCCTGGCAGTGGTTGTGTGAGGTGCCCTGGGGTGTCCCTGCCCCAGGCAGAGCAGCAGGCAGGGCAGGCAGCATTCCCTGTGGGCACAGCTCTCCTGGCTGTCCCTGCAGACCTGCCAGGAAAGGAGAGAAGCAAAGCGGGACCAGCGTCTGTCCGGGTTTCCTGCCAGCACCTGCCAAGGGCAGAGGCAGCACAGATGCTGCTGGTGGAGGGCATCTGCTTTGGAAGGGCACAGAGATCCTGTGCAGGGAGTCAGCATCCTCTGAGCCTGTCTGGAAGGCTTGGCTGGAGGAAATGAGGTTAGCAGAAGCAGAAGTTTCTACAGCTTGCCTACCAAGCGACGGCCCGAGTTGGCCCGGGATGCTGGAAACAACTTTTGAGCCTGGGCACTTCTCCATCTCCATCCAATCTGTGCAGCAACATGCCACACTAAAGAGCAGGAATGTGACTTTCCCTGGACCTGTCTTGTAGAAGGTAAAGCACCATATGGAAGCTGAAGGCTCAACCTGCCTGCAAAAGGTATCTGAAGAGAGAGAGGAAACACAAGGCCCACATCTTTAAAGATAAAGAAGAGTGTGTGGGTGCCATTTCCTCAGCAACTGAAGCTGTTGCAGTGTCTGATCTGTCTGTCTGTGGTTTCAGTCTCTCTTCAACAGCATTTCTGCCAAGGGAGCAGTTGGGAAGAACTTTTGCTCGGTAATAAATTTTCAAGGGAGATCAGATATGAGATCAGAATGTGCTTTTTTCTTGTGTAGTTCATATTTTGTCATCACATGCTGATTTTTTCAGATTTGATATTTTTGGTTTTGTCCATGAGATTTCTGCTTTGAACTCTGGGAACACATTCCTGATCCATGGTTACCCTGGCCTGCAGAGCAATTCCTTTCTGATTTTTGTTTGTTTGTTTTTGTTTTTTTTGTTTGGTTTTGGTGTTTTTTGGGTTTTTTTTGGTTGGTTGTTGTTTTTTCTTTAAATTTTCATCACTCTCTCTCTTTTCCTTATTAATGTTTTATTGTAATCTGCCCTCTGATTTTGTAGTACCTTAATTTGAGGCTCTTTAGACTCAGTTATCTAACGCAGAAAGTTTTCTGCAGGCAGAAATCCACGGGAAGTGTGGGCACTTGGAACTTAGGAAACTTAAGTCTCAAGGTGGGCAGACAGACATTAAAGTGCTTTTAAGTCTGGAGAACTTCTGGAAAATGTTATCTCCCTCCCTAGCTGTCTGTGATTTGCAAGATTGTGGAAATTCAATTATGGGAGGTAGCTGTGAACACAGCGAATACAGGGGGTCACTTTTTTGTTCCCTTGCAATTCAGAATGACAAGCCACGCCATTAAAACTCAGTGCATGTGTACTTGATATTAAACAAATTGGATAGCTCTGAGATTGCTTATTTCTTCCAGGGATACAAGGATGAATTGAGCCAAAGCAGTTTGCAGCCCGGCGTGTCTCAGCTCAAGGCTGCTAATGACGCATCCTAGAAACACAGAGCATCAGCAAGTCCTTTGTACTTTGCTAATATTTTTCCTGCAGTAACACGAGCACAATTACAGCTTGGAAGGATGGGAGTTGGAAGGCTGGAGGAGACGAAAAAATTCAAAGGGAAAAACAGGATTTCACCAAGTGGAGGCAGGGAGTGTGTGTGGGTGGGCGAGGGAGCAAGCATCTGTAAATAGTTGACAGCTGCCTTTAAAAATATGTGGGAATCTGGAAAGAGAGAGATGGAACAGCTGCAAGTGTGTGTATGGTTTATGGAAAGAGGAGAGCAATGTGCAGCCTGTGAGGGAAGGAGCAAAAGAGCAGAGCTAAGCAGGAATCCGTGGAAGGGGTGAGAGAAAGTGAGACAAAACCAGAGTGAAGTTGGGGAAGAAGGAGATTAACGCCAGGAGATTTTCAGGAATGGGTATAAAGTGTAGTGCAGCTGATGTAAGAATCAGTGCCTGTTGACTCCCAGGTGGGGAGGGGGGTGGAAATTGCCACTGCTGCCTGCCAGTGGTCCCAGCCCGTCCTCCCTGCCCCGGCTTTGTGTTTAGATTTATCATAATAAGAAATCAGCCTTCCAAAGAGCGGGTCATGGGGCTGGGCTGAGGGATTAGAGCCAAGTCTCCGACCTCTGCACATATTGTAATGCTTGTGAGCCATTGACTCATCCTCTTTATTGGCAGGTTGATGGATTCCTAACCAGGTTGTTAGTGGCATCTCAGCGTTGCTGCCTGAGATGTGCCTTTTGTGTTTAAACTCTGACTTAGAGAAACAAGTTCATTTCAGGCTCTTTGTGTTTCTCTCCTCCTCCTTTTCACAGCTTTTACTTCTTTAAATGTAGACTTCTTTTGACAGATCATCTCCATGGTAACTAACAGGACCGGGCTGCCTACAGAAATTGTAGTAATAAAGTGGTTGGTTTTTACACATGATGAAAAGATGATGAAGCACAATGATAGGTGATAAAGACACAGGTAATTGCTCTAGAATAATATTGCTGCCAAGAAGATGACTGAACTCCCACACAGAAGATGAACAGATGGTGTATTTATTGAAATTCATAGGCTGAGGGAAGAGAATGTAATTGATGGCTGTGTAGGTTTTGTTTCAGTTTACTATGTTCCGAGCAGAGCCGGGAGAGCGGCGTGCCGGCAGATGGAGCCCGTATGCAAAGCCACCGTGTTTCCTCACTGGAGATCAGAATTCCAATCAGAGCCATTAAGGCAGCAGAACCACTAATTGCTCTGATGCATTTTGCTGGGTTAGATCTGTCACACAACCCCGGTTTATTTTAGAAAGGGTGTAATTCTTTTGTAAGAGCAGTGATGGTAAATTGCATTAGAAGACCAGGAATCTGGAAGTAGAGCCTGGAAAAATGAACACTTGCAAAACATGTGCTCAGGAAGAGTTTTCCAAGACCAGGTGTGTGTCTGTTTTAGTGAAGGGCAGCCGTGGCATGTTTGCTAAACCTGGTTGTTTGTCTCTGTTTGCAGAACCCATGGCAAGGCAAAGCCAGGGAGTTTCCTTCTGTTGTTCTCTGTGTGTTTTCAGGTATAAGTTAAAACTGTTAAGTGTAGTGCTGAGGCTTCAGTGAAAATGTTGCCTGCCTGTGCATGGCAGTGCTACAGATCTGGTTTGAATGATCCCAACACAAGAAAGGTGTTGACCTGTTGGAAGAAGCTCAGAGGAAGCCACAAAATTGATCATGGGGCTGGAGCACATCTGCTGAAAATACAGTCTGAGAGGTTGGGGCTGTTCAGTTTGGAGTAGAGAAGGCTCCAGGGAGAACTTTGAGGCCCTTCCAGTACTTAAAGGGGCTCCAAGAGACCTGGAGAAGGATTTTTGTGAAGGCATAGGTGACAGGACGAGGGGGAATGGACTTTAAGAGAAGGAGGGTAGGTTTAGAATAGATGTAACTAGGAAACTTTTACTCCATGGGTGGTGAGTGAAGCACTGACACAGGTTTCCCAGAGCAATGGTGGACTCCCCATCCCTGGAAACGTTCAAGACCAGTCTGGGTGGGGCTCTGAATAACCTGGTCTAGTGAAAGATTCCTTGCCCATGGCAGGGGAGGTTGAACAAGATGATCTCTAAGTTCCCTTCCAACCTAACCCAGTCTCTGATGGTGTGACAACATTCCTGCTTTGCGGGCTGGTGCAGTGTGGGGTGCTGTGGTATCCCTTGCCACAGGGCTTGGTGCCTCCAGGGTCCCCAAAGAATTACTTCAGTGCTGCTAGAAGAACATAAATGTCCATGGGAATCGGGCTCTGAAAGGCTTCTCTCTGAAAAGAACAAATAACCACGTCTAGGCAAGGAGTGCCAGCTCTGGAGAGTAAAGATTTTTCTGTATGGGTAACAAACTCTACCTGTTGGAGGAGAAACTCCCTTGGGAGGAGCTGGCTGAGCTGAAGTGCTGGTGGCTGTCTTTCCTGCAGCTCCTCTGTGTTCAGCAGCTTCAGCACTCCTGTTGTGCCCCTGCTAACCCCTGCTTTGTGATTTATTTTGTGATTTATTGCCTGGGTGCTGTTTAGTGCAGCATATGATTCTCTCTTCCTCTGCAGTCTGGTGCTGCTTTATTGATTGCATAACTCATTTTCTCATCAAGTTCTGCAACGAAACCACTTCCCCACTTGGGTTTACCTCCAGTTGCACCTGCTCTCATGTTGACTACGTTTGTAGCTCTTGCATGCAGGGACCTTTGAGAAGGTGCATAAACACGAGAAGAAATAGGTTTTTCTTCTTACAATGGTAGTGCCGATGAGAATGAAAATAAATACCTAGGTAGTATGGAAGAAACTCACTCTCCAGGACACTTTGCTCCAGTGAGGAAACTAAAAGTTTCAAGTTCATCACTTGACAGTGTTTGTGTCAAATTCACCCTTCCTTTTATTCCTTCCCTTCAGATTGTCAGGGCACCCACATCTTTTGTGGCACCTGAAAAACCTGATTTGCATGCAAATTGCTCCCGTTTAGGTTGAAACATTTCTGTCATTCTTTCCAACTTCTTCCTTTTTTCCCCCCGCAGAAAATGAGGGGTGGAAAAAGTTACTTAAGTGATACACCTTCTTCATACAAGATTAAACAGAATTGCTCTGGAAGTGGAAAGATGTGCTTTTTTGAGACCTGTCAGGCAGCCAACAAGCGGAGCATTGAGTTAGAGATGCCTGAAAGATGCACTGTATAATAAAAGAGAGAATTAGGAAAAGGAAGAGGGTGAATCTGAGGACTGAAAAGAGACTGACCTACTGCCATATGCTATAGATATAGCAGATATACTCTACAGATATAGCAGATATGCTATATCTGAGCTGTTACTTGAGTGCATGGAGCGTGGTTGGAGTCAGATTAAGCCAGCCTGGTGACTGTCATTGTGATGACTGGTTCCTAAGGAGCCTCCTGATTTATTTTCACCCCTGTTGCTAAATCCAGGCCCTGCAGGTCTCACCAGGCACCCAGCAGGGTCTGAGGGACCTTGGCACCCCGGGGGAGTTCCCTGGAGTAGATGGTACGGGACATCCTTCAAAGGATAAGCCTTGCTTAGGATAAAGGGCTGGATTTTTTAGCTTGAACAGACATTTTCAGGTGCCTGATGGCCGGAGTGCTGCCAGCTTCTCTGTCAGTCTGGCTTTGTTTGCTGCCCAGCTGCTGGCCTCTTTTTTTTCCTCCCCCCCAATTCCTGCTCTGCCCTTCACCACTAATTGAGTGTTTCAGGCAAAGCTGGTCAAAACATTTTTATTCAAAACTTATTTTGCTGGCAGCCAAGCTTGGCAGCATCAAAGAAAAAGATAAATAGAAAATGCTGTCATTTTTCTGGGAGAAATTCTCATTTAAAAGCTGGAAGCTGAACTGTTGTCACCCAGTTGAAGGGGAATACATTGCCAATTGTTTTTTCCTTCTCTAATTTACCTTCTCACCCTTTGTTCTTCCATCCCCATTCCCTCTCCCCATCTCTACTTGGCTGTGTTTCCCTTTCTGTGCCAGAAAGGTCAAAGGAATCCAGGCTGACATGAAGAATTTCTCTCCAAGTTGAGGGTTTTTCATTCAAGAAGTAATCAGATGTTTTCCAGCTTCCCTTCTCCATAAATGCAATGATTGTTCTTGGGCTGGTTTCTGCCTCAGATAGAGCCACAGAATGACACGAGATGGAAGAGACCCAAAGGACCATCCAAGATGGACTAAGGCTTCTGTGGTTCACTTGCAGGGCAAGTGGCAGCCAGTGGGGCTGGTGCTCCATGCACTGGTTCCCAGGCCTCTCCATCAGGCAGCAAAGCCCATCCATGAAACTCTCTGTGTCCCCTGAGTGTCCCACAGCTTACATGCACTTGGTGGGGGCTGAAAGAAGGAAGTTGTTTTGCCAGTGCTGGAGTGATGTTACCTGGCCAGGAGAACAACCACGTTCAGTGTTTATCCTTGGATGGAGGAGACTCCAGGCTGGAGGGGAGGGTTCTGGTGTCCTGGAGGCACAGGGTGGGAAGGGACCTCAGTGGGCCATCTTGTCCCACCTCCCTGCTCCAGCAGGGCCATCCCAGGGCCCACAGCACGGGATTGTGTCCAGATGGGTCCGGAATATCTCCAGTGAAGGAGGCCCCACACCCTCTCTAGGCAACCTGTTCCAGTGCTCAGTCCCTGCACAGGAAAGAAGTTTTCCCTCATGTTCAGGTGGAATTCCACTGCTCCAGTTTCTGCCTGTTGCCTCTGTCCTGTTGCTCAGCACTGAGAAGAGCCTGGCCCAAGCTCTTGACTCCCACCTTAAAGATATCTGAATGCAATGAGGAGGTCCCCTCTCAGTCATCTCTTCTTGAGGCTGAACAGGCCTAGCTCCCTCAGCCTTTCCTCCTCAAAGATAAGCTCCAATCCCTTTATCATCCTTGTAGCCTCTGCTTGAACCCTCCAGGGGCTCCTTGTCTCCCCTGTGCTGAGGAGCCCAGAACTGGATTTTGCCTCTGGCAGAGGATCCATTACCAGAGTGGTGACTGTCCCTGTGGTGTCTGGCATAAACTGGGAGCACCTCAGGAAAACCAGCATGAATGAGGACAACGTTCCAGATTAATGCCTCACCCTAGTTCAGGGGTGATCTGGCATTATGGGATGTCTGTGATAATTCTGTAAAGGTGAGTTGCAGGACCAGGGGACTGGTGCTGACTGCTGTGTACACAGCACACCAGTTGGGTGGCTTGGTCCTCTGTTAGTTGCTGGGTGATTAGCAGGGGAAATGATCTTTCAGATACCATTCCTGCTGGGACTGCTGCCCCTGAGCCTAAAGCAAATGATCAGAAAGGTTTATCAGACAGGTAAAGCTACTGAAGAAAGTTATTTTCTTTGATTTACTGAGTGAAAGCTGCAAACCAAGCAGTTCATTTTTTGCAGTTTGTTAACAGCTTGCAATCCTGTGGGTTCTGATTATTTTTAAACCTGAAAATAATTTTAAAAGTTAAACAAGGAAGCAATCTGTAGTGCAGTGCCAGGAGAGTGGTTGTGCTGTGTCAAAGCAAAGGCCCCTGATGCTGGCTGGTAACAAGTACCTGGGGAGAATATTTAGGAGCAGAGTCTGGCTTTGTGTTCCCAGTTTCTGCCAATCACCAGCTTGGGACTTTCTAACCCAGAGGTTATGTCTGATGGCCTGTGATGAACCCATTTATCTGTTTGGTTTTTGAAATGCTTATGCTTCCAGGCCCTGCAACATCTGCAGCTGTGATTTCCACAGTCTTGTGTTGCATGAAACATTATTTCTGTGCATTGTGATTTGTACCTAATACCTGCTTGTTTTGTTGTGTGCCCTCTAGTTATTTTCTAGAAAGGTGTAGTTACAATTCATACCTTATTTGCCACCTCCATAACACTTATTACCCCCACTTTATTACCCCTCCATCTGCTCTGATCCCGTAATTACCTCTTTATTTGACAAAATTAAGTTTTTCCTTGAGCAGAAGCTCTTCTCATTACCCAAGTTGCCTGTATCAACGTGGTGCTATTATGTGATGTGCCTATTTAGTCTTTTAAGAAGTCTTTTAAGACCTCTACACTCTAGTGAAGAAAGGGGAGCAATATGAAATTGTAATGGCAATGCTTTTTGTGGTCTTACTTGCTCTCATAATGTTTCTTTATTTGCCTTGTTCCTGAGCACTGAGCTATTTTCAAGGAACTATTTGGGCAGTCACCAAGATCCCTTTTCTGGGTGAAAATAGTCCTGAATTACATCCTTCAGCTTCTCTGCAGGTAACATTGGTGCAAAATTTTTCTTTCATACTCTAGGCCTATCCTCATGAATGTTCCTTGTACACCATCACTGGTGACTCCACCAGCTTTCAGAAAGGTTTCTTATTTCTGCAACACTTGAAAAGGAGCTGTAATTAAATTTTCATGCCGTTAAAAAGTTGCTGACCACAGTTGTTTTTTGGTCTGCCGTCCTGTGATTCCACATTGAACTTGACAGAAGTTCGCCATCTGTTTTTCTTTTCCTCCTCTGAACATGATGTTCACATTCTGAAGGATAGATTTTTCCTGGTTTTGGCTTTACTACCAGTAACTGACTTAAGTTACCATTCAATCCCAATCAAAAAACTGATTTTTTTTTGGTCCTTTTAAAATATTTTGAATGAATAAGCATCTTGATGCTTTCCTATAGTACCTGCCCGTGGTGTCCTGGAGTGTTTCTGCCTTTCCACCGATTTCTTCATAATGCTACACTGATTTTTGTTTAGTTCTCCTTTTTCAAGTCCAGGTTTATTACTTAGATTTCTGTGGGCTTCTTTTTTCTTCCTATAGGGTGTTGAAGAATAGCCATTCTCATATGTTGCTGGGGACAAGTTGCTCTTCTATTACAGGTTTTTAACTAGTTATTTATAATGTCTAAAAATACAGTGTTTTCAGCACCCTGTCAAGATAGTTTCCCAGTCTCTGTGGCATCACTGTAGTTTCAAATCATTCCTTATTTCTGTCTCCATACCCAGTCACCCTGTGGACAGTGTCACAATCTGGTAGGTTTTAAACTGATCTTAATCTGTGGGTTTGTAACACATTGTACCATTTCCCCTGACGTTCTCCTGCTTCTCATATTCAGGGATTTACAGCTGCCCACTGGGTTTTGTTTCCCACTGAACCTCTTCTTGCTGTGTCTCCCCTTTGTGTCTCCTACCCCACAGCAGCTCCAGCCTCTCCTGTCTGGAGGTGGCACCACAGTGGGTGCAGCCTTGGAGTGACAGGACAAGGGGGAATGGCTTCAAACTGATGGAGGGCAGGCTTAGATTAGAGGTTAGGAAGAAATTCTTGACTGTGAGGGTGGTGAAGCCCTGGCACAGGTTGCTGAGACAAGATGTGGATGCCCCATCCCGGGGAGTGTTAAAGGTTGGATGGATTGGCCTGGTCTAGTGGAAGGTGTCCCTGCCCATGGAAGGGGTTGGAATTGGGGTTGGGATGACCTTTAACGTCCCTTCCAACCCAAGCCAATCTGGGATTCCATGGTGCACAACTGTGGTTGGAGAGACAGCTGGCTGGGGGACACCAGTCCTTGCAGGGAAGAAAAGCTGCTGGAACGTTCTTCTCTTGTGCTGAAGCCTTTGCTGCAGGTTTTGATTTACATCTCTGATCTCCACCAGACATTCACCTAATTGAGTAGATTGACCCTGGCTCTAATGTAGTAGGCAATTAATCAAAGGCTGACTAATCAGCTCTCTCCATGGCTGGCACCTTGCAGAGAGTCTGGGAATCACTTACATGCTACTCTGCAAACCACTTTTATGCTCTGAGATTTACAGCCAGTTAATTCTATTGAACTCTGTGGATTTACTGTAAACTTCAATTATTATAATCTCTGAAACATAATAAAAATTCCTTTACTTAGCTACCATAAGGGGTGATTTAAAAACTAAGTTTTGTAGCTGCTTCAACTAACTACACTCAGGAGTTTGACCAGAGTATTAAAATTTAGCTGAAATCTGTCATCTTTCCTTGGACTTAAATACCCTGAAAACTGATTGGCAAAGCAATAGAGTTTAAACTTATTTTTGAGTGTTTAAAAGTCTTTTCTTTTCAAAGCTCTTAATTTTGATCTAGATAACTTCTGAAGTTTGACACTGCTGAAATGCAGAACCTGATTTTTGAGTTGAGGGTCTCATTTGCCAAACTGCAGTGGTTAACATCCATTCAGTGATGACTGACATCTATTAAGAGCTTTAAACTGAAGCTGCACTGTGAAATAAGATAAAATTAAAGCAGAATAAACATCTGCAAACACCTACTCCTCCTGCATAGCCAAACTCATTCAAGTAAGTGTATTTTGTGCTGGGGTGTTTTGAAGCAAAGGGCAGGACAGGGATGCAGTTGGAGGCTGTGGCACTGTCCCAAGGGCAACAAATCCACTGCTGACATCCTTGTCAAGAATGACATGGGGGTGATTTTTTTTTTTCTTTTTCTACAGTCAGACCTATTTATGAGCTCCCTGATGGTCCTCTGAGCCCCATTCTGACTTCATTTTTCTGCAGGAAGGGGGTAAGCAAACTGCACTTTTCTTGTTTGGTTGATGCTGAGTTTTTCTGATGCTCCAAAAAAATCACATCTCTTCCCTTTCTTGTAACAAATGTTCTTACTTACCAGTGTAGCATAATTAAATAAACTACATTGCTGTGGGCAATGTTGGCTGTCTCTTAAAGTACCCCAACTTCCTTTTAGCTCCTTTTCTCATGACCGTGGATATAATCTGTTGATTTTTTTCCATTGCTTCCATACTAGTTGTTATATGAAGCCCAGACACATTCACCTCTGCTGTATTTGTTGTTTATGATCTTTGGTGCCTGTATTGTTGAAGCTGCTGGGTTTGCTTGGCTTTCTCTTACAGACTTTTGTCTCCTTTTTGTCACTTCAGTGACCTAAAGCATGTTGGTAACACTGAAAACACAACATTTCTTTGCCCTCCAGTCAATTCCTGAACTGAACTACCCGTGCAACTGGTTGTGAATCCCCCTGTACATTTTTCTGTACTGTTAGACTTGTGGCTGTGTTTTCACTATTTTCCTTTCAATGCAGTTAGATAATTATATTGCACCAGCTCAATATGAGAGGAGTTGCACCAGCTCTGGCAGCATAGCTGGTCTCTTTGAAGTGAGGACTCCCTGTGTTTTCTGGGGCATGAGCATTTCCCAATGCATCTGAGATCCTCTTCAGCATTCCTGAAAGTTTTTAAGGATCATTCTTCTAAAATCCATTGTTTATTTTCCTGCCCTCCTGCTGTCTTGTTTCAGAGCAGGCTGGAGCTGGGCTGGGTTGGCATCCTCCTTTCCCCAGCACCCCAGAGTGTGCTCCAGGCAGATCCCTGGCTGCCACACGAGTGCTGGGCATGGGCAGATGACAGTGCTTGTGCCATGTCAAGGTTTTTGCAATAACAGTCCTGGTACTTCCAGCTCCTCCTTGGCCTCCTGTGCTTGCTCATGCACCTCCAAATGGTTTCACTGTGTATGGTGAGCAGCTGCTCCTTCTCCTCCAGTCTGATACTGCTGCTTATCACTGTGGCTGGGATCAGGCTGTTGTGTTTGTACATGGGTTCTAATTAGCTAAAGTCACTCTGGAGGAATTTTTCTCATATTTGGTAATGTTCCCAATTGGTGCACATGTTGCTGTTTGCTTTTCAAATTGTTTTTCAGTTCCTGGGGTATTTGGTTCTGTCTCCCTCATCTCCGTCAGGAGAGCTGTTAGGTGGGTATTTCCCTCTCTCCTGACACTTTCTGTGGTGGAGTGGTGGCTTTTGCCTGTATTCCAGGTCTGTTTGTCACATCTGTCAAGCTACATTGCTGTAACCCATGTGCTGACTCAGTGTTTGTGTTCCTGTTGGGTTCCTTCTCTAAATACAGCCATTGCCTGTGACATTGCTTGCATTTTTGGAGATTTAGATCTGCTCTTGTCCATACTCTTGCAAGGTGGCCTTGTGCAACCACAATGTTTCTATTTAGCTTGATGTTGGCGAAGTAGTTTGTGCACTCATTTGCAAGGTGAAGAACAATGATCATTTCTTTCTTGATTTCTGATCAAAACCCTGCCATTTCCTGGGGAATTCCAGCCTTCCTTCATCTCCATTGCAACTGTAATGGTTTTGGTTGCATTTCTGTCAACAATCCCTTTCAATGCTGGATTTTTCTTATATATATATATATATAATAATCACTCAGCTTTAATTAGAAAGTCAAAGTCCTTGCCACTGATTTTCAAGTCTCTAAGTAGACTTGGACCACTCTTGTGTAGTAGACATTTTTTGAAAATCCACCTCATGCAGTGTTTGAATTGGCCTGCTTGCTTTGTTTTTAGGGGTTGATTTGCCTGCTCAGTTGTACTTCCTGGGTGTCCCACAAAACTGAGTGCTGCACCAGGCTTTCCTTCTTCCCACCAGCAGAATAAATTGAGGTTGAAAGAGAGACCCTGAAACTTCCGCAAATTCCTGGGAACTGGACCTCTCAGATCCACTTCAGAGGCTGTTAAATTAGTGAGAAATTGTTTGACTGGAATAAGTGAGCCGTGAGGACCAAGCCTGGGGTGAAAGTCAGAATTGGATCCAAAAACCCATTTGTGAAGTGTACAGGAGCACAGAACTGTCACAGAGAAATGATTTGATCAAATTACTGCTTGATAATCTACAACTTCTTGATTTGCATACTTCAGCAAGCCAGGTTACATTTCTCTATTACAGGCTTAGTGGCCACATGGATTTTGTTGATATTTTGGCC
This sequence comes from Hylia prasina, assembly GCA_013397195.1. NCBI lineage: Eukaryota > Metazoa > Chordata > Aves > Passeriformes > Sylviidae > Hylia > Hylia prasina. Next base: position 132,740 of record VYXD01005560.1, on the reverse strand, counting down.
TCCAGGCGAAGCTAAGCCTTTTGTTTGTGGCTAATGGCTCACAGCCTCATTTCAGTTGGTTTCCAAGTGTGGTTTCAGGCACTTGGTCTGTGCTGCTTCATGGAAATTCTAGTGAGGAAATACTTTGGTGTCCATACATGTGTTTAATTGAAACACTGCTTCTGCTAAGACAGTTTCCTCCTCCTCTGGAGTTCAGGACCTTGTCATCTGTACCTGTCAGCAGACAGCAGGTGAATAAGACTTGGGCAGGAATGTGTTGAGCAAATATCTCTGCCTTCACATCTATCCAGCACAGGCACATTCCTTCCAGTTGGCCCAGAGCAGTGGAGTACTGGGAGACACTGTCTGACCTCAGCAAGATGTGCCAGAGAGGTTTCACTCAGATATTCATGCCTTGGCAAGAGGAGTACACTGCCCTGAGCTCTGTTTCATGAGCTTTGCTAGTCTTGGGGCTCTTGACTCAGAGACCTGACTGTTGCATGCAGTTTGCTCTTTAGTCTTGTATTTCTTTTGAATAAGACATGGGGCCAAGAAGGGTGAATAACTGGACTTTAAATTCAAGCACTGGGAAATGTATTTGGCTTTTGCAAGTCTAGAGAATGTTGAGGAAGGCTTAATGTGCTGAGCAAAGTGGAAGTGTGAGTTGTTGCTGCTTGTGTGCAGTTTTATTGCCATCCTGCCTTCCCGGCACATTCATGCTTTGTTCAGCCAAGTTTACCTCCAGAAAATGCTGCAGCAATAATTGTTTTGCAAAGAACTACAATGAGAATGGTGCCTGCTAAATATCAAGTAGGTGGCAGGTATCCCATGGCTGCTGCTGCTGTGCGGGAATTAAATCAGCCACACCAGCATAAATCCTCTCTTTCTTGACAGAATTGGGCCATGTCAGGGTTGATCTCTCATTCAGGCCCAGGGCAGGAGATGCCTGAAAGGGATCTCACTGCTTGGCCAAGCTGGAAACACATCCTGTTGCTGGGGGAACAGCCATTCCAGTAACTCCCAGGTGAAAGGATGCTTGATCTTTGGAATAATGGTGTAAAGGTTTATGTGAAATACATTGTCTGGGTTTTAAAAATACCAGCTTGACATTTAGTGGGACATAAAGGGAATATAGCTAGAGTTTAGCTGGTGGTTGACAAACAAAAATAAAAACTGACTACATCTGAAAATGTATTTGAATTCCTGCCAGTTGTGCTCTAGCTCTTTTAGCACAACAGTTCTGGAAAAACAACCATAGAAAGGGCAGTGTTGAGTTGACAAGGATGATAGTTTATTCTCTTAATATCATTGTGCTATTATTTCTGGATTACTTTTTTTTCCTCCATTGTAACTTTGTAAGTGAAGGTTTCAAGAATAAAGTAGAGTAAGAACTTCATGCGGGAGATAAGGAAAGGCAGCTGAGTGCATGGGAATCAGAGTGGGAGATTTGTATGGTCTCCCATTTCCTTCCATAAATGTCACAGCCCTGATGAATTCTGGAGAAACTTGAATGGAAGTGGATAAGCATTCTGTTTCCACAGAAAACATGGTAGGGGCTACAGAGAAAGTTGCAAAGGGAAGAGTTTAAAAGTAAGGGAATACCAGAGCAATCGCTGGGAAGAAGTTTGGAGTAAGCAACTTCTCTGGTGCAGTAAACCTGGGTAAACATTTTTAAACCTGAGACCTTATTTTCTCTTTGGCAATTCATTTCACAGCCTCTCCCTTCTGGAGCTGCTACTTGGACATTTATTTTCAATCATGCAGCACTGGAAACACAGGGAATGTGCAGGGAATGAGGCACCCACAGACCTGCATGCCCAACTGCACAGGCAGCCTGTCTCTGCAAATCTTCACTCTAGATTAGCAGGGGAATTTCCCCTTGGCTCAGCAGAGGAGAGCAGCTTCCTGGATGATGGATGGATGGAAGTGGCTCACTCAGATGGCTCCAGTGACAAGTCTGACATAACCAGAGCTGGTGATTCCCTCGTGGCTCTGCTGCACTCCCGCGTATTTCCAGCCACAGCTCCACAGCTCCTGCTCTGGCCATTGGCACAGCCCCTCAGCCATGCCTGATCTGGGGACAGCTGTGACTCTGGGAACATGTCCCCAGCAGTGTCTCTTCAGCAGGGAGCCAGACAGCCTCTCCAGCTGGGATCCATTGGGATTCTGCCATGGCCAGACTCATCTAAGCCCAGCGTATTGAGGTCTGCCCAATAAGGACTTTTCTCCCTCCTCTTGAGCTCTCTCTGAGTAGCTTTTGTTTTAAAGATCCCAGTCTGCGCTGCTCTTGGGGGATCTGCCAGGCAGCAGCTTTTAGGAACAAGATCATCAGAACACCTTTTTTTTTTTTTTTGGGAAAAAAAGAGTTGCATTAGGAGCACCTGCAGAAAATTGCCTCAGGGAGCAGTTTGCCTTAGAAAGGGAAGATACTGCTGAGAGCAGATTAGAGCCAGATTACAAATTGCTGCAGGCAGTAGGGCCAGAAGCCTTTTTGGTTGTGAGCAGCCACTCTGTGTGCTCCCTTCTTTCCCCCCATTTTCTGTCCACCTTCCCCACCCTCTCTCATGCTTTGAGCATTGTGAGTACCTGGATTCAGATGTGTGGCTTTATTTTATAGCTTTTCCATGCTGTTTTTTGAGGATCATCAGGTATTCTGGAAGCTGTAAACAATACTTTTGCACCAATAAATGAATTGCTGGGAAGAGCTTCAGTTTCACTACACAGAGACCTTTTGCAGGCAGAGATTGAGGAAGGATTTGCCCTGAATGTTGGGGGAAAATGACCCTTCTCACACTGGGATTCAAAACTACATCCAAAATGCACATTCAAAGTAGCAGCTGTGTGGAGAGTGAGGAGAGAATATGCCCTCAGTACATGAAGCTTACAGACAGCCTTCCTTAAAATTAAGGTTAACATGGGATTCTGTTGGATCTAGTTTGGGACTGCTGGGAGATGTTCCTGGAGCTTTATTGCAACATCAGCCTCATTACAGGGTGAGAATTACAACTGAAAGATGGCAAAAGCTCTCAACAGCAACAGCCAGAATTCTCTGTGTTACAACGCCTTTTCAAAGTTTTCTAACCAATAGCAAATTGTTAAGTGCTTACAGACATCTGCATAAACCAATCATTAAAACTACACGTACACCTTGTATCTAACAATATGTGCTTGTTTCATGCTTCTTATTTCTCAGGAACTTTTTATACTCTTCTACAGACAAAGCACAGAGCCTCATTATTAAAACTTTTCTATTATCTTGCTTAACATATTTTTCTACTTGCTAAGGCCTAACTCTACACAGCACAAAAACACAGTCTTATTGTTCCATGTCCTCTTTCTTGTATCTTTTTAACTTTAGGCCTACATCCACACTGCTGTGAGAGTTTTCTGCTTTTTCTATTTCCCACAGGATGCACCAGCATCAGTGCTGTGCTTACACCTTTTGCTCTAAAACCAGCTTTTGCCTCTGTGTAAAACCTCATTGGGAAGCACAGAGCTTCTGGCAGAGCTTTGCCCTTCCAGCCTGGGATGTTCTGGAGATGGAGCAGGGCCTGGCCCCAGGGTGAGCAGAGTTCAGGGAGGTAATGACTGACTGAGCGTGGCAAGGCCAAGGGGCAGGCTGCTCCCTTTGTTTTGGACTGAATGATCCTTACTTTACCCTTTTACTGCAAGCCTGTGGGAATCCAGGATGGGAAAGGTGCATTTCCAAAGTGGCTCCAAAATACTCATTACCAGACTGTGAATTTAAGCCAAGTAATAAATGGTATCTCTGCACAGGAGAGAAAAATCACTTACCATTTCCAATTTCCTGATACATGAATGACAGTTTTTGGGTTTTTTAGGCAAATTTGTCACAAGACAATTGTTTGAATAAAGACCTAGCACTCGTAAGGTGAGAGCAGTAGGAAAGGTGAGGCCGTAGTGTTTAAATAACCCCTTTAGGAAGTGGCAGAGGCTGCTTTATCTCGTTTCCTGGCTCGAGTTCCTTTGGTGGCTGTCACATGTTTACCAACCAGCAGCCTTCCTTCTTCCTTGAGATGTTAAATCAACAAGCACATGCAGAGAAAAGGGCAAGAACACCAGCACCACTCCTGTTTCTCAGACTCAGGACTGTGCCTTTCTTCAGCTTTGCCCAGCTCATGTGAGTACTACAGATTCTAAGGATTTAGCAGACTGTCCCAGGAAGAAGGCTTTTCTCATAAATAACATATTTCAAAGCTTTCTTGGGAAATTCCATTTCTGGTTTGACTCATCTTGCTGCTTTATGTAAGTGTGATTAGGTAAGTCTCGTGCTTGGAATGCTTTGGGGCTATTTCTTGGTGAGAAGATAGCTTTCCTAATTTGTTGCTTTGGAGACAAGTACAGTTTGAAAAGAAAATCCTATGTTACCCCCACTTCTAACTTTGGATTTGCATGCTGCTTTGGTTTTCCTAAAATACAAAGATCTTGGAAATTGCAAAGAATGAAATAGGAGTAAGCTTTTTCTTCTGTTTTCTGCTTTGACATTGTTCTGTTTCCTAACGTCATTCCAGATTTTATTTTAAGGCAGTAGTAGACCATAATTCTAGATCCATAATGACTAACAAAAGTGCAAAATATTTGCATTCCTGTGAAGCAGAGCGCACATCTGATTACTGTGCAAGGGAAGCCAAGGTGCTTGCAGGTGTTTGTGACTGAGACAGGTTCAAAAGAAAAAAGGAACTTAATGTAGCATGGAGGCTGTGGGAGAAAACAGCTGAAGGGATCCCAAAAATATAGTAAATGCATTCCATAGCTTGGCTCAGTGTGTCTGAAAATACCTCAGGAACAGGCTGCACTTTATTCTTGTGGTCCTTTATGTCAAGTGTTTTGCAGGGGGTGTGTGTGGATGTTTGCTCACGTGGGCTGGGCTGGAGCACTGGTGCTGCAGAAGCCCTTGAAGTGCACAGGATCGATTTCACTCCATCTCCAGTGCATCTGTCCTGGCTAACAGTTGCCTCTATCTGTCCCCCCCTTCCCTTCTCCTGGCTCTGAAGTGGCACAGCTCTCCATTTACCCCTGAGGACAGCTGGACATCACAGCTTTTGCTTGAAAGCAGCTCTGGGTAGATGCTTTGAAACCTGTTAGTGCAAATGAATCATCTGAAACAACTTTGTGGCTGCTTGCATCTGGAGAAGGCCCTTCCATGTGGAGAAGGTTTTGAAGTGCTGGGGTCCTGCCCTGCATATTGTTTTTACAAGGGAATTATGGAGGGTGACTTACAACAGCTGTTTTGTCTGAGATCATTCCTGCTCCACATTAAATCAGTGACCACTCTTCTTTTGATTTTCCATGGCCAGTAGAGACAGATATTTCAGGCACATGTACCAGGGTTCACCTTTCATTCAGTTTGGCTGAACTTTTCAGTTTTTGGCTGAACTCAGGTTCAGTAAAACTGAGGAGTGCCTGGACTAGAAGATGTGATGTAGGAAAGGATAAGCTGGGAAGGCACACATAAGGAATGAGCTGTTCTCCTGGCCATTTAAAATGAGCTCTGCTTCCCTCTTCCTCATGCCTGCAGGATTTCATTGCCTTGCCTTTGTCACAGAACCCTGGGTTAGCTGAGCAGTGACTTCAGTTCCCTCCTTTCTCCATGCAGCCCTAGTAACTGGTTAACTGGTTTATACCCATGTGGAGAGAGGAATATTCCCAGGGCCATGGTAGAAGGTGGCAGTAATTGCTCAGCTCTTCGCTCAATTAAATACTTGACTCTAGAAACTGCTGGCATGTATTTTCCCCCACAAGCATTTGTTTTAATGGATTTTGTTATTGTTAGAACATATTTTCTCAGGGTGTAGGTCACTCGGTCAATACCCGAGCCTAGAAGTCTTCCACAGTCTCTCTTCTGTTTGAAATCACACCCTGTTTTCTGAGCAGCAGCCTTCTGCTTCAGGCCTTCCTGTTAAATGCCAACAATTCCTCCATCCTGTTCCTCAAGAGCAGGATCCTGAGGCTGGTGGCTAGCCCAGGTCCCAGCTGTGGTGGGGCAGCTTCTCCTGTGCAGACACCCTCTGTACCAGGTCAAAACCCATCTGAGGATCCCTCATGCCAATTGTAGCACTTCCAGAAGTTCATCTGGCAGCAAACAACCTGTGTGGAATGAAACTCCATACAGGATCTGTGGCTTTTGGGTTCGGAGAGCTGGGGCTTAGTGTCCTCTGAGATGCTGCAAAGAATGATCCAGGAAGGAAAGGAGAACCTGAGTGTCAAAGTTGAGTCTTCTGCTCAAACACCCTGAATTGTCAATTTTGGCAATGGCATGGAAAGGTCACAGTCAGGGCCACCTCTGGTGGTGTAGCTCTGGTGGTTGTTAGATGGACACTGGTGGTTGTTCATGGATGTGAATCTCATCACCACCACACGGAATTTCTTGCCTCAGCAGCAACAGCAGGACTGAAGAACACTCCTCTCTCCCCCCTGCTCCTCATGCCTCTTTTTGTGTCCCCTTGGTTTGCCAAATGCCAGACTGATTGTCTGGATTTGTGGCTGAGCTTAAATGCAGGGGCCAGAAACCTTTAGTGGAATTTTATAAAGGTTGGTCTGGCTACTCCTTTAAAAAAAAAAGCCCAAAAATCAATGACTAGTCATGCTTTCAAGACAAAATTAGCCACCAAAGCTGCCCCTTTAGCACTGCCAATTAGGAGTTTTAGAAAAGAGTAGGTGTCCTGTGCTGCAGTTTGATGGCAGTCCCTGATCAAGGAAGGTCGAGAGGCACATTCTCGTTTCACTTTTTCTTTTTGGTCAGCAGTTTGCCACTGCTGGTGCCTGGATGTATTTAATGGGAGCTGAAAAAGGGGCAGAGCAGCTTCAGAAGGCTCAAAACAAGTAACATCAACGGGATGTGCAATGCCAGTGTTGGAAACTTTATTTTAAACCCAAAGGTCAGGGGTTAAGGCATGGATATTGTGAGGGTCTTGCATCCTGCCAGGATGTGCTGAGTGCAGGTGTGAGGTTGTGGTCCCTTGCCACCCTTTTTCTCCTTTGGTACCTGCCAGGAGATGTCTGTGGCCTCCAAGGATCCAACAAATATCAGGTCAAGGAGGAGCCAGGGCTGTGCTCAGAGGGTGCCCTGCTTTCACTGGCACGTGGCCTGCTCTCCACAGATGGGAGATCGTCTAAATATTAAGAGATTTGGTTTGATTAGCTAAAATCTCCTGTTGGCAGCACATTTCCAGTCCCTGGAGCAATGGAGATCAGACAGGTTGCCAAGGCAACACACAGCCTTCAGTGAGAGGTTTACTGCGGCTCGTCCTTGGTCAATTGATGGAGTAGGGTTTATTTAGGTCTTTGAAAAAAACCCCAAAGCTGCTGTCCAGCCTTTTGCTGTGATGAGTCATTGTGCCTTGGGTCAAATTGGTGAATCTAAGAGAAAGGTTTTGGGGATGTGAAAAATAAGTACATGAGACCATAAAGGTCCCAATTAGATTCCTCTTTGAGGAGGTGAGAGCACTTCAGTTCTGAGTGAGGACAACTTATTCTTTTTTATCCCCCCAAATAAGTGAAACAGCAACTGAGCTCCTCCTTTCTCCCTCTCTCCTCCCATTTTCCTCTCTCTCCCAAATGTAAAATACTTGTTTTCATTCTCTAGAGGACTCTGTGCTCACTATTTAATTCTTGACTCATATAAGAGGTCCTTCCAGTTTGACCTTTTGTCACTGCTTTGCTTGTTGTTCTCTGCTCCCTTCTCTGTTACAGAAGCCCTGGTAAATTCGGCTTATAAAAGTTTCCATTTCATTACATTATTCCTCCTTTTGTGTCACTGGGACATGAAAATCTCATCATGTCACCACTGTGGCTGTGGCATGCACAGAAAGTCACTGTGTCTCTTGTTGTCTGTCAATTGATCTGGATCCCAAATCAGGGAGTGCATGGGAACAGGAGCATCTCTCACTGTGGCTGTTCCCTGATTTACTGACATGGCAGAATTGTGCCAGTGGTGGCCACAGCCATCTCTGAAATTTTGGAAGGGACCTGATTCAATGTTCTCACAAGCCAAGGAGGGAAATGCCATTGTGCTGAGTGTCAGGCCCTAATTTGCTAAGTTAGTAAAGGTTTCTGTTTTGAAATAATTCTGGCAGTGATAGAAAAGACTCCAAGGCTATGAGGATAACAGGATCACAGTGAGCTGAAGGTGATTATATGGGAGACACCATCAGACACCACCAGAGTGCCCCTTTTTGTTTCTCTCACTGTTGAGATGGATGTGAGCTGTTCTCAGCAGTGGATACCCTGTTAGTTCAGGGAGAAATCACTGTACAAGCAAGACTTGCAAAGAGTCACTGCATGGTTTAGCATGGGGTGCCAGGCTGGCGTTTTCTGAACATGCAGGTGCTGTTCTCTTTTGAGTGTGGACCTCAGCTGGTGTCATGTAGCACAGGGAGAAGAGAAGGAATTGAAAAATAACTCCAGACACTGCTTGCTGTGAGAGATATTCTGACCTTCTCTATAATAAAACTGAGGCATGAACTTTATAGATAGTGACTTGCATGTGAGAGGGAAAGATTTTAAAGGGTGGAGGAGACTTTAAAAGTCTGCATTGGCATCCTTATATATTTATCCTTTTTGAGAGGATGGCAGCTGATAGATGTGTCACTGTGATGCTGCACAGTTATCTTCTTTCTCTGTCTCAAAATACTGCATTAGTGATACCATGGCAACAAAGAAGTTGTCTTTAAGTAAAGGGAAAAAAATAAAGCGTGACTTCAGTGTTCAAGAAAGGTGGCAGACTGACAGCCCTAGTCTTCCCTTTCTACCAGTAAGGCAGTGTTGGTGTCAGCTGTGACAAAAGGTATCAGATTATGATCTCTGTGTTGTACTGAGACTGAAAACAAACCTGGGACATGATCAAAGACAAACCTACTACGGGGAGAGCAGGCTGAGGACCTTCTGAGAAAAGGTGCTCTTGTTGGACACCTAAATTCTGTTTAAATTATACATTTTTCTAAGAATTCCATCACCTTGGAAAAACTTTCCTAGACCCAAGTTGTGCCCTCTTTCAGGATGGAATTCTCCTCTGAGCAGTCTGTGAGAAAAAACAGCTGCCCCTTGCTACTGTGGTAGTTTTTCCAGAGGCCGGAAAGTCAGAGGATATCTGGAAGGGGCAAGTTGAGATCTCTGTCCTGTTTGATTTATTTGCATTTGAGTACAGCTCTCATCTCTAACATGAGAGCCCTAAGCAGCAGGAGATTGGCTTTTAAGGACTGGATTCTTTCATTTGTTCTAATTCAAGTTGTATTTATTATTATCACTACAGCCATTTTCTTGCTTTTCTACGTCTTAGGTGAAATCTGTGACCTCCAGGGTTGCTCACTGCTTTGTGTGACAGCTGGTTTGACAATGGAAAATAGTTCCAGAGTGGAAAACTGAGAATTTTGGCATGGCTCAGAGATTAGAGTGAATATTGAGATGGAGAAGAAATGGCAGAGCAAACTCTTTGGAGTGTGAGGGTACCTCATAGATTGTGGGCTGGGAAAGTNGGAAAAATAATTTTTTCCCTTTTTTTTTTTTTTTTTTTTTTTTTTCTCACTGATCTGGAGAAGAACTGAGATGAGCAGTTGTGAGGCCTCAGGTTTTATTTTGATTACCTCAGCTGTGGGCCCAGCCCTGGGAACAATCCTGGCAGGGACCAAGGCCGGGGTGGGTGTGAGGTTCCTCGTGCTGTCCCAGCCCTGACATGGAGGGGACCAGCTTTCAGCTCAGGAATGACAATTCAGGTTCTGTGCTGCTCAAATTCTCAGCCTCCCTGGCCCTGTTAACTTCAAAGAATTTTGAATATTGGGCTGAGCTGGAGCCATTTTTATGGTTATTACTAAAACTGATGAAGAACCTCTAGATCACCCTTGAGACTGACCTCCGCCAGACAGTGTGAATTCTCCCTGTCCATCAGGACACATTTCTGTTCCCTGCTTCCACCTGTGTTTGTGGTGTGTTTGCTTACAGCTGGAGGAATGAGGAGAGAGCCAGGACTTCTGGATGCAGAATTTCAGGTGTCATTATTTGAAGAGGCTGTGGACTTGAACTAGTGCTCCACACTCGTTTGAAACACACCCAGCAGAACTAATTCTTCATCTTTTCTAGCTGAAAACTGCCTTTTATTGAAGGCAGAATATTTCACAGAACTATGTGTGCTCAGTTACAAATGTCATCAAGAGTACTGTTCAAGGCCAGGATGGGTATTTTGCTGATGGGAAAAGAGTGCTGCCACAGGGTTGTACACAGCAAAATACAGAGCAGCCTTTGTAAGGTGGAAAACTTGGCCTCAGGGAAAGCCTTTTTGAAACTGGGCCTGTGGCTCTCACAGGCTGGCTGCTGGGTGCTTTGAGGTTTGCCCTCCCAGTGTCTATGTCTTGGTCATTTATCTACATCAGGTTCTAAGTGAAATCCAGACTGCATCCTGAGAATTCCAATCTGAGTGTGGCTTTTATGAGCAGGCTGAGGAAAATCAAATCTGCTACTACTCCTGGCCCCAGTGCAGGCTGCACAGTGAGCCAAGCTGAGCCCAAGGGGTAGAGGCTTCCCTCCTCTAGCCCTGCACCTTAGACATGGTACTGGGAAAAGGAAAATGTGGGTTTAAGGGAGAATTTATCTCAGGCCTTCCATTTCTAAGGGGAGAGCAGTTGCTAAATGCCACTGCCTCAGTGTGTCCTGTTGTGCCTGATGTGCCTTCAATTGTGGCCTGAAGGTTTTGAGCACCTCTACTGGATTGCATCCCTTAGAGAATCAGAGGATGCAGCTCCCCAGTTTTGGGGAAAAAAAGCCAGTTCTGTGGCTTTTGTGTGACCCAATGTGACTGAGGAGAGATGCCTGAAGTCCTGTGACTGTCACCTTGGTGTCATCTCTAGACAAACCCTCAGCTTTTGGGTGAAATGTGAGGTAATTCTAAGCACTGAAATGCCTGTGTAGGTAGATGTAACTTTTCTTGATTGTTCTTTTGGGTTTAACTTCCACCCTTTGGGGTTGTGCCTGTGCCATGGCTCCCATTCTTTGGGGCAGTTGTGTTAGTGTTTCCTTGCTTCAGAGAGAGACCTGCTGGGGGGGTAAATGCATTGAAGCCTGCAAGGTGTTTGAGTGGCTCTGGGGGTGCTAGAAGAGAGGGAAATGAAGTTGATTTACTGTCTGTGAGACCTTTGAAATTACATGCCTATGTCAGAGGTCATAAGGGTAGCTTAAATCTTTGAAGATGCCCAACAAATACATGAGTGGAACCATTCCTCCACCCATTGATCAGACAAAATTGGCAGTCAAAGTAAATAGAGGTATAGTCAGGTCACAAGTGCCCTTCAGTTCTTCATATTCCTTATATAAAAGGACTGGAGAACCTCCTCATTCTTGCTATCTGTAAATCAGCACATAAAAATAAAGTGTGTGAAACCCAGCCTCAATGCAGGGCAAGTCCTCCTGCCTTGGATGGGAGTTTCACTCCTGCTACAGCACTGAATGTGGTCTGCTTGCGTTTCTGATAATGTATTTGTGGATCACCTTGAGGAGAAGAGGGGGAGTTATACAACTGTTCCCTCACAGTGCTGTTGGAAAGGGTCGGGCTTTGTCTCCTTTGAAATAGATATCAGGAGAGAGCTGCAATCCTGTGAAAACACACATTTATTTCTGAAGTGTTTTTGTATTGTGTGTGTGGTGCACATGAATAGAATTGCCACCTGTCCAAGGCTGATAAGGATGAGCAGTGGTCATGTTCTTGCAGTTTGCTGTGTGAAGAATTGGCACCTACATCTTCCCTCAGTCTGAGTTTATGAAATGCTGCATGCAAGGAGTTGTTTCACCATTTGTGGCTCTGAGTTTGCATAGATGAGGATTTGTTGGAGATTTTTTTATAATGGATACAGAGTTAGCCATGGCTTCTGAAAACCCTTTGCCTTTTTCTTCTTCTGTCCTGCTGTCTCAGAAGGATCCCATTAGTTATCCCATTCCTTTAGGAATCCACATATGGCAGTGCTTTCCTTGGTAACGTTGGCCTCAGCTCGTGAGTGGGCAAAGTGACAAGATTCTGATCCCCACGTGCTTTGGGCACCGAGCAGAGGAAGTGCCTGAGAAAGCTGCTTGGTATTTCCATTGCACCCAGCAGGGAACCTGTCCTTGCAGTGGGGCTGCTGCCATCACTCCATCCCACATAACTTCCCTGCAGGATTTGCTGAGCCTTGCCAAGCACAAGGGTGGACTCCTGGGCTTTGCTGCTCTGTGACACCACTGATAGGGACCAGGATATGCAGATATGCAAGTAGGTGGAAACCCTCTAATACATCACAATAGTAATAATAATAATGTACACTTGTACTGCCTTGCAGCTTTTGCTGGAACTTCTGCCCACGCAGCAGCCCACTTGGTTCACAATGCAGTGTGCATGCTAGACAATTAGTGGCTGATAATGAAAAATGTCATGGGAACCAGCAAGAAAATCATAGCTTACTCCAAATACATAATGAAATGTAATTAGCACAGACAGCAAAACAGACAATTTATGGGGTTTTTTTGTTTGGTTTTTTTGTGGGTTTTTTTTGTGTGTTTTTTTTTTTTCATAATTAAGAAATACCAGTAAACACTCCTTTTTTCAGGAAGTTTGGTATCAAATGAAATTAAAGAACTATTGTCTGGAATAGTATTTTATGCAGAATTTAACCCTTGCACAGCAGAATGGATTAAGATCTTGCCTAGGTGCAGACTCTTCAAGTGAATCTACTGTGGAGCTTCTTGTGTCCATTCCCCTGGCCCTGGTCCACCAGGAGAGGCCAGGTAGCAGGATTGCTGTGAAACCAGCTACGAGCCCCAAACCCAGCTGGATTCAGTGCATGTAACACTGTGGCCAGCACTTCCCTCTTGTTCTCCTGGACAGACTCCCCCTGAAGGCATCTTGCAGTGTCAGTGTGGCTTTGAGGAGAGGCTGGAGCAGGAATAGCATTATAATGCCTTGTGCTCCCTACGTCCTCTCTCAGATTTCCACTTCTGCTGACCTCACCTCCATTTCTGATCTCTTTTCACACCGCACCTCTGGTTTGTTCTTGGGCAGAGGGCAAGGAGTGTGTGCAGTTGTGTGGCCTCAACCTGCCAGGACCACAAACACCATTTCTTGCCTTGTGCCCTCAACCAGAGCAGCAGAAGGAGTGGACCCACTGTGGCACTGCACAAAGGGGTCCATGGCATTAGTTTCTTGGCTTAAAAATGGGTACATGGGGGAGGGCCCTGGCTGAATGTTTATGTCCCAAAGCACACGGTGGTCAGCACTTCCCAGGGTTTGGACCAAGAGTTGAATGCCTCACTATGTCACATTTTCTCTCTCCATGCACAGTCAGTCGTCCATTGGTGTGAGGATGGACATTTTCCCTGTGTGAAAAGTGACACATTCCAGCAGTGCTGCAGCACAAGGGATGTGTGTGCATTTCTGCTACTTTTCCTCCTCAGCACCTCTCAGGCCCAGCCACCACAAGCCAGAACAGAGCTCTGCTCCTGATCAGTTTTACAGCTATTTCCCTGGCACAGCCTTAATTTGGAGTTTCAAGTCTGCAGAGAAAGCCCTTCAGCTGAGGGCTGGGAGGTGTGATCAGGACTGTGTGCATTTTTTCCTCTTGATAATGGAGAAGCAAATTACCAGCATGCCCCCCTCCTCCAGAGGGATTTGAGCATCCAGCTGGAGCCAGGTGCAGTGTGTAAGGCAGTGCTCAGGTGCAAAGTCAGCCCCCCCTCAGAGACATTGGGGTACAAACTTCTGGTATCTGGCATGAATATTGTGGGTGGAAAAAGAGGAAATTTGTGCATAAAGCCATGGGACAGGATCCATGAACTGTGTTACCTTGTGCTGCAGAAGTCTCAGTCACCTCCTTGCATTTGGACAGACTGTCTTTAGGAGATATAGGAGAGCTGCTTGGTGCCCACAGTGAGGGGAGGTGAGGGATCTGAGGGATCTGAGGCCCTTTTGGTAGCTGGCTGATGGTCTTTTCCACGCAGGAAGAGTCTGTGCAGTTTTTTAGTATTTGGCTTTGAAAACTTCCCCCTGGAAGTTGATGCTGGACCTTTGGTGAACTCTGATAAGTGGTGCCTTTTATATTTTTTGCCCCAAGGAATAGGGGAAGCTGGAAGAGTTGTCCCAAATCCTATGCCCCTGAGCTGCTACTTTCTTGTTCCATCTGACCAGGAAACAAGAATTAGATGGTCAATAACACTGTTGTGCCAGTCTGAGTTACTTTAGAGCAAATATATAGCAGGTGATCATTTGTCTCCAAGGTTTCCTTGGGGATGCCTGTCTAGTCAAAAACCTGCTTTTTCTTCTGGGATTTTGCAAGGTACTTGAAGGTCTGTTGCGGAAAAGGGGCACTTTGAGGATTTTCTCTAGCTGGGGGTTGTGTAGCATTTTAGAGCATGTGTTGAATAATTTATATTTGAAAATACTGGTGGCTTGCTTGTGTCCTGTCCGAGAAGAAGAAACCCTCTTGTCTCCTTGGGCTCACTGAGATTCTTATGAAATAAAATAAATGGTAACAGTGGTGTCCTTGCTGCACACATAGTCTTGTGTGCTGAGATGTAGTGATCCCATGTGTTTTATATAAAAGGTAGAGCATGATCCTTTCTCCTGCTTATTCTATGCTCAAGAACAGGACAAGTCAGTGATGGGATGCAGCCAGGCTTTCATGTGTATTCTGGGCTTTTGGCTACTTTGATTTATACTCACCTCCTTTGATTTATCCTTGGCTCCAGCAGCCATTTAATGGTGACTTCAGCAGCTGAAAATAGCCAGAGTCGATGTCTCACTCAGCCACTCTCACATCCCCAGCCCTGCTCCCTGGGGTGAGGTGTGAGGGGAAAATGGGCCTGAGATGTGCTGGCCAAATTATCTAGGGGAGTTATGGCACCAAATTGCAGTGCTGGCAGGCTCCAGGACAGGTTGGATGGCGCTCTGAGTATCCTAGGGAAAGGTGTCCCTGTCCACATCAGGAGGATTGGAACTAGATGGTCTTTAAAGTGCCTTCCAACCCATTCTGTGAAACGTCTGTGCCCATGCAAAGTAGAGCAATGAGAGAGAGTGTAGACTTCACCTTATTGTCATTTAAGCTGCTGTGATTCAGTGCATATTTCTATTCGTTCCTCAGGCTGGCACGAGGAAGGTCAGAGCCACCTCCAGAGTTTATGCAACACGTGTTCCTCTGGGTTCAGTCCCAACCACTCGTTTGTTTTGCATGTGGGCTGCTGCTATGCATTGGTGATTTTTCTTTCCAGCTGAGACATGTTGGCTGTATTAATTTAAGTTTTTTAAATCCTCTTGGTAGCAGTCACATGTTGCACTATCAAGGCTGTAACTGGGGACAGTGAAGCTCTTCTAGCCCAAGTCTTTTGCTGAGTCAAGTCTTATAAATTCCCTGCTGGATGTTCTACAGGCAGGGCTGGCTCTGTTTACTTCCTTTCATCCTGCTCATCTCTGAGCTGCAGCTTTGTAATCACAGGCATCCCTGGTGTGCCACTGATGCTGCTGATGTTTCATTTTTATGGGGTCTTTGACTTGAACTGAGCAGCTGAACTTCACCCCTTCCTGGTGAAGTAATTACCAGAATAACAAGCCAATTTTTTTGCAGATGACAGTGAAAGTTTTTGACACGTGCGCCCTTGCCACCCACATCAAGTGATGTATGTAGTGTTTGTCCCTTGTTTTGGCATTTTGATATGTGTGAGAGAGGTGAAATGGCTTTAAAAGCTTTTTGCTGGCGCCTGTGGTTTGTTGCAGACCCAGTGGTACAGGCAGAACATGATAAATTGAAATCAGACTGTTTCTTTACATTTTGACATAGGGGTGTTGATGTTCAGGGCTGAGACATCAGCTAGTGCAAAACCAGTGTGCTCATTACCTGTGGCCAAACCTGACACTCAAGGAGCTAAAATGAATTACCTGAGTTGCAGGCTGATATTTTTTTTCCCCAGAAAATAATTATGTAGTATGGTAATATACTTCTTACTGAAGGGTAAAGTAGCAGTTGAATGAGGATCACAGCCTATACATTAACCTGGTTCTTAGTAAATGTAATGAAGTTAGTGAGTACCATTATGTGTAATCTGACTGTTTTATGGAAAATACACAAATTGCAAAGGAGGTGTTGGGGCCTTAAAACTAACTAAATTTTCTTGGCTGGATCCTTGTTGTAGTAGAGATGGAGAGTGGCTCTCCTGGAAATGGTGGAATTCTGCATTGCTACAAAAGTTTATTAAAATCACTTGGTGTCTTTCATGTGTTGGAATTCATCCTGTGACAGAAATGAAGACCTTAATTGGAACCAAGTCTGTGTGATGCACATCCTTAGTAGACCAAATCAACGTGTTAAATGGATGTTGTATCCAAGCCCAAATTCTGCTGGATTTCAGTTCTGTTTCTCCTTTGAAGAGGATGGGGAAGCAGAGCCATGGATACAGCCCTGCTTAAACCACATCTTTCCCAAGGCAGCTTTTCCTGGATGTGCTGATGATTTCTTTTTTGACTTTCCCTTCTCAGTTACTCCAGATGCTGCTGGTTTTTTGTCTGCAGTTGGAGCCTTCATTATCCTCCCTGCAGTCCTCTTTCTCTTCATCAACAAGGAGCTCTGCTGTGAAGAGAGAGGTAGGCTCCCATGCCTGGAACAACAAGGGCAAAGAAATCACTGCAAAGAAAAGTCCAGGGGTCGTGAAGGCCTTGGTGAGTGTCACAGTATTACACTGTCTTTGATGTACAGAGTCTTCTGGAGGCTTTGATTGCTGGGAGGACACACAGAGCCCCATTTGCTCTTTCTCAGGTTGTTTGTGTGGAAAACAGTAGGGTTTAGTGTAATAACCTCCCAGATTTGATCATGAGGATATTCAGATGCTACCGTGTTCCCATTATCTTTGTTGTCTGGAGTAATGTCTTAAAAAATGAAGGTCAGCACTGGGGAAAGAAGCATGCTCCCTGCTCTGCCTGTTGTGGGAGTGCTTTGTTTATCCAGTGAGGAGCAAAATGTGAGTGTTTCTGAGTAACAGCTGTGCCTTTCTGCTCATGAAGGATATGTCTGTCCTGGTTTCCTTGTAGTAGCTATTACACACTTCTTCATGTGTCTGTTGTGTTCTAGAAATGTTATGTCTTGGATAAACCCATAAGTCCTGGAGTCAAAAGTACTGGGAATTTTCCTGTGTTAGAAAAAGGACATTTTAATTTTTCCCAGCCATCAAACATGCATCTGTTCTGGTAACGCTGGCCACTGTGAATTTGGTAATTTCTCCCTGTATTTGTTTGTAAATTTGCATGTCATAAATGTCTAACCACTGAGATAGCCAAGAAGAGGCCTCAGAAACCTCCAGACTGGAAGGTCTGCTTCTCAATGGTTCAGTCTTAAATCTAGTGGCAGAAGAACACAATTCCAAAACACAGAGCTCATACAAGGTTGTTTTGTTGTTCATTTTGCCTTGTGCCTCAGTGTTGCAAAGGACATGATCTGGTGGTACTTTGAGACTCCAGGACTCATGGGCAGCTGCAGACTTGGATGTCTTCTGTGGTAGGAACTCAGTGGGATTAATTCTTGTTACATTCATTAGTGAGCCAGGGACAGGCATCAAAAAGGTACAAGTACAAATGGTACTTGAAATGACTCCTACCCACGCCCCTCTCGACTGAAAGTCCTAGCTTCAGTGTTTCTAAACAAAGGCTATGGGGTTTTTTAAATAAGTTTCCTGTGTCTATATGATTTTTAAGTCTATTTTCCCCCTTCTCTTCGCCTCCCATCAAGTGGTGTAAAAATATGGCTTTTATTTCAGTTTTTAAGATGACACATCTCCCAGGAGCATGTGGGTGTTGACATTCTATGGAGCTGTCACAGGCTATCATGTAAACATGTATTTGCAATGCTTTTTAAAATGTGAATTATTAATAAACATAGTGGCTTGCTTTTTTGTGTGTGTTAGTAGCTTCCAGATTTTGAAGGACAAGAAATTGCTTCCCAGCTGACACTCTCGATGGCAATTTTCATTTCAGGCTGAATCTCATGTGTCTGAGTGATAAACCTTTGAAAACATGGGCTTATAATGGAAACACTAAGTCAACTTTAACTACAGCTGTGCCATGCAAGAAAAATACCACATACATTAATGAGGTGCTAAATCTGATACGGCAGAGGAATGTGTTGTAATCATTAATTACAATGGAAGCTTAAAGCTGGATTCTGCTTTTTTCCGTTCAAATAAAGTCGGCTTGGCGAGTTGGAGCTGAGAGTTATTTTAAAATATCACCTCTATATTTAGTTTAAATTTCACCGTGGTGTCTTGGTACTTGTAAAGTCAATATGGAATCTGTGTAGGAAATGCCAATGCTTTTAAAGGACAGCAGCATGAGGGAATATATTAAACCCTGGGCTACCTCAGTGTGTCATATGGAGAATGTAGAAATCTGGAGGCTGAGCTTGGGCAGGGAAGCCAGGAAAGGCTGTTTCCAGCATGGTGAGGGAGCTCTCCCAAGTGGAGTGTTGACAAGCAAGAGTTTGCTTCAAATTCAGAATCTTGCTTTGCTGGGTAGGAAGGAGCAGGATGGAGAGAGTTTGCAATGCGTAGTTTGTTGGTTAGCATTCACTTTTCCTCTTTTCAGCTTTTTTCTTCTGAGCTGTGCATGTTCCAAGGAGATCCTGATTCCAAGGACTCTGGTGTTCTTTAACATGCAGCCCACTAATGGTAGCTCTTCCCTGTTCTAAGCTCTCAAACTGGGGACGGATTTTTGATTCTCCATGTCTGGAATTAAGAGTGCTTAGAACTTACCTATCTGAATAGGAGAGAAGGCATTTTGCATGGCTGTGACATCTGCTGTAGGGTGAACCCCCCCAGGCAATAGCACAGGTGAATGGAGGCTGTGGCCTGCGTCTATGGGTTCAGTATATGAGCTGCTCCTCTTGCCCTTGGATCCAGCTGAGTTTTGAGTTATCTACCAATGAGGAAGAGAGCTGGTAGAGAAACATGAGCAAATGTGTCTACTTTGCAGGTGTGCAGGGTGACATTTAGAAAATGTACTGTAAAATGTCAGAGCCTCTTTTTTGTTGTTGTTTTTGCTTTCCTGTATAGAGCCTGACCTCAGAACAAGGCAAGTGACAGAATGAAATAGGTGTTCCCATCAACATGGCTCTAGGATACATCTGGCTGGTTTGTTCCTGATTTAATATTACTTGCACAGTTTGTGTCTCTGTGGAGGGACGAAGATAAGGAAAAGATCATTGTGAAAATGAAGATTTCATTGAAGACTTTTTAGGAGAATTTAGGACCAAGACTTTTAATTACTGGGACAAAATGGGTGGCAGATTTTTGGTGCTTTAGACCTCCATGGATCCTGTTCTTGACTGGTTCATTGATCTTAATGATGAGTCCATCTCTTGAGCAGGGTGCTGCCCTGGTTTCTTCTCACTGAGCTGCAGGAGTCCCTTCACTGGGAGGGCTGGAGGTCATCTGGACACAGCCAGCCTGCATTTAGGATGCACTTGGCATTGCAGGGGAGAGCTCAGAGCAGGCTGCAAAGGTAGGGAAGCTGGTAACCACACAGCTGGTAGGAAGGTGGCACAGAGCATATCAAGCCTGCTTGGCTATGCCCAGGCATGTGCAGAAGGAAGAGGTGGTGGCATGAAACAGTCCTGATCTTTCTAGAGTGATGTAGAGCCTTTATAAAGGTAATGTGCAGAACTCATTAGTGAGGGAGAGACTAATTGCCATACCTTTAGAGTCAGCTGGAGTGGTTCTTCACAGCACTGGTGGTCTTTCAGGCACTGGGAGAGTGTGTATAGGAAATTGCCCCTTGAATCATCTCTCCACACAAGGCAGGAGGAGCTTCCCTTGAGCAGAGGCTTGAGAGAAGTCAGTGAGGTCTCATGTGAGACCTTTTGATGCTGTGATGGTGTGGTGTCCCTGTCTGTAGTGTGAATTTTGGGACCAAGAGGAGGTGGTGATGTTCCTACACACAGTGTTTATGGTGTTGGGGAGCCCTCTACTTCAAAAGTTCATGGGTGAAGGGAATTTCAAAGGTACAGGTGACAATAATGGGCAAACCTTTGTGCAGAGAGCTGTAACCAACCATATGCTGTGGCTCAAGAGAGTGAAGGGTCCTCTTTATTCTACACTGTAATCTTTTCATCATGATGTGACCTGAGACTGGGAAAGAAATTGTAGCTTAGTACACTGTGCTTTATATGAAAATATTCCAGTTGTGCCTTACCTTGAACACTTGTTAAAGATGTACTCTTGATGTGTGAAAACAGCATAAATATGGTAAGGTTTGAAGGCAGATTTTTTTTTTATTATTATTTTTTCATTTTTCCTTCTGTTTTATCAGCCTCAAGAGCACTTTCAGTTCAGGTTCTCAAGCTGTTCTGCACAGCCGCTGTTCCAGCTTCTGGGGCTGGCTGCACACTTAAAACAAATAAACAGAGATGCAGTTCTTATATAAAGCACTCATCTCCCATAGCTTTAAGGAAAGCATCAACACCTCTAGCACTCACCAAGGGCTGGAGTGTTTTCAGTGCTGCCTGGTGCTGCCTTTCCTTGTCAGGGCTGCCCTGGGCCCAGGCAGGCCCTGGGGACCTGTCACATGCAGCAAGTGGGACTGTCACAGGCAGCAGAGGCACAGAGTCATGTGTAGAAACAAGAAACGTGGGTGACTGTGACAGCACCAGTCTGGCTTCCTCCAAAGTTGTGGGAGCCCAGGGGTGTACTTCTCCAAAGAAATACAGTTGTGGTCGGTCCTTTTTACTCTGATGCTGAGTACCCAGTAGCTCCACTGTCCTCGGCAAGGGCAGATTGAGAGCGAGCCTGAGGTGGTTCTTGTCACCCAGCTGAGGTTTAGTAGCTCAGATTCCTTGACCAACCAGTGTCAGGAAGGAGAGAAGCTTGTGAAAGGGAAGTTTCTCAGTGCCCAAATGAAGCTTCTCTTCTAAATTGCTTTTTCTCTCAGCTGCTTCAGTAGAGCCATGTTAGGAAGAGTGGCTAGCCGTGGGACAGTATGATTGCTGCCTCTGATGCTTGCCCTGGATGTTGGAGACCCTGGTTTGCAACAAGCTGAATTAAATGAAGAATTAGAGTGGCTGAGGTAGCAGTCCCTAAGTCAGCAGGCACAACTGCCTGCTCAGATCTGTGGCCCCAAATTCCTTTAAATCCTTTGAGTCCAGGTCTGGTTTTCCCAGTGGCCCCAAATTCCTTTAAATCCTTTGAGTCTAGGTCTGGTTTTCCCAGTGGCCCCTCAGCTTCCCAGCATCTCTGGCTGGACTTGTGGTTGACTTAGAAGAGAGAGGAGATGGGAGCTTGTCACTGTTTTACACCACAACGACACAGACTCCGAGATTCAGAAGGCTAAAAAATGACTTTTTATTTCGGGATGTGTCTCCCTTATATACTATTATATACTATAGCTTGTTA
Organism: Hylia prasina; assembly: GCA_013397195.1. Classification (NCBI taxonomy): domain Eukaryota; kingdom Metazoa; phylum Chordata; class Aves; order Passeriformes; family Sylviidae; genus Hylia; species Hylia prasina. The sequence goes on along the minus strand of VYXD01005560.1, from coordinate 111,368 downwards.
CACAGACCAATTTGATTGGTGAAACAAAGGCAAACCTTTCCAATTAAATTGGTCAAACCAGAGGCACATCAAGAAGAAGTCCCTCCTGTCAGAAGGAATGAATAACATAGGTGCAGTTACAAAAACATTCCTCATGTTTATCAAGCTTCCCTGGGAAAGAATTTCAGAAGAAACCAAAACATCAGGCCTGGAACCAGGGCTACAGGAGCTACAGGCTCAGCCATGTGTGCACACCAAGATGGATCACCAGGAATCATAAGCTGTGTTTTTGTCTCCCGAACAGCTCTGTCTGCACTGCTCTTGGTGGTCCACACAGAGCAATTCCCGCAGGCTCTGTTAAGGATGGAGTGTGTGCGTGGGGGAAGGAGTAACAGGAACTGGGTGACTCCTCTAAATGTTTCTAAAATAACTTCATTTTGTTAAACAGCTAGACGTGCTCTCCCACTGCTAATTTCCATGCAAGTAATTGCTCTGATTGACCCTGGTTTGTTCACTTGCTGCAGACTACTGCACAATTGCAGGCGGGGTGGAGTCTATGGGATCTGCTCTAGGGAACAGCTTGACAGCACAGGTGGGTGGGTTGGAGTGGTGGTGTAAAGTGGTGTTTCTCCAGCCTTTTGAACTTGTGATTTCCTTTGGGCTATTCTGTCTTCAAGCAAGCCGGTGAATGGCAGCAGCTCAATTAGGGAACTTGCTGTAATTTCTGACTGCAGGTTTCTCCTTTCATTCCCCTAATCCAGTAATTACAGATGTTTCTCACTCTTTCAGCCTGAAAGAGCACAGTTGCCACTACTAACACCACTTTTCTAATACTCCAATGATTTGTGAATTTCTTTATGCCCTTTATGTAACCCTCGGCTGGAGAAGTATAAATGAAGTTATTCATTGCTGCTTTTTGTACAACCGTTTGGCATGGAACAGTTAGGGCCTTTTTTGTGCCTCTGGTGACAAGTAGCTCTTTAAATGCAAAGGGCTTTATTTTGATTTGAAGGATATGACTGCCTTCAGTGGAGTGACTCTGGATTTAACACCACTGCCAAGTCAGAATCTGGCTCTCCTGAATATCCAAACCAAATATTATGGCCAGGGAGGTGTTGCCATTTTCTCTCTCCTGAAATTTCCCCAGGTTTTGTATTAATATTTTGGTGGCAATAATATCTATCTGTGCATTCATGGATCCTCTGCTTTCTGGGTGCCCTGGACTTATTATCACGAGATGAACACACCTCTTATTTCTGTAGCTCTTACAGTCTAGGCAAAAACAGACTTATGAAGAGGTCAGCATAGGAAATCACCATCAGCTCCTCATCCCCATTGTTGTTGGAGCTTCTGAGCACAATATTTGAATCCTGGTCTTCCAGGACTACTTTTTTTTTTTTCTTGAATTTGTGATCACATACTCTGTATGATGGAGAGACCTGGGTTTTTTGAAAAAAGCTCCACAATTTTGAACAATGAATGTCGCATTTGCATAATTCCTTTTTTTTTCTTCTACCTCTTTCCTCTTCTCCCCATCCCACTGAAGCAGTGAAGATCAGTAATTTTTGCCATTGTTATTGACAAAAGGAGAGCATGAACAAAGGAATGAAAAGAAAGTAGGAGACAACATGGGGCTAAATATCCTGATCAAAACCACTTTTGTCATTTGGGTATCAATTTTTACAACTAATTTGGCACAGCATCACTAGCGAGCTGCCTGCAAAGACATGAGATGATTTGGGAGTGAGAAATAAGTCTGCAGGCTTCCTGTGCGTGGGCTGAGCCCCGTGCAGCCGGGTACATTGCTGTCTGCCTGAGCTCATCCTTGTTTTCTCTTCACCATTCTGGGGCTTGCAGGACCAATGCTCTGCAGCAGTGGGTTTATTGCTGTGTTGATTTGTAGCCCGTGAATGTTTCCAATGAGATGTGTCTAATTTATTGGAATAAACCGTTAGATTTTCCTTCAGTGCCCTGGAGTTTCTGATTCACCAGCTGAAACTATTATCACAGAGTACATAATCACATAGAAAGTACCTCTGTCTTCTCCCTTTTTGTGTGTTAAATTCAACCACATAAATAGCATTTTTATAGCACAAAATGGGCCAAAAAGGTACCAGATGTTCTGTATTTCTGTTTTGTTTTTACCTTAGGGAAGTTTGGTCAGTAGTGATGCTCACAGCTGATGTGAACCTTGGGTACTGTCTGTGGACTTACCTCATAACACTTCTGCAAGACGCTCCAACCCTCTGAACAGTTTCAAGTGCACAAGCTGGGCTTGGCACTGTGACAACTTCAGCTGGAAATACATTTTCATCATAGTAATGTTTGGTGAGAGTGCAAGGGCTTTGCAAGCATCTTGTTAGATACAATTCTGGCAACTGCAAGAGGAGCAAAGAGTCCAGATTGTTCCCAGAACCAGGATAGAGGATTTCTTGGCCCAGTTGCTGCTGCCTGCCTTCATCTGAGTACATTTCTAATCTACCCTCTACTATTTTAAATGTCTATTTTGATTAGGTTCTAGTCTGAAAGGAGGATCAGGCTCATTACAGTTTTCAGAAGATCAGAAAGTCTTACCTCTCCTAGCCTTCCTTATTTCCCCTTTCTGTGAGCAGAAAAATGGCCTTACCTTTTGCACAGATCCTTGATGTTCTGGGCATCAGCTTAGATTCACACCTTGCTTTAGCTTTCCCCCCTAAACTTGGAGCAGAACTTCATGCAGGGTCAGTCCCACTGCTCTTCCTCAACAGCCACACAAAGAAAGCTCCTGCTCATGGATATGATCCATTTTCAACCTGTGTTCTGCCTGTAAGGGAGGAGTTTGGTAGAAAATTTTTCCAAGGGCCACACAAAAAGTGACTGAAGAAAAGGAAGTTTGTGCCTACACTCTGCACCAGCTTGAATAAGGGAGACATTAAGAAATGCACAACTGATGGCACTTTTTTTAGGAATCTACTTATCAAGAAGATTGAAAGACACTTTGGTAATATTACAAACCTCTGCATTGTGGTTGTGTTTGAAATTCTGGTAATAGTCTACTTTTTTTAGCAATACAGTAATTGCACCTCTCAATGGGAATGCTACTCGGGAATAATGATCCTATCAAGACAAGGGAATATAGATTGTAGTAAAGGTTATGATGGTTTCTGTGAGAGGCTTAACATTGATCCTTTTAGCTATCTGATTTTCCAGGAGAGGAAAAAAAAACCCATCACCACTTTGAGTTTAGCATGTGATTTGGTGTGAAAATTCTTATGGGTGGTTTTAGAAGATGGAACTTGAAGTAAATTTGCTAAACTGCTTTTTTCCTCTCTGTTGTTTGATGAATACTTTTAAAAAGAAATGGATTTTTTTTTTATTTCCCACACATTTTATACTTTTCTCAGTTCTTTTAGTTTTGCTTTTTTTTTCCTTCTAATGCAAGTCAAAACTGTTAGAGAAATCAAAAGTAAAAATCCGTTATGTTGAAAAGGCCACGTTGTGAAATATATCATAAACACACTGTTAGAGCAGTGTCTCCTAATTAATGGAGAGAGCTCCTGGGAAACAGCAAGCCTGTAACACAGCTCAGCCCCCTGTGATCCTCTGGTGAGTTTGTAAAATCGTTGCCCGCCTCAACTTGTCTGCAGCTTGTTACACATTTTATCCATCTGCTGCAAGAACAAAAATAAACCATTTGTAATTCAGCTGAACTCCAGTTGTTCAGCATATCTCCATATCACTGTCTGTGGAGTCTTTAGTAAGAGGATGGTAGGAAAAGCAAAGTAAAGGTGAGTCAGGCACCCTGGAAAAGACATTGCTTTTGCCTCTAGAGATTATGTAGGCTCCAGGTTGCAAGTTGCATGTGTCAGTTGCAGGTGTTACTGCAAAGTGGTTTAGATTTTTTTGTGAAATACACATCATTGCCTGTCTATTGTCTATGAACTGAAATCAAACTACTTGTTGGGGTTCCTAGGATTCAATCCAGACAAATGTCCCAATTAGTTTTGCTGTTGTGCATGTGTATACATGTGTGTGTGTCATGTTCTCCCCCAGCCTACAGACAACTGCTTGGTACATGAAAGTTCACATTCGAGTTTTATCTGCTGCTTCAGATGACTGAGTGACCACATCCAGGCTCTGCAGGTGGCTCTAGATCACTGCTTTTCTTCCCTTACTGAAGCAAAATCCTGCCTTGAAAACTCCCTACATCATTGTGCTTGTGGTACCAACCTCCCTGTGTCAGAGTCTGTGATATTTGCCTGAGCCTGGGGCAGCCAGACACAGCATCCAGAAGTGGGATAGCTCTGTTGGACCCACCAGGTGTTAGCTCCAAAATCTAATAACAAGAGGAGCTAATTATTCCCCCTGCAAATATCACAAGGCTATGTTCTGTTGATTTTGAGAGCAGATCAGCACTTCATTTCAGCACCCATATGTTTTACCTCCGTGGGTTAGCTATCACTTCTGGATGCCTGTGTCCCTCTGAGGGCTACTGCTGCTGTGGAGCTTGGTGCTGAGACAGAAGGAGAGCACTGAGTGAAGTTCTCTCACCATGAACCAGAGATTCATTTGCTCTTGCCTGTAAACAAATGTCAGGTTAAAAATGTATCCAGTATCTAGCACTTACGCACCAAAGTTTATTTCCTTCCATGCCTGGGGGAATCTGTTAAAAGTGCCATCTCCTCCCAGTGACTTCTCTGGTGCTGAGATTTACCAGCAGCCAATCCACACCACGCTGAACACGGGCTCTTTGGAGCCTGTAATCTCTTTTGGTATATGAGAAAATCAGTTGCACAAAGCAGAGAGGCTTTGCCAAGGGCAGGGTTGGAAAGAGGAGAGTCAGTGAAGGGAACAGCTCACCTGGGAGGTGAGGCTATGGCACTTGCCTGTTCCTTCCCAAAGATCTAATGTGTGGCAGGGAGCTTTACCTGGGTCCCAGGGGCTGAGCTGAGGGCTGGAGGCTGCAGGTGGATGCTGGAACAGTGTGTGCCCTGAGCCCAGGGAGTTTGTGACAGCCACAGCTTTTAAAATGCCTTTAGTAACCCACATTAATTTATTGCCCTTGTTAGGGCTGCAATTCCTAGCACACGCTGAAGCTGACAATAAACCTGTTGGAAGTGTCTGCAGCATAAATCAGCATCACTGAACGAAATTATTTGGCACAGGTGTTTCAAAAGTTAAAGTCCTCTTAAGTCACTGATCTCATGTCTAAAAGAGTTGCTCACCAAGCCAAGTGGGATCTCCTTAGTCTGTGCCCCATTTAAAGACCCACAACACTGAGATTCCCACTACATTTCTCTGGAGATCATTTCACAAGGTAATATACATTGCTGCTGAGCTTTTTTCCTTGCTGTTCCACTGCATTTACCCTTTTATACTTATATTGCTTTTAGCTCTCAATTCAGCAAGACATTTACATTAATTTTGAAGCTTCTTTTTAGTTGTCTTTTGGTCTAAAATCTGCACCTATTTAATTCTTTCTTCCTAAACCCATCATTCTACTTGTAGGTTTCTCCTCAGAATTCCTTAAAGAATATCTGTCTTGTGATAATGTGGGAAGATGTATATTGGGCAAAAAGGCATGCTAACTTTCTGCAAGTTATGTTTTTATTTAGAGTTTAGATGACTTTTGAGAAAGCATCATATCGAGATGATACCAGTGCTTTTGTTAACTTGCTTCTGTTCCCCGTGATTTCATACCCATGCTATTACACCTCCTCTGTTCGGTCTTTCCTTTTTTATTTTTATTTCTGTGAATGGCAAAACAACTCTGGGCAATGGGCAGAGAGAGTTTCCTCATAGCTTTTCTGGAGCAAAACATTTGAGATGCTTGTTTACCATGGGCTGCTTCTGCAAGCTTTAGGCCTGTCATTTTCCTCATTAAAAATATAATTCTCCCCAAATTCTCCTCCCTTCAGTTTTTCACTTGGTCATGTTAATGCTAAGAAAATTGGGGCCAGGACACTATTTGAGATTTTTGATTGCAGGTTGTTTTGTACCCTTTTTTTTCCCAGGTTTGTTGACAGCTGTAACCAGAGTGTCTGCACTTCAAAAATTATTTGTGTTCCAAGGTTCCATGTTCTTATTTTTATCTAAAGTTTAGCAATTGAATAAAAGCTTTCCAGATCTCTGCAGGAATATGTGCAATTTGTCCATCATTCCTGGGTTTCTGGTGGTATTCTCAATGGGTAGAAGTGCTTTTTCCATTTCCCCCTCTCAGTTCTAGATGTCTTACATAGATAGTGTGTCGACAGCTGTTGATGGACAAGCAATTTACAGTAATTTCTTGTGGTGCTTATTCTGTAGCTCCGTGAATTATAAGTGACATGCTGGCAAAGCTGAACAAGTGATCACCAGACACTGGCATAGTGTTAAACATGGCTTCTGAGGCTGCTCAGAATTTCCTCCAGCCACTGTCTTCCTGGATGTCTCAAGTATACGAAGCGATCCAACAAGCAGGAGACTCCATATCTGCCTCACTGCTGAATTTGAGTGGAGTGGGTCGTAAGCCAGAAGAAGAGAGGACCCAGGACTTGGAGAATAATGGAGGCGTTTATGAGGATTATTCTGAGGAATCAGACCTGGACCTTTGGGATGAGGACTATTTCTATCCTAAAGAAGACAGTTGTGTTGGAGGCCCTGATCTTGCTTCACAAAACCTCCCTCATGGCTCTGACACGGGTCCACGGAGGCAGAAACGGGTTAAAAACACCAGCACCTTGCCAGAGCAGTGCTGTGAAAGCAACAGGTCCTTGACAGACAATGGATCCTACTGGATGGGTGAAGATCTCCAGCTTCTTGATCGGCTTCCTCCCATCGCTGAGGAAGAAGGTGAGCCCTGTTTGAGGATGGGAGGTGATGAGCACAGCCTCAGCTTGGGTGGCTCCTTAAACAGTGCTAATGGCACTGCACGCTGTGCAGGTAAGCAGCTGGCACGCACCCTGACTGCATTATCCAGGCCTTTCTTTTCTGCTGGTGATTTGATTTAGTTGCTAATCTGCTCATTATGTTCTGTATTGTCTCTGTTTCCCACAGCTAAAATAAAACTCCCCAAATCCCAAAGAAAAATCAAACCTTTCCAATTCTTCCCTCCTTTGTGAGACTAATCTCATTGAAAGAAGTGGAGATCTCCAGGGTGAAATGATGTGTATTAGAAGGCAATCAGGCCCTGTTGCTGTAGCAAGGAGTGTTTTGTTTCTCCCCGTTTATTTTCTGGTAGCAGGACCCTTCAAAGGGAATGTTTAGCCTTAAGCCTTTGCTTTGAGAACCATCTGCCTTTGCGTCATTGCTATTAAAGATATATATATATATATGTATGTATGTATGTAATCTCAAACCTTGTTTCTTTGTGCCAGGAATCTCAAGATGTTACTGTGCCATGTGCTGTGAAATGCTGTACTAAAAAGCCAGCCGTATCTCATGATTTTATGGATGAAAGGCTCCCAAATCGCTTTCCTCCCCTCCCACCGCCCCCACAGGCTTTTCAAACAAGACTGAAGAGACAGCAGGCAGGAGATTATGGGAAGGAGAATTGAGTTTGATATTTTCAGTTTTAAATAGGCCTAACTGTGACTTCTGATCTTTAAATGACAGCAGGGGTGTTTTCAGGTGATTGTGCCCAGAGCTGAGTTTCAGCCACATGACTTGTGCTCACTCAATATCACCACAAGTGTGGCTGGAGGTTTCCTGAGTCACAGAGGTGATGATGGAGATGTAGGTCCTGACTACACCCAGGAAAGCTGCAGTCCTGCTGACACCATCCTTGGGTCCTGCTGGCATAAAGTTGCTCTTCACAAATATCCTAGGGATGGGGATAAGGGTGGAAAGAGGATGTGCGGACCGGGTTCTACAATATGGAGCTGATGGAGAACTTGAGACTCACTGAGGTTCTATAGAATTTAGATTCAATATCTATATCTATATATATTTTTTTAAGCAGGTGGTAGATGCTCTCGAAAATGTCTGTTTTACTATGACCAGGAGCTTTTCTTCACCCTTGGCTTCTAGGGAAGTCTTACGTATTTAGCCTTTTCTGTGCAGACTGTGGAAAATCAGCCTGTTTGTTTTCTTATTTAACTGGAATATCAGACTGGGAGGGTATAAACCTTGACTGTGCTCTTTAATGACTGTAAAATTAGCTCTTTTCTTTATTGCTATTTCTCATTCTGTTATGGCCAGGGAGTAAATAATTAAAAAGCACTTCTGGTCTAGCTGTTCTGCCTCCCAAACTGGGACTGCTTGTTTCGTATGCCAAATGAAAGATTGCCAGTTGTCAGATTCGAGATCTCAGAGTTGTATCTCTTGGAGCCCAACCCTGACCTTCTGGTACCCCTGTACACTGCCTGTGCAAGTTCCTGACCCCAGGGTTTGCCCACAGGCACTGGGCCAATGCTGCAGGGCTGGGTTTGCTGTGTGTGCTTGGATTGTGTGACCAGTGTGTGCACAGAGGTCATGGAGCAGGGCACCAGGTGTCCATTCAGGGAGTGCTGGGGCCGTGGATCCTCTTGGGCAGGGGCTGTCCTAGGGCACAACCTTGTCTCCTGCAGAGCTTGATCCCCTGTTCCTCAAAAGGGGCTGTTGGGGCAATTCACAGCCAATCCTGGGGCTCATCCAGGTGCCAAATGCATCATTCCTAGGGCAGCCTCCTGTGCCTGGGCCACACCCTTGCTCACAGTGGGAGGAAAGGTGGAAATGGGGGCCAGGAGTGAGCTGGTGTCCCTGTCAGAGCTGACTGTCACCTGCAGGGACATCTGAGGAAGAGTGTTCTTAGGAGAGGGTGATGGACCAGATGGAGCTTCCTGGTGAGAGACTTGGACAGATGCCAGAGTGACCCATCCCTGCAGCTCAAGGGAGGGTCCCTCTCAACACCTCTCCCAGATGAGAGCAGGTACTGATCAAGTTGCTGTTTGACTCTCCATGTTTTTTGTCTTTCCTTCTCCCTAACCTTCCTGGAGCCATTGTGGACTGGAAGGTTGTCCCACAGAGCTCCCAACGCCTACAGTGCTGCTTCCTAGAGCTCTCTGCTTCCACACCAAGCACTTCAGGGAGCATTGCACAGCTTTTTGCACCTTAGGGAATATCATTCCAAATAGTCTCAGACAGACTTTAATCTTTTTATCTCTGCAATGGGCTGCACAAAGGGCCATCCAGTGGTCTCAAGACTTCATAGTCACAAAAGTTGGCTGTTTAAGGGTTAGAGGGCTGGGAACTGATACCTTTTTCTCTCAGAACTAAGTTGTATAATGGGAGAGAAAGTGCTGAACTGTGATTTGAAAATATCTTCCACAGACCCTTTGATGTGGAAGAACTCGTTTCGTTCTTCTAAGTGAACATTCACTTCCAAAACACACATGCTCTTTGTATTTTATTTTTCAACTCTTTATTTCCTCTTTCTCCTTTAGATTCATTCTCTAACATCAAGAGTGTGAACTCCTCTGATGGTAACCTAGACATGCAGAGAGACTATAATACCCTGGCAACTTAAAATTTCAGTCATGGATTAAAATGATCAAGAGAAGATGTTCGAGGTATCTTTATTTCTGTTAGCTTTTTACCTAACCCTAAGTGACAATGTGAGTGACACATGGACTTGCTGACATTCAGCAAAGCTGTTCAGTAGCATCAAAATGAGCTTTGAACATTTTTCCTTCCATTTGGCAGCTCCCCCTCTCCCCCCATTTCTGCAAAATACGTGTTTCCTGTTTATCCTTGTATTCTTTTCAGAACATTGCATCTTGACTTTATTTCACTTAATGTACCATATTTCTCTCCACAATAGAATATTTTAAAGCTAAATTGGCACAAAACAGTAGCAATGCTGAATGCTTTTTGTTGCCATGGAAATATTTCTGGGCACTTACTGAAGACCTGGTTGCCAATAGTAATGTAACAGAGAAAATAAATATGCTTCATTTAGCAGCCACTGGTGATTAAAGAGCCACAGAAACCTGTTACAAGGTCATTCCAATATATAGTTTATTTGGTTTAGGGGGAAAATCCCTGCAGCCCTAGGTGAGAATAATTTTGTTTTAAAAGTGATGCAAAACAAAATCCAGTAGATCTTCCCTTCTCGTAAACTGACAGCATGCTTCTGAGACGAAATAAAATAACACTGTAGTTAAAAACCATCATTACTCCTCCTCCTTTTTATCAAATATGGTTTTGATCCCATTTTTGCCTCTTCAGAAATGTTTCCTGGCTCCAAGAGTAGATTTTCTTAGGCTCTGAAGCAGCACACATATTACTGAAAACCTATTTTAGGCTTAAGGGATCTAATAAATTGTTTGAGCAATGAAATTCTTGGGGTTTTAAGTCAAATGTCCGTCAGACACCATGAGTCAGGTTAATCACAGGGTGCAGGTTTGGCTGCTGCCCAGTGTTGGTCTGTAATTAAATGAGGCTAGTAATGTTGGGCAAATTTTCCAAGTTTTTCAAACAAATGCAAGGAAAAGGTAGGTTTTTTTGTTTGTTTGTTTGTTTGGGTTTTTTTGCTGTTGTTTTTGTTTTTTGTTTGTTTTTGTGGGTTGGTTTGTTTAATTTGTTGGGGGTTTTTTGTTTGGTTTTTTTTAGTTAGTTTGTTTCGGTTGTTTTGTTGGGTTTTTTTTTTACTTTGGATGCTTTTGATTCACAGCTTAATACTGAGAAGGTAGCTCAGCAGGAAATATTGCAGTGCCAGGTGTTTGGTGTAAGAAGTTAATGATGGCAAAGCAGAGTTTTCTGTGTTTGCAGACTGCTGCCACCAGCGGCAAATCGTGTAGCTGTGAATTTTGCAGAATCAGATGAACTTGCTCTCTCAGACCCTTGTCCACTGTTTAACCTCAGTGTTTGTGACAGAGAAACTGTCTCACAGTGCAGAGCAGGGGGAGAGCAGCCTTTGCATCCCCCCACGGCTGGGATGCTGCTGCTCAGCTGACTGGGGGTGGCTGCCAGATCCATCACAGCACATTTGGCTTAAGAACTGAAAAAAATCCAAACCAACGAACGGTGGAGAGAGAAACCACATCTGAAAATAGTGCACTGCAAGTAGAAGGGTAGAGGTGGCCAGTCCTCCTGCTTTCCAGCATGAATCTAAGGGGGGAAAAGGCAGCAATAATGGAAGAAGTGAAGAACAGCAATGACTGTGCAGTGAAAGCAAGAGGGCTTTAGCCCACTTCCCCCTCAGGGTTGTTGTCCTTTGCAAACAAAAAGCCAAAGTTGACCATTAAGTTCTCAATCTCAAACCACACACTGCCCTGAAAAGGCACAGCAAGGGCACAGACAGAGCAGCAGAGCTGAGCCTTGTGAGTGAGAGCTGAACTGTTTTTGCCCAGTGAGTGCTGTGGTGGAGGCATCCCAGGCTGTCTGACACTGCTCACAGCATTGGTGTAATGGATAGGTGAGCACAGCACTCCCACTGCAAGAAGCCCTTAGAGGTTTTTTTCTCCCCCATCAACTGGACAACCTTAGTGCCAGCTAAAGGTTGCATTCCAGTTGCACCAAAATAATTTTCGTGGCCTTGGAATGCTAGGAAGTGTGGCACCCCTGTCTAGAGGGCTGGCTATCTTCCCTCAGCACGTGTGTGAGGGGAGGCACACCTCTGAGGCTCTGGGAATTTTTAAATCTAGAAAGCACTGTTGTATTTACTTACCTTGGCCTCCAGCTTAACAGGGGTCATTGATTTTTGCCAGTAATTGCTCTAGTAAAGGAAATTATTCTTTCTGCTCTATATGAACACTCCTGACCTCAGTAAATGACCCTTCCTATGGCCAGGAAATCCTAGGCAAGAAGTGAGGTTTTCATTAGCTCCCATAAACCCATGTAGCAAAATAGACCCATTAGGAAAAGATGTTGATTATGGATAAATTAAATTTCTGCTTGAACTGGATACTAAAATAGATAGATGGCCAGTCTCCACATTGAGAAGTGAAGTGTTTATGGGTTTTATCACCTGTCTGGGTATGGAGCCAGCCAGTGTTCTAGCCAGAATGTAACCCTATAAAAATCAGTGCCTGTACTCCAAGAAGGACATTTAAGAGGCTACGCTGAATCAATACTGCCAGGAGGACTAAGAGAATGAAACCAAAGGCAGACAGTGGACAAAAACACTTCAGAGAAAATACTCCTGGCAGCTCGAGTGGGACAAAGCACAAACGTGACCGAGGACATGCAACTGGTCTCTGAAAAATGTGATACAAGCCCGTGGCTTTCTGAAGTGCAGACGTGAGTTTGCACTGAATGCTTTCTCTCTGGGAAATTCAGAACCACTCAAAGTGTTTATGCACAGACTTTTGTCCTTGAGAAGGTGGTACAATGTTCCTACTTGTATTTAAAGTACCCCTTTGCAGCTCTGTCTCTTCAAATTTTCAGGTTGTAAGGGACCTTCATGCAGGATGTCACAGGTGAGTGGGGATGAGAGAACACAACAGCCCTGAAAGGAGGGTGGTTTGTGGCCTGTCAGCTTTACAGCTGGGGAAGTGAAGCCAAGCAGTGGTTCAAACCACAATTTCTCAAAGGTGGTCCCTTTGCCAGCTCTGTCTTGGGCCTGTCAACATTGCTATTCATCCTCAGTCAGTGATTTTAGACACAGTGTCTTTGTCAGCCCACTGTAGATCAGGGGTTTGGGTTTTCACCAAGTTCCTTGTCTGGTGGGCAGAGCTTCCTTGTGCCCATCTCCCTGGGGGCATGGGGAAGGATGCTCTGTCCAGGAGTGCTTGTCATCTGCTCTTGTCATCTAGGAGGTTGCATAAGCTGTATAGTGAAGGATTTATCGGAGAGGATGAGATGGATTTTGCCATTCAGTGCAGTTACAGAACAAATTGTGTGTGTGTGTGTGTTTGTGCATGTATTTTCTGATCCACTTTTGCTAAGTGACATCCTCTTCCCACTCTCCATATGGCAGTTGCGACTCTATCTTCCTCTGGGAAGGTTGTTTAAGACTCAGGAGACTTCATTTACCAATAAACAGCATCTTGGCAGCATCTGGGAGATGCTGCCTTTCTCCTAGAAACCCTGCCTCCTCACCTTCCCTCTCCTACTACAGGCGAGGCAGGTGTGAATGATCTCATTGTGTTGTGGTGGAGGTTACGTGCAGGCAATACTAGCAGCACTCTGTGCAGAGCTGGAACATAGTATTTCTGTGTGCTGACACCAACACTAATACTGTTTGTCTTTTTTTTTTTTTTTTTTTTGTGTGTGTGTGTGTGTGTGTGTGATTTTTCATTTCTGTTGCTTGCTTGGCCTGCAGGGGCATGGTGGAAGCATGGATAATCCATCCCTGTTCCCTCCTAGCCTCTTTGCAATGCTTAACAGCACAAAACCCACTAATGTCAGCTTATAGAAGATGGGATCACTCTGCCAAAAAGCGAGCTGGTGTTGATCTTCACCCTTTGCCAGACAGGGCTGTGGACATGACTTTCTTGTGCCCAGGTAAATTTTTGGCTGTTGTAATGACCTGGTGGCAGCAGCCATCCTTTTGAGTGGCCTCAGAGACTCCTGAAATAGTTTTAATAACCAAGGGGAAGATTAATTTTCTGCAATGAAAGCAAATAGGGAGGTTACAGTCATGGAGGTAAACCTGTGTAGTTTGAAAGACAGGGAATGTCACTGTTGGGCTTTGGGGTGTTGCAGGTAATGAGGAAGGTGTGGTTGGGCTGTACCTCCACAGATGCTCATGCAGCTTCCACAGATGGACTTAGGGACACTTCATCAGTACCTATTTGTAGACCAAAAAGAATGACTTGGGTTGAATCTTAAATCAGTCCATAGCAAAATCTGTAGAAAATCCCTTCCCATGACCATGAAAATAGCTGATGCTCTCATGGCATTACTGCACCACCTAAGAGTTCCCTCATGTCCAGGTAGGTGCTTCTCTGACTCAAGAACTCAGCGCCCCTGTGAGGTGAAGCATTCCTGGAGGGAATCATGAGGACTTGCCCCCACAAGCTGGGTGTTTGGAGGAATTTACCTCCTCAGGCTGAGAGGGATTCAAACCTGTACAGTCTATACAACATAATTGTTGTGGGAGTATTTTCTAGCAAATAATGAGGCTGGTGGTGCTGGAGAGAAAGCCCTGAATTTGGATTAATGAGAGCCCTGTGGTTTGCTGGAGCTCTGTGTCTCAAGGTCAGTTTGGGGGTTAGACTTATTGCCATAAATAATGTAGCTACAAAACCCTTGGGCCTGAGTTTTGCAATTGCTGCTTATTGATGTAAAACTGCAGCTGAGACACAACATCCTTCCCCTCTCACACAGCTGAGCTGCCTCCCAGGCCTGGCCTCACGAGCAAGCCACTGTGTGGTGACAGCCTCAAACAAGAGCCAGCAGCCCCTCCCCTGGTACTTTTGAACCAGGTGAGTTGGCCATGTGATTGCTAAAACCAAAACAAAGGGAAGAGGGGCAGGGCAGGAGGACAGGGTTGTCCCTTTAGGGTGACAGCTTCAGTCCCAAAGGCGTGTGAGCCCTGCTGCACCACATCCCCACCCACTGCTGCTCCCAAAGCTGCTGATTTTCCCAGGAGTGCTGTGGTGTTGCCACTAAAGGGGGACTGTGCTGAGTCAACCCTCTGGCAGCAAACAAAGTTTCAATTAGAAAAATCAGTGGGAAAATAAATATCTGCCTCATTTGCAGTGCAGTTGTTTTCTGTATCAAATCCAAACAAATATCTTTTCAAGGGGGTTCATTTCCACACTGCTAATCAGCAAACAAAGGCCTGTGGGTGTGAGGCTGGTGGTTGGGTGCTGTGAGTGTGATGTGCATACACTGGGTCTCGTGTGGAGTGGTGAAACCACTTTAAAGAGCAGCAGAGTCAGTGACTTGAGTTTTCTGGACGTTTCCTTGGCCAGTTTGGTTTCTCCTAGCTGAAAGTGCCAATCCAGAGAAACTTCCTTAAGCATGCTGGAGGAAGTTTAGGAACTGACTCCCTTGCCTTAAAGGAAGTTCATATCCAAGCAAAACAAACAAATAAAAGAAATGATGGATGGGTAACCTGAAAGAATTCAACCCATTGTGGTATGAAAACTACCAGGAAAACTGTCATAAAAATAATATTGGTGAGGGGAAAGTTCTTTTTTTCTCGGAAGGAAAGGACAGTGTTTTCTACCTCACCAGCAGTTTGGCATCCAGCAGTTTGATGAGTTTCTGAGCCCATGAGCCCACACCCCAGAGCACACTCAGCTCCACCTGTGCCCTGCAGTGTCCCCAGTGTAACACAATTGCTGACAGAAGATGTTTTTCCGCCTCTGCAGCTGCATGTTTCCTGCACACGGCCTGACCTGAGCTGTCAGGGAGGTGCAGGCTGACTCACAGATGTAACTGCATCCACACCAGGGGCTCTCCTGGCTTAGCCGGGTCTCCTACAGTGTGTAATCTCTTTTTTTTTTCTTCCACTCCTGCACAAATCCTGTGGTAATAGAACCCAGTAGAATAAATGAAGCCTGACTCATACTTGCTCCACATGTAAGATGTAAAGTAGGTGATTGGGAAAATCAGGGACGATTGTGGTTCAGCCTCTTGGCTGCCATTTCCTACAGCTATTGAAGAACCTTAGGCAGCATAGTGAGAGCCAGTTTGACTTGGAATCCCATGTTCCTATTTTTAAAATCCAATTTTGTGAGTAAGAAAGAAGCAAGAGGAAAATATGCAGGTTTTCATGCTGTTTTCTGCGGGAAGTCCTCTATTTCTTTGCACAGCTGTGTGCAGAATTGGGGTGTATTGCTCTGACTGCTGCATTGTTTCACTGTAGAGGTGGTTGGAGCCAAAAAATGTATTTTTTTTCTGATTATTCTATTTTTTTTTCTGTTTTGTTCTCTTTTCTTAAAAAATATTTTTGTTGTAAATATCTCTTGCTACAAAGGCTTCCAAGTGGTGATTATCTCCACTTTAATTGCATGCAAACACCCAAACAAACTCACCTTGGGGAGCTTCCTAGTTGGTTTGGTCATGAGGACAGATGAGAGTGGCAAAAGCAGGGCATTGTGTGTTGACACTCAGCAGAGAGGGGCAAACCTCACGTTTAGCACTGCCCACTAAATATTCCCTGGTTGTTAGACCTGGCAGGAAGGGGTGAAAACACATAGGGATGGTGCAAGGAGAAATCCAGGGGGTGTTAGTCAGGAGTGTCCTGTCAGTGTGTAGAGGCATGGGTTTAGTCCAGCATTTTTAACACAATTAGGATCTAAGGGAATGGCTTGGATTGAGTGCCCTCCTCCTTAGTCAAGCCTAAATCAGGCAGGTCTGTCACTTTGTGCCTCAGCTTGAATTCCCAGTTCAAGTGGCCGACAGCAAGAGCATGAAGAAGGCTCCAGACTGAAAACTGAGCTGTACCCACCTAGGAATTGATAGGAGCAACCCCATGTGTGTTCCCTGTACAAAATGTTCCTCCTTTTTCTGAGAAGCTTTAACAAGTCCCTTGTTTGCCACAGACCTTCCCAGTTTTCCAAAGAAAAGCTTTCCTTTCTGTGCACAGCTCTGGGTTTTGCTGGGTAGGAGCTGTTGCAGAGCACTGTTCCTCCCTGTCATCCTGATCATGAAAATTTTAAGGCCAGGCCTGTGTGACTGCTTCTGCAAAAGCAAAGAACACGGCAGTGAGTGCTCCTGGGATGCTCTGGGTGGATGCATTATGCATAGATGTACTGATATTGTCTTGGTTGTGTGATCAAAAGCATTTTTTTGTGTACTACTCCTGCTTCCTTCAGGGTTGGGGATGTTCCCATTGAAACTCTCACTGACTTCTGTGGAGAAGAATCAAAATCTCTAACACGAAAGTGGATGCACAAAGGCAGCATTAAATGTGCAGGAAAATCAGAAATTTGGCATTTGGAAAGTTTCCATTGTTCAGACAAAATGTCTGTTCTTTGTTGTTGTTTTTTAACATGCAGGCAGACAGGATGCATGCAGTACCTCTTTATATTTCACACCTACATGATGTATTTTATCCGGCTTTTTTTTTTTTTTTCCTTGGGTAAGCTTGGAGAAAATTATAAGTTATTATTTCTACTTGGTAACACTGTAGAGAATTCTTGAATTATTTATTTAATGCATTTTAGCTTGGTGTATTTGCATGCCTGTAAGCTAACTTTGTAACTGACTGGGTGTTTGAAATTTCTAAATAAATAGTGGTAGCTTGAAATACCTTGCCAGGAAAAGGAGGTCACCCTTCTTCTTCCCCCACTGTCTCCTCTGGGGAAAAAAAAAAAAAAAAAAAAAAAAAATCCCACATGCCTCGTTATGAGCAGTGGGAAGTTGATTTGTAAAACAGATGCTGCATAGAAGTAATTGAGTTGAAGTTGCTAGAAATATGTATATGCTACACAACATCTGCAGATCTCAAGATGTATTCATTATCTTCCCAGAATTTAGATTGTAATTACGGGCCCTTTATTTAAGTTTCCATGGAGATGTAGAAAATGTTTCCCCCTTGTCCTTTGCTAATCAGGCCACTTGTGTGTTTGAATGGTGATCGTTTTCCTCTCCCCTGGGTTAAGTTACAGTTATTAATACAGAGATATTAAGTTGACAGGGAGCTGTCGGCTGCTCAGGCAGCGGTTCAGCAGCAGGAGCACCAGGCTTTTGCTGCAGATTCCCCAGTGCCACCGTTTAATTAGCCTGTGTGCTTCCAAATGTTTGTGAGGAATAGCAGCCGCTGTCATAACAAGTGATGCAGTCGTGCCTTGGGGACCGGGGAAGTTGAAATCAAAGTCAAGCAGCCAATAATGTATCACACCATGCCAAAGTTCCCTCCTGCATCCCGCACCCTTCCCCTGCTCTCACAGCAAAAGGGCTCTGCTGTGTTTTGTAGGGGGTTGCAGGTGGGTCAGTGCCCTGACAGGAGCTGTCCAGGAGTCCTGCATCCACGTGGCCTTTGCAAAATGTCTTGTAACAATCAGAATTTCACACTATGTTAAGGCACATATATCTAAGTTTACAGCCCCACACCCGTGGACCTGGGATTTTAATGTTACAGCTGTTTGAGAAAATGGTGAAAGGTGTGGTTTAATTACTAAAGATGTTATTTTACACAGGTTTTTTAGAAAGTTGTTCGAGTGAAATGTGGACTTTTTGTTAAACTGGGACAATCTTTTATCTTAATCACCCAAAAGATATACACATGTTAATAGACCTTTATAGCATTTTCTGAGCAATTAGATAAATTTTGTAGAGCTTACATGAGCTGCAGGTAGAAATGCAGGTATTAGGCTGAAAAGGAATGTTTATTTTTATGTGTTTTGATTATTGGACTATATCACATTTAGGCATGGGGTTATTACAGCTTGAAATCATTTTTATTTAAGAAAATTTCAAAGAAGGTTATTTTTAATAGCTTACATAAAAGGTAATCAAATTTTACGACAGCTGGTCACCCACCATTTACAAACTAATGTTTAAAATTTTTTCGCTTTCATTGGAGTAGGAACACAGTTTTTTTCTTCCAACTGAGAGCAGTTTTCCAGCAGGAAGAGCTGGCTTGTTGTCAGACTGTGGCACACCAGACCAGAGGGTCAAACCTACCAGTGTGGTGGCACGAAAGGAGCTGGCTTCTGCTGGGATGAGCTGGACTTGGTGCTCTGTCCTGGGAGAGGAGTGCTGCCTCCTGTGCAGCAGCAGTCAGATTCATGGAGCTGTGACTGCAATTGTTGTTAAGTTTATACTGCAGATTTTTAATAGACCTAGCAGAGTATGTTAAAGCAGGTCCCAGTTTCCTCACCTGAGGCTGATGTTAGGTTTGAGGTGGAGGAAGGTGCGTTCCCTCCCAAAACGGGAGAGCCTCCCTCTCCACCCGTTTGCTCAGCTGCTGGGGTTTGCCATGGAGATTATCAAAGTGAGTCTTGGCAACCAAACCATGCCCTTGGTGCTGCAGGATGAGCAGGACTGCCCAGGCTCCACAGCTGGGCTGTTCCCACACAAACCCCTGCGTGCACAGCGACTGCCGCCGTCCCACCGCTCCCAACATCCTGCTGCTGCTGCCAGGGACATCAGCAAAATGTCCCTGTGTTTCCATCCTGACCAAGCCAGGCCAGGAATATATAGCATGTTCTGAGCCATCCTTGCCCCATCTGGAAGGTGCTCTGATGAGGGTAGAGACACCCCCTGGCAGCAGGAGGGCAAGGGCAGCACAGGGATGTGCTCAAATGCCTTCTCTTCACTTTTAGAGGTTATAATTTACACTGGTCTCCAGAGCTCGTCTGCTGCTGGCAGATGGAGCCAGCAGTGTCTGTTAGCCACGTGCCTTATTTATGTGTTTGTGGTGCTACTCTGAGCAGGTTACCTCTGAGCTACTTTTTTTGCACAAGAGAAGTTCTCTCCCCACCTTAGCAGGGGCTGCAGGGGAATGGAAGCATGAAAAAGTTTTCAAGTCCTTTGTTTACTACTTCATCTCTGCACAGGCAAATGATTTTCCAACTGGTTCTTCCGTGTGTTGTGACTTTGTGTTTTGCTCTGTTAAATATCTTCATTAAAAATCCCACCAAAAATAGGTTAACATGCAGAGTTTAGCAGGGTCTAATAATATGTAAATGATGCTGATGCAGTATGACATCACTGAGCTTTCCAGAGGTTTGGAGAAGCGGGTGACTCCCAAGGTCATGCCCCAGTCCTCCCAAAATCCTTGGTCACTTTCCCACCCCAGAGGGTGCAGCTGAGGGTCAGAAGTGTGCTGTGTCCTTTGGCTGCTTGGCCAGGAGCAGCAGACTGGCTAAAGCCTGAGTTGTGTTTTTCTCCCAGTGAAGAGATACAGGGAGGAGGAGGAACAGGCAGCATCTTCAGGCAATAACCATGATGTGATTGAGCAGTTTGAGACCTCTATGTCATGGTCACAGAGTTTTTGACCAGAAGTATCTGAATAAAAAATAGACGTGGAGTGTAGACCCAAATTCAGCCACTTGCCCTCCAGCCACAAGGAGCACAGGACGGAGGTGTCTGGATGCAGAGGGGACTGCTGCATGGAAAAAGGTTGAAAAAGGTTAAAAAAGTTGGAGTCTGAGATTTGTAGACTCAACACAGTGAGGTTCTTTTGATGTGGAGAACAAGTCCTAGTTCTTCCATTCTCCCTTACAAAACTTGATTTGCTGATTTTACTTGCAGTTAAAATACTTAGAGGGAAGTGTCCAGGTCCAAGACTTGCTGAAGTCCATTAAGATCTTTCCATTAATTGCTTATTGTTACTGAATTCTATTTCCTTAACCCACAGGTATTCTCATAGATTTTTACTGGAAATTTTTCCAGAGTAAAGACTGCAGGACTTGGTTGTAATTATTTTTTATCTGCGCCACATAAGTCATCTCTTTAGGAAGCCTTTCAGCAGAAGCTGAATGTCTCCTTTTGTAACAACTTCACAAACACAAGGTGAACATTAAATGAATTATGCTGTATCATTTGCCAGCGCATACACCAAATGTCAGGCAATGACAGAAACTAAAAATTTATGGCACAAAAGGGAAGAATTTTATGATCTTCCATGGACTAATGTAATGACTCTTTTATACAAACAGAGATGAAATGCATTTAAAAACATAGCTATTTAGAAAATTGGCCTGAACACATTCTGAAATCTGGAGAAGCTCATTAGAGGGAAGAGCCATAAAAGTGCCCTTTGTTTTCAGTTCAATAGAACTTTTTAATTTTGAAATATAATTGCTTGAATTTAATGCACCCTCCAATTAGATAATTTGAAGATGTGTCTCTCCATCTAGGTCTTCTGTTACAACATGGTGCAGAGTTGCTCATATTTTCAGAGGTACCTAGCTGGTGCCACCAGCACAAAACATAAAGGTTTGTGGATGTAAAGTCATCACTGTGCTCCAAGGGTGTATCACACACTGCTGCAGCTAGGCAGATCTTCTGGGTGGGAAGGATGAAGGACCTTTTGGAAGTGCTGAGTCCAAACTGGGATCATGGCATGTTCAGACTTTGCCTGGGACTTCTCTTCTCCTTGTATACTCTTAACAGACCTTTTACACATATTGCTGGTAGTTTTCATTTCTTACATAATCCAAAATCTATAGCAAACTCAGACACAGAGCGAAGCTGAGCATCTTGGAGAGCCCTGAATAACTTCTCTCCCACTCAGACTTGGCATATGGCAGAGTTTTCTCACACTGTGTTCTTACAGGAGAGCTTCCTTGACCCTCTGCTTCTGTTTTCACTGTCATGACAGTCTTCACTTAGGACTCATTTAACTATAACTTTTCACCTGTTAGAAAATCTTTGTAGTAACCTGAATAGATCTTGGAGTGCACACAGCATGAAGGAAGTGTTTGGAGGATGCTCTGGGGAGCTGAACAGGCTCGAATGCCAGCTCTGCCCACAGCCTCTCTGCAAATCACCCTGTTAATAAAGAGCTTATTTTAATTCTGGAAACATGGAGCCTTCTCAGACTATTACCCAGCATGTGGTAAATTAAACAATCTTGGCCTGATTGCATAATGTCACTCGAAATTTAAGATCCTTTTTCTCTTTAACCCCTAAAATTTACAAGCCATTTTTGTTTAGATTTATTGTAATTAGATAATGATTCTGCTCCTTTGAGGCTCTTCCAGGAAGTTTTTTAGCACTCTTTTGGTGGCTAGTCTCACAATAACCAGGGGCAGGAGCGCTGCTTGGTCTCCCTGTGGGTTTTTCACAGTGCAAGGGGTGCAGGGGTACTGCAGAGTGATTTGGAACTGGGCTGTAGCAGGGGCCAGGCAAGAGGATTGCTGCTGTGTGAGGGCAAATATGCCTCAGGCCCACCTAAAATCACATTGCTACAAGCCATAGCTCTGCTGTCTTGTAGGAAGAAGGGTTTGAAACATCACTGCTTGTAGCTAGGAGGATTTCAAGTCCAGGGGTATCTAGCTCCATACTGAAATCTTTTCTTATTCTGGGCTACATCTAAACAGGTTCTTAACTTTCATCATGAGTTTAAATACAGTTTAAAGAAGGGATCTAATTTTTTCCAAATAGGACACATGCTTTTTTTTTTTTTTTTAATTTTAGTTTTGGGTTTTTTTTGCATGGAAGCACAGTGATTCCTTAGAGTACACACAGCAAGCACAGCTTTGGTCAGCACCGGTAACAGGCATATACATTCTTCATCTGTGTTTCTTGCTGGTTAATGAACTGTGTGGTGTTAATTTAGCAAGATCTACCAGTCCCCATCTTTTAACACTGGCAGTGGGTTTTAGGAAGTGATGAGACCTCTCAGGACGTTTCTTTAGCACAATATAATGATTCCTAGAACTGAGAGATTGTGTGTCATTGGGGGAAAAAAACAAAAAACAACAAAGAACAAAAACAACAACAACAACAAACCAACCAAAAAAAAAAAAACCCACAAAAAAAAACAAACCCAAAAAACCAAAAAAACCCCCACAAAAAAAAATAAAAAAAAAAAAAAAACAAAAAAAAAAAACCTAAAAACACCCACTGTGAATTAGCTAGAACATTTGCCTGCCAGGGTGAGGAGGGACGGCACAATATATTTCCAGCCTGGTTTTCAGTGTTTGATGTGCCAAGCATTCCTTGTATCTTTGGAGACATGCTTCTATATCCCAGTTCCTGTTAGGGTTCCATGAGGAGGTCGTGCTCATCCTTTCATCTGACAGTTTTTTCACAGCCACTTCTCCAAGCCTGAACACAGGCATTTCTGATTTATTGGTGATTTCTGCTACCCAGGATCCCCCTTGCCTCCTTCCTTGTGAACATGTGACCAGCATGGGAAAGTTTGGGAGATGGGATTCTTAAGAAAAATCACATTTTTCATTGTACAGTACTACCTGCCCTTAATCTTGGAATTGTCTGCTATTGCTCTGCAGGGACTCTTGGCTAATTAAAGTTCAGATAATGCTGTCTCAACCTCTGTCCCTGATGCTGTGCTGTTTATTCACGTCAGGTATTCATAAGATGGTTGACATTTTCTTCCTTAAAGATCTCTCAGGTAAATTACAGGCATTTTACTGCTCTGACCTTTTCCTTTACAGGAGGAACTTTTGTTTTCAGCATTTATTTTGTGAATATAACGTTGGAGCGGATGTAATTGGAGAGGTGTAGTTGTTCTAGTCTGTATGGTTGGTCTATTACCTGTAATGATCATATAATACTGGTATTTATACGTGATTATCTCTTACCAAACTGCTTTAAATTTAAAGAAAAAGCCAGACTGTTTCACTGATTGGTTTGGGTGAATCACCTTTTTCTTTACTTCCCCTGAATACTACATTTGCTTTCCTAACACATTCATTTTGTGCCTGAGTCTCAGGGAGATGGCTTGCTCTATTAATACATTTCTGGAGTTCTCCTGTTTCGGGTAGACTTTTATGGCTTTAATGTAGTTTTTGAAAATTCCTCTATTATTGATCTAGATATTATCCCAGCAGGAGTCAAACCCACAAGACAATTGTGTGAGGATAATTTCTTACTACAGAAGCATTTTATTCTGAAAGCCTGCTGTGTGGTGTGTGCTTTGATGGATGACCCACTGTTTAAATGTGTATTAGACATTGGCTTGCTAATTAAATGCCTTAAGGAGTGCCTGTATCCATTCAGTCTCAGAAAAAGCGTGGAATTTCTGTTATTTTATTTCTTGCTTATGCTTTTATGTTGAGTTCTTTCTGTTTTCTTACTGTGGAGAAGAAGGAGAGTAATGGCAAAAGAAGAAAAAATAAGATTACTTTCTACCCTCACTCAGTTCTTTCAGCTCAGGGCAGAGGCCAGACGAGGAGGGCTCTCAGTTCAGAACTAGGTCTGCCTGATAGGAGGAGGAAGAGAAGAGATGGGTTTTGCATTTCAGAAGGGAGTGAGAAGAGCACTCACCTGGAATTTGAGAGATGTCAATTTGGATCCCTCTTTGCTCCTGAAGGATCATCTCCCATGAGGAAGAGGACCATAATTACAAAGCTGTGAGATGCTCTCAGACTTCATTGTTGAAGAGCCTGTGCTTGAAGCATTTTACTGGGAGGGAGAGTGGAGATTGTTCATAGTGGGAGAAAGGGGATAAAGTTATTCTCCTAATTTCTGAGTTCTTAAATTGAAAGAGCAGCCAAGGAAAGGAACAAAGTCTTCTGTACACCTGCAGGAAATGTCTCCTGAGTATAATCCCCACGCCTCTCATTGGAATTTTATGTGTATGTGGAGCAGATAAGCATCAGAAACAATATATTTGCTGCTAAGGCCAAACATTGAATTTCTTCTACTCAGAAAGATTTGGGCTTTTTGTTCTAAGACAGAGGGATGTGTAGAGGATCACAGAATGGCTCAGGTTGGAAGGGACTTTTGAAATTTATCAAGATCAATCCTCCTGCCTTGATCAAGTTATTCAGAGCCCCATCCAGCCTAGCCTTGAACATATCCAAAGCTGGGACACCCACAGCTTCTCTGATCAGCCTGTGCCAGTGGCCTCACCACCTCATAGTAAGGAATTTCTTCCTTATATCCAGTCTAAATTCACCTGTTTCAGTTTAAAACATTTCCCTTGTCCTGTCTCTACAGGCTTTGGTAGAAAATGTCTCTCTATCTTTCTTGTAATCCCTCTTCAAGTATTGAAAAGCACCACTAAGGTCTTCCTGATACCTTCTGTTCTCCAGGATGAACAACCCCAAATGTCTCAGCCAGTCTTCATGCAAAAAGTGTTTCAGCCCTCAGAGAATTTCCGTAGCCCTGCTTTGGACCTGCTCTAATAGGTCCACGTCTTTGCTGCACCAGTCAGTTCCCTCAAGATCCTGGAATGCATCAGGTGCCATGGATTTGTGAGTGTTCAAGTGCCTCAGAGGGTCTCAAACCTGATCTTCTCATGGGATGGGACTTCATTCCTCCAGTCCCTGCCTGGAGATTCACAGACTTGAGAGATGTGGGGCAAGCAGCTGACAGTGAAAACTGAGACAGAAAAAGTTGTTGGGTGCCTCAGCCTCCTCCATGTCAGTTGCCGCCAGATTCTCGATCTCATTTATCTGATGGGGAATAAAAACATTGATTCATTTAACAAGAGCAAACTAACGGGTTTTTGTTAAACACAGTAATTAATACTAATTCTAAAAATTTGAATTTGAGACCAAATTTGAAAAAATTGATTGTTCTTTAGTAGCGACCTTTGTAGGAACAAAGACGTGGCCCTTCTTGAGCAGGGGAGTGGACAAGATGACTTCCAGAGGCCCCTTCCAACTTCACCTCCTTCTGTGAAACCTTTAAACCCCAAATTGCTCTGTTTGCAAAGGAAATTGTTATATTTTCATTGCTGTCATCAACTGTCTGGAAGCCCAACTCACTCTTTCACTGTGACTGCTTTTTGCTTATTTGAAAGAGGCTGAGGCAGAATCTGTCTTTCCATGTTCCTGAAGCAAGGCTCATCATGACATGCATTAGGAGGAGGAATGTCCCTGGTTTTCTTCTGAAAATGCTTGCAAAACACATCCAAGGCCAAATCATGACTTTTTTTCATCTGTGTCCCTGGACATGTAATTATCTGTGCTGCTCCATCCAGAGAGCTCTCACTGGTGCTTTCAAGTAGAGAAAGCCGTGTTCATAATAGAGATTTCAGTGATGTAGAAAAGGAATCTGTGGTGTGAAGCAGAGGGGATTATTTTATTCTCATTAATGAAGCTTACTCTATCCCATGGAGTACGTGTATGTAGGACAAGATGAATTAAAACTAATAAAAGCAGTTAGGAAATGAGGTAACGCATCTCCCCTCAATTGTCCTGGGGAGGACCATTCAGCCCAAGTATGGGATTTAGAGATTCCTGGTTGATTTTGGAGCTGGTCATGCTCACCTTAGCTCTCAGGGATGGGTGAGACGGTAATGCTGGCCCTCTGTTGTGTCTGTGAAGCTGCTTTCCTCACCAGCACCACGCTCCTGAGGGCAGTGCTAACTCCTGTCATCTCCTCCTTCACAGGAGGAAATTGTGATACCTGCTCATCAGGCCTCTGGTGTGCTTTTCTGTAGTTTGACTTGTGTTTTCATAGAAGAGATTGATTTGGGGCCGCGCTTGAATATCCCAGACACTCCACTGATACTTGCATTTTGTGGATAACTTCTTCAAGTAGAGGCAGTGGGTTTCTTAGTCCAGGATGGGGTGAGAAACAGTCATGTCCCCTCCATCAAATGCTGATTTAAACAGGATTGGTTATTTTATAGGTTCAGTGCTGCAAGAAGCAGAAACTGTCTATTGCAAGCACTGGGGATCAGGGGAAAGTTAAAAAAAAAAAAAATAAAAGAAAGGAGAGAAAGGCACATTTTGCAAGGGGGAGGAAATTTGTTCTAATCACTCTGAAATTATTTTCTTGCTGAAAATTGTTAGATCTGGATGGACTAAGCCAACTGAGTTACCAAGACAACCTCTCCTGTCGTGAAGATGACCATGTGTCTGTTGATTCAAGAACAACAACCAGGAGTAAGGGTCCTGGGCAGCACAAAGGGCCTGGGATGGAGCCCAGAATTGAGGATGGTGTCAGCCAGTCACACAGGGAAGGACGTCTGGAAATGGAGACAGCATTTGCCAACCAGGGATTGGAAGTAAATGATGCTACTGACAGCTCATCGGCTTGGAGCCCTGAGGTATGGTGGATTGTCATTTGTTACACATGGTGAAAGCTTTTGAAGGATATTGGGGGCCAAAAAAGGTTAGAGGAGAAATGAAGTGAAAAATTGATCAGTGCAGCGCGAGATGATGGTACTCCTGTGTGCTTGTGTGCATGACCATACACCTCTTCCTTTGTGTTTCCCCTTTTCTCTGGTATTTTACCTCTTTCTACTAACATTAATTCACAGAAATGCTTTCATTGCTTGGTTTCTGACTGCAGTCCCTGAACTGAAATTGGAACTTTAGCTACAGCATTTACTGCCATTTAGCAAAGAGCTCTCCGTGGTGGCCCAGGGCTTGGTCCCTGGCTGTATGTGCAGGGTGTGTGTCCCAGGACAAGGTGTGTGGTCAGTGTGTCAGATCTGTGTCTTTTTCTAGGTAGTTTCTATGACTTAGACAATGGGAATAATCTGAAAACTGGAGGTAGCTGCTGGAGATGGCCTGTGACCTGGCCAAATGGCCATAATCTTGTCCCTACTGATACTGGGCAAACTTTTAGGGAAGGAGAGAACCTGAGTCTGCTTTCCCTTAGTTCTGCACTTTTATTTTGAAACCTCAAGGAAACATTTCAGATTTTAAGGCATTATAAATGCCTCATGACTTTGCATCCCCCTATTCTCTCCTAATCTCTCTGCATGACGTGTTGATTTTCATTATCTTACCGCAGGATTAAATTTCTGGAAAAATATCAGCCTGCATCAGACATATTAAAAGAACAGAACAAAGGTCATATCTTCTGCCTGAGTTAAAAGAGAGCTGTGGAAATCCATACCTCCATCAGACTGTAAGCAACAAGGCTCTGAGGGAAGGTCCCCATCCTTGGAGCAGCCAGTTCAGAGCTGGTAGGCAGCTCCTTGGTGCAGATGCTCCAGCCCTAAGGGGTGTCTGGAGCAGTATTTTGCTTTTCTGCACAACCCAGCCTCACAAAACACTACACACCACATGGGAGCTGCGTGTGGCAGCAGCCCTGCCCTCTCTTGGCTGTGCTTCTGACACACACTGTTTGTCTGCCCATCTGAGGCTCATTTCTCCTTTTCCATGTCTGATGTGCTTTGCCACGGTTCACGTGTGCCGCAGTGTCTCCAGCGTCCTCTTGTATTCCTTCGGAATGCATGGCTCATTTTACTCCCTGTGTCTACATTTTAAAAATGCAAAGAAGGGCTCCAGCATACTGGAGCAGAAATGCCCAAGACACAGTTTATCTCTTACAAGCAGCTTCTCATTCAAAGGTATTGTGTGGATTAATGAAAGACTTTTTATTGCAGGAACTAAATGTTCTGACATGCCAGAAATGTCCAAGTGTTATTATGCTCTACTCAAAGGACCTCTCTTTAGAGACAGAAATGGTAATTTTATGCCCCTGCAGTGGAACCACAAGTACCATTTCAAGCCTTGTCCATAATTAGCTGCTCTTTCAGGTTTCTCTGGCAGAAATGGACTTATTTTACTTAGTGAAGTGGATGTTGGCTGTCCTGAATGACCGGGTTAGACGTACAGTATCCATCAGGATACTTGGCTTGGCCTCTCAACAACTGTGCTGGGAAGAGGGAAAGAAAGAAATTCAGATGAAGCAGCTAAACTCCAATCTTCCCTTGGATTCCAATTCAAGTGTCTGTATAACCAACACATTCACAAATCACTTGCAGCTCAGCTGGGCTCCAAAAGCAGAGGGGAATTCTGTCAGTGACTTCCAGAGCAGGAGGATTTGTAGGTGTGTAGCAAACCTGCATGGGGGTGAGTGCTGGATAGCACAGTGCTCTCAGAAAGGGCCAGTATCTGAGGTCTCCAAAGCGTGGTTTCCCGTGGAAAGCTTACTGCCAGGGAGTTTGGCATTTCTTTTTTCCTCTTTGCCTCCAGCTCATGCAGTCTTCTCTGCTGTCGCATTCCCTGGGGTTCTTCACCCCGGGGTGCTTCAGGGAAGGTGGCACTGCACGGGGTGTGACATGACCCCCTTTATGAGGTCTGTGGGTCCCAGTTATCAAAAGCTTCGGCGCAGGGACATGCAAACAGCAGCCCGGGTCTAGGTGATTGAACAGAGATGGTTTATTCAACCCATGATGGAATCCAAAGACCCCCCCCGAACACGTGGAGAAGTCCTTTTATGCACACAGAAAGCAGAAGGGGTTGGAGTTGGTGTACATTATCTAATGAGGACAGAGCATGAGAGGGGATTAGGAGAAGTACCTGGGTATTGGCTGGCAAGGTAAGGATTACAACACCTGGGCCAAACCAAAAACTGGGGAGAATACAGGGGTGTGCTGGGTTAAACCATAAAATGAGAATATGGATATGAAATGACCTAAAAGGCATACTGCAACACTCTGCAGGGGATCTGGCCACAGCTCTAGTAGCACAATTTGGGATTTCCTGAAATCCAAATATTTTCTAGTTGTTTGGTTAAAAGGCAGATATCTGACCTTTAGTCTGCCTTATACACTGCCAGAAGGTGAGACACTAAGCCCTGCTGGACAAGAAAGTGTCTTGGATTTTCATTCCTGGGGGTTTGTGCTGATGCACTGGAGTTCACATTTTCCAGCTCAGACATGTAGACAAAAGAAAAGTTATGACCTCAAGCACAGTTGTCTCCTCACCTTAGCAGCAGTCCTTAAATGTGCCTTGATTCCATCTCCTCAAGAGCAAACACACAGATAAAAGTGTGGAGGAATGAAAATGTGGAGAGAAATACAAGTCAAGCACAACCCCATCCTGTATTGAATATTATTATTTCATCAACCAGACAGAAATAACTTGACTGCTACACAGGAGCACTTAACATTTTCATAACAACACGCTCACTTCAGGCAACCTGGCCTGCCTTGCAGTTTTGTTTTTAGCCTGCTGTTCATACAGAAAGGTGTTTCTGTAGCTCAGCAAGTCATTTTGTGTGTTGTTCTCCCTTTGACATCACTTCTGCAAGACGTACAACAGCAGGTCTCTAATCTGCACACTTGGACTTTTGTGTTCATGTGCACAAGTCTTAAACACCTCTGAAAATGTGAAAATCTGGAGCTTTGCATGTCATGGCAGATGAATCTGAGCTCTTCAGGACTGACAGGAAGTAAACAAAATTTTTCATGTTTATCCGAGGCCCTCTTTGAGATACACCACCCCAGACACTTCTGAAGGGACTTAACACCAGACGTCCCGTGGCCCATCATCTGTTCTCTGAACAAAAAGACTCCTGTGTTGGAAAGAAGTGTTACTTGAAATGTGAAAAGAAGATAAATGTTTGAGGAGGAGGGTGACTCAGATGCTGGTGACAGGCCTTAATTCACCTTCTGGCTATTAACTGAAAATCTTTCCCTAGTACAGTGTATACTCATGTTTAAATACAAATCATTGATCACTATAGCAACCCCTTTATCATATGAAGCACATTCTAGCTCCAAGATAAAAAAGCACTGTTGAATAGAAACCCACACACCCACTCAGAAAAAGGTAAGGTGAGCAATCCATGGTTTTATCTTGTTTTATCAAGATGGGTTTTGTTTTAAAAGTAGGTAAAAGATTGTGTGTGAATTGGTCTGCACATGTTGTGATTGTTTATTTTGAATTTTTATGCTGAATGTATTAGTACCCAAACTGAACAGAAGGAACAGATGCTTCCCTTGGGAGATTTTAGAAGGGAATAAAGAATCAATATGTATTTAATCAGACTGCTTTCCCCATTATCATTGCTTTAGCTGTAGGAAAAGTATTGAATTATGGGTTAGCATCTAGAAATGGAATTTCCATTCTACAAGAAATTCTGACATGGTGATTTCCTCTTCAAATTGAACACAATACCTTTTTTTCTTTTTTTTAATTTCTAGCAGAACAAAATATCAAAAAAGTTAGCAGATTTGGCTGAATTGTTCAATTTTAATTGTGTAAAAAATCCATCTTAAAAATAATTCCAGGGTATGTTCAAAGTAGCAGGTTAAGTAGGTCAAATTGTTTTGCTACTGCCTCAATATTGACATGAATGAAATATATAAATCCCTTTGTTTGGTTTTTCTCTATGCAGAATGTTTGCCAAATTAATCGTCTTCTGCAAAACACTTAAATATTGATGAAACTTTTTGTTGGAAATGGTTCAACAAGTGCTGTTGCTTACTAGAGCGTACAGGGACTATTACACAAAATCAGGCAATTAACTATCACTGGCCTTTCCAGAAACAGTGGGATCTATATTTCACACAGCAACTGCTTATACTCGCAGGCCCAAGTGAGGAGAACAATTTCTTTTCAAATGGAGTTGGAATCACAGAGGCAGCTGAACTCCAGTGGAGGCTTTACTTCTTCCTTCTCTTTGCAGGAGCACCACGAAGTGAACAGTGTGCCAGCTCATCAGGGTGCCCACGAGCCCATCTGCAAATGTGGTGACCTGGATGTCATCTTCACCTACAAACCCACCAGTCAAAAGCTCGTAGCCACAGTCCTGGAGGCCAGGGACATCCCAGACAAGGACCGCAGTGGCGTGAACACCTGGCAGGTGCACGCCGTCCTGATGCCAGGCAAGAAACAGAGGGGTAAGACGAGTGTGCAGAGAGGACCTATCCCCATCTTCCAGGACAAAATCACCTTCAGCAAGCTGGAACCACAGGAGCTGAGCAGCCACGCCGTTCGCTTCCGCCTCTACGCCGTGCACAGGGTGGTTGGGGAGAAGATGATGGGGGAGCAGCTGTTCTACCTGAGCGGCATCAGCCAGGAGGGGGAAGTGAAGGTGACGCTGCTCTTGGAGCCCAGGAGTAACCTGAGTGTAAGTTTGGCGAAGCACAGATGGAGCCCATGAAATTGTTTGGTTTTTTGGTGAATATGGTGTTCCCGAAGTCTTTCCTTCAGGGCTGGCAGGGTGTGACTGGCGGATCTGACCTGCTGTCACTTAAAGAGTTATCAGTAAGGGGAAGCACAGGGCATTTCTTCCCCGTGCAAGGCTGTGTTTTATTAACAGCTCAGCTAGCAAGCTTACACAAAATCATGTGGATCTACTACCTGTGCACAAGTCACCACATGCCATGCCATTCAGATGCAGTAGGTTCGTCTGGGAACCACCAAGGCATAATTAGTCTTAAGTTCAGTAAGAGCAGTGGTTCTTGTGCACCACTGTGTTGGTACTGCCAGTGCAAAAACTACCTCATTTGTCCCCAGATTCCAGCTTGTGGATCTCCACTGTGAAGTTTCCATCTTGCCAGAAATGCTTAGTAATGTTCCTCTGCATGACAGATGGAAGTGGAGAGGTGGGTCATGTGAAGAGGAACTGGCTGTGCTGCTTCTTAATTTTCCATGCACATCACAGTTGTACCCAGCTCTGGCTATGCCAATCAATTTGTGTAGATGAGCTCTGTCATGACTCATTGTCTACAAAAAGCTCAGAGAGAGGTTGTGCATGTGAAATGAATAAAACATCCTACTCCAGGTGAACTGGAGAACAGTGAAAGCCTTGTGGTAGCAAGGAAAAAAAGCAAGAAAATGCACAGTACATGGCCAAAACCTGCCAAACTGAAAAGTATATTCCATCCAAAAGTCATTATCAAGGAAATGTACAGAGTATTAGTGAAGGATGTTTGCTTATCTCAGAGGCTTTGATTTACACTTGTGATAACACTTTACTCAGAGTTCCTCAGCTTTAAAGAGAAAGTTCAGAGATGTATTTTTGTAAAAGTGACGCTCTGATCCTTCTGGCGCCCCAGCATAATTAATTCTCAGTTATTGTAATTTCTTGGGAGAGATCTTACTAAACAAGGCCACGAGACATAAATCAAGAGGGGGGCGGGGAGGAGTGGTGAATGTCCTGATGATTCTCTCAGTGCTCTTTCCCTGCAGAGTGCAGATTCTCAGCTGAGTCTGTCAGCAATCTCTCACAGTGATAGCGCTTCCTCAACACAGTCCCTGTCGCATGGAGGGGTGCCAGAGCTGCTCGTGGGACTGTCATACAATGCCACCACAGGGAGGCTGTCAGTGGAGATGATCAAAGGCAGTCATTTCCGAAACCTTGCAATTAATAGGCCACCTGGTAAGTACTTCCACTGCTATTAAATAGCGCCGTTGAGCCAAAATTTGCTTTTTATTTTCATCCTCAATGTACCCCACTGCAGCGTTTCTGAGCTGGGTTTCCTTGCAGAGTACCTGATTGAAAATTAAGTGTTATTTCAGATCCATGCGCTGATAAATATTGCAGGGCAATTGGAGGGAATCATATGAAGGCTCAGCTGATGGGGCAGTAATGCCCAAATATCTGCTTTATTGCTCATACCTTTACCATAACTGATTATGGCAAAAGTGCTGTTGTACCCAAAGCACAGCATAATTCTCAGCAGATCCATAAAAAAAAAGTGAGAAGCACTTTCCAAGTGTTTAAATGTTACAATGTGACCCACAAAGGCCCTGCCTGGTGCCACTAAGTGTTTCCCAGGGCTGCACTTGGTTTAGTCCCCTTGCTGTGCTGTTGGGTGACCTGGTGCCCTGGGCCCTTTGGGGACCCTCCTGCTGTGAATTCTCTGCTGCTGCACAAAATCTTCTGCAGAAAAAAGGTTTGAAAGTCATTGCAATGGCTGAGTTCCCTTCCTCCACTCCTACAGGAAAAAAATGGGATTTGCCTTAAAGTAGGTTTAGTTGGTGCCTGAGCTGCAGTAAGTCCTGGAGAAGGATGGTGCTGGCAATGTCCATGATAGAGATGGAGTCACAGTCACCTGTTTGCTGCTGGGTTGCCTCATTCAGTGGTGGAACAGCAGTGCTTCATTCATCTCCTGCTGTCCTTTTGCCTCCTGTCTGAAACCAGCAACTAATGGCAATGTGAAACAACACCTTCTTGTTTGTTGGTGTGTTTGCTTTCTGAGATGTGTGCCTGCTTGTCAAAGTTGGTAAATGTTTGACAGTTCCTTGCTTTCTCTGGATTTGACAGAGTATCTCGAGCTGCAAAACACTGAAAATGCTTTTGCAAGATGCTCTTTGGTTCAGATCTAACAAAATATTTATGAAATATTTCAGTACACGGATATGAAAACTCAGGTTTTCCACTAAACTATACTTAAGTAGATTACAGAAATAATTTGTGCCATCAGTCAGTCCCTCCAGAATTAAGGGAAATTCTGTGCAACAGTAAAACACCTGACCCCAGCCTGTGCAACCCTCACTGTCTTCTATTAGCTGTGAAAACATAGCTCTCTATGTGGGTTCCTTAAAGGCATGTTCTGGTTTGCATGTACATCTTTTATTAAAAGGTTTTAAGTTGGGATATTTTTTAGTAATTTAAAACAAAGGCAGACTAAGGCAACCATGCCCCAGCAGGAAAGCTCACCTGTTTATATATGCTGCAGAGTAGATACAGCCTAAAATTTTACTCTCAGAAATGAAATTAAAGTAGTCCCAATATAGGTGCAAATTAATTTTCAGGCATCTGTAATGCCCACTTCTTTTCCCCATAAATGAAATTGCATCCTTTCTGTATTGAGATGATACAGACCAGTGTCAGACCAACATCTTTCAGTGCTAGATCAACTTTTAGGTGAAACACAGAAATCCATAAATTTTTATAGGCAAACTCTGAACCTATCAAAATCTGCTTCTTTTATTCCAAGTCACATTGCTGCTTCTGCCTTCTCAATTGCTCTTCCGTGCCTGTGAAGCCCCCAGTAGTGTGGTGAGAAAAAGAAAACCCAGTGAAGCAGAAACTGAAAGAAATTAAAAAGAAGGAAGGAAAGCAGCCCTTGTCTCGGTGCTGGAGCAGCATTTCGCTGATAACCCCTCAGGCACTGCAGAGCAGCGCTGTGAGGGCCGCTTGTTGCCTCTGAAACACGCTGCTGGCTGAATGGGATGCTCAAAAAGTCCTTCACAAGGTGAAAGCTGAAACTGCTGAGCCCCTTTCTGGAGGGTGAGCAAAGAGCCCTTGTGTTTTCTGAAATAGGTCCTATTTGAGGTTCTGTTGTTGGAGGCTCAGAGGGAGTGATTTCTTTAAAGTGTCACGGAAATTTCGGATATAATAGCGCTGTGGAACGCTTAAATACCCAGCCTAAACTGCTATTCAGGGCAGCCATTTATAGTAAGACTGAGAGAAGCCAAGGGGCAGAGTCCCTCTCCATTCCCAGCCCTGGATACACAGACCCTGTACCAGACCCATCCTGTCAGCTTTCAGGAATGGCAAAGGAGTTTTGCACAACAGCAAAGTCTCCAGCTGTGCTTTTTGCCCACCTTGACCCTCTTCTCTGCCACCTGTGGACCCACACCATCTGTGCTGCCTTCTTGGCATCCTTGCACAGGGATTTCACTGTGTGCAGAAGGAACTGGACTGGAGCATTGGCGATTTTAGGTGTCAAAGACTGCAGAGGCTGAAAGAGATGGTCTTCTGGGGAAGAAAAGAGAGATGGTGCATGTCTCAGTGTTTCCTGGGCACATTTTCTCCTTCACTTAAACCTTTAAACTGAGTCAGGTAAATGTCAAAGTCATGGGTGCTTACGTGGGTAATAAATGGGTTAGAAAACAGCTGGGCAGCTTACAGAAACTTCAATTGTGCAGGCAGTGTCTTCTCTTCAGGTCACATATACGGGATTTAAGAATAGTTTGGTCAAGGATAAGTGTCCAGGTATTGTTCTGGGGAACATGCTGAGCTAAAGGCCTAAGCTTAACAATCCCTGATCACGCAAATTGATCCATTATCACTCAGAGCACTTAAGAGCACTCAAGAGTATGACTCCAGCATCGGGCTGTAAATTATCTGGGTGTGCCAAAAAGCCTCCTGCAGAAAAGCATCTACAGTTTTGTCAGACATGGACACCGTTGGTATTTTACTGCTAATGGCTTGTGTGCTGTGCCCCTCATTCTCCTGGCTTCTTGTAAAAATCATTGGCCTGTGCTAGCATTTTGTAGGAGTTCATATTTTGGTCTGTGGCCTTGTATCTTCTTAGGACAAAATGTAGTGTGTTGGTTTAAAGGATGTTTATTACTAAAAAAGAAAGTAATAAGAGAAGCCTACACCACTGGCAGAAATGTATTTAAAAATTTATAACCAGTTACATACTACGTGCATGGAAGTAATACCTTGGGATCACAGTGATGGACCAGGAGTCATTTGAGCTAGTCAGTGCATAAACACAAAGTACAGAAATGTGTCTGCCCATGTGATGCTAAACCTTCATCAGCTGCTCTGCTGGGTGCAGCTCTGTCTCCTCTAATCCAGCCTTCCTTCTGTTCCCTTCTGCATTTCTTTTGGGGTTTGTGTCTGTGTGTAAGGCAATGTGAGAAGAACTATTGTGAAGTTATTCCCTTGCCTAAGAAAAGTCCTCCAAGCTTTTCGGCAGCTGCAGAATTAATCACACATAATAATTGCATCCGTGCATGATCATTATTATAGCAGCAGCATATTAACCCCATTAAACAAATACAATACCACTGATGCTGGAAAAGACAGGAGGGGAGAGAACAAGCTATCAGGATTTCTATGGGGAACAGGAGAAATTCTTGTAGTAAAGACTTGTCTGAAAACAAACATCTACCTGAGCCACAGGTAACAATGCCAACAAGTACAGAAAATGCTCCCATAGGAAAATTAGGATCTTTAAACTAGGATCCTGTTTGCTCTGGGATCAGAATTATTGAAAACCATTAGTGAAGTTTATTTTATTTTATTTTATTTTATTTTATTTTATTTTATTTTATTTTAATCAGCCTATTTTTGAGGGAAGAAAATTATTATCCCTGTTACATTCCTGGATAACAAAGGCACAGGATAATTCCTTTAATTACTTCAAAGCAGGCCTGGAAGCTGAATAAACAAAACTTTTCACCTGCATATCTTGCTCTGAACAGGGAAGTTGCTTGAGCTCTTAAAGCTTTGTGATTTGTGTTCTCATGTCATCAGTAATAGAAGAGGGATCCGTGCCATGGCAAGCTGGGATGGATTCAGTCCTCCAGACATTGGATAACAGAGCAGTAGATGTGCTGGGAAGCTTCTTGCTGCTGAGTACTTGCCAGTCAGTGTCAGTAAGGTTGTAGAAAACCACCTCTCCCTCTGCACCTTCTTGTTGCCCATCCATGAATATAGCTGAAACAAATTTATAATAAAAACAGCTGAGGGAGCTTTGTTCTGCGTGGAAAAGATGAGGCCAGATGAAAGGAGCCCCAGGAGGATGTCCCAGTAATGAGCAGTTGGGCAGTGAGGTGGAAGAGGAAGTGTGGATGGGTGTAAGGTATTGCATGGGGACACAGGTGGAATTCAAACGTGATCTGGATGGACTCAGAGTCACTTGGGAGTGAAATATTAGGCTTATGGTACATAACTGCAAGAAAACGTCAACTCAGGGATCACCAAGAGTAGTGAAAAAAACCCCCAAATTTAGGGTGGACAAAACAGAAAATTGGTATTTGATTGTAAATACACATTCACTGGTGTAATGAACACTGTGTACAGTTCTGTCTTCCTCTGCTCAAACAGAATATGGTAGAACTGAAAAAATGTGGTGAGGAGCATTGGAGACAATCGGGGAATGGGAACAGCTTCCAGCCAGCTGTAGCTGAATAGACTGTGCCTCCTACCATGCTACAACAAAGGGAGATGGGGGAGGATCCACGGACGTCTCTACGTGTCATTGAGAAAGTGAATTGACAATAGTCTTCTGTTTTCTCCTGATACAAAACCAAAGGGTGTTAAAGGAAGCGAGGAGGGAGCAGGTTCTGAAGAGGAGACAGCTCTTCACCTACGTTGTCACATCCCTCACTACAGAATGTCATGGATGCTGGGAGCCTGCCTCAGCTCCGTGCAGCACAGGAGAAATTCACAGAGAAAGTCCCGCAGAGGATTGTTAAACACAAAGCCTCTAAATGAAGAAGTTCTTGAGTCGCAAATCACTGGAGATTCGAGAGTATTTGTGAGAGAACCAGCCTACACTTTATTTTCGTGGATTTACTGCTGTGTGTGGTCCAGGGCGCTGTCGGGTGGATGGGCTGGCTGGGTACAGCTCTTCCCACCACATGTGGGACCTGGCACTGAGTAGGCTTAGGGGAACCACTGTCAGAGTCAAAACAAATGAAAAATGGACTTGCAAGGAGCAAAAATCCTGTGAGATTTTTGCCGGGGATATTCCATAATAATTAGACATCCAGGGATAGTGCATGGCTATCCAGTAATGTTTTCAATACCTTTAGGTTTCTAAAAGGTCTGTGAAAGGCACAGTCTATGCTACAGTTGCTGGATATAGAAATGAAGATCTTTCTGAATCAAAGAACTGCATCTGAAGTGGACGGATGCTGATGCTCTCCCACTCCCATAGCTGTGAACAAGAAAATTCTTCCCCTCCCAAAACAAGTAGAAGGGAAAAAAGCCATTTCTACCAGAGTGGAACAATCTTAAATCCAAATTTCAGCTGGAGCTGAATGTTTAGAACGAATCTGCAGTGGCACTGCCGAGCAGCAGCGTTTGCAGGAGATCTGATCACAGGCTGTGTAATCAAGCTATGCCCGGGGGCACTGCTGCTGGAGGTAACAAAAGCCGGGCTTAAGCATCCTGACATCCTGCTGCTCCCGTTGCTTCCTGATGTGCTCGGCTGTGCATCCCTGTTTTCTCTGGTAAAGTTCCAGCCCCCTCTCTGAGGCAGCAGCAAGCACTAATGTGGAAAAGAACAGAAATGCCCTTATGAGAGGAGAGTTACACTCTCTGGAGAGGTGTCTGTGCTCTGCTTTAGCTGTGTCAGCCCGGGCTGAAGCTGCACCTCCTCAGGGCTGGGGAGTGCAGTCAGGTGGTGAACTGGCTCTGCAGCCTGACACGTGTCCCAGGAGAGGACTGTGAAATGGAGTGGACATGGGGTGTTGAGGCAGCAGAGGAGGATCACTGAGGAACTGAGCTGCAAGTTTCTCTGGAACCAGCTCTCCTTCCTGAGAGACCTCTGCAGTTGCTTCCAGGGAGCCCTCATCTGCTGCCCCTCCTGCATGTCACTGATGACAGCAATTCCTTCCCCTCAGGCCAAACAGTGCTTCCAGGGAGTAGTGTATTCTTTTCTGCTGCATTTTAAATTAAAGGCGCTGCTGGTCTCTTCTCTGATGACTCATGTTGTGAAGGTTGCCAGATGCCAGCCTCTCCCTTGTGAGGGAGCTGCCAGCCCTTGGAGAGTGAACCTGAGAAGAAGAGGCTTGGTGGAACAGGGAAAGGAAGGCTGGCTTCTCAGCAATGTAGTAGGCAGCTCCCAGCCCTTGTATGATTTATACAGTAGGCCATAAACCACCTTAATCCAGACTTCTATGATGTGGGGTTGGGATCAAAAGCTTGGGTCTAATTCTCCTCCCTGCTATTTTACTGATCCAGCTGCAGTGAGCCCAGTCCAGAGCGTGGATGTTCAGTGTTCTGCCCCACTGCTGGTTGAAAGGGGAGGCAAAGCCAGGACTAATGGTCTTCTGGGCCTCAGACTGAGACCTCACGTTGAGCTGCCTGTACCCAGCAGCACAGAGCCGAGCTCTGGGGCCGCTTCACCACGCCGTGCTGCCATCTATTATGTAGGCTGGGAGCGTGGGCTTGCCAGCTGGGGGAAATTAAGCTCCAGGCCCAAGGCTTTCTTCTAGTGCTGCTGTTATTAGTCTGGATTGCAGCATGCTGACATGGTTATCCTGCTTTTGGAAATGAGCTAGCTTGCCTGGAGCGCGGGTGGGAAAGTCCGCTCGGCGCTGTGCAGTACCCCGCAGTCCACGGACGTGAGGGGTCAGGAGTCTGTGCCTGTTTACTTCCTTTCTAAATATAAATTCAAGCAGGGTGTTGGACTCTTTTGTATTTGCAGTGCTCTTGCTCACGGGTCAGCTTTACTAATAATGGTAGTGCTTAGTGCAAGTGAAAGCAGAACGCAGGCTATGGTCCCCACTCCAAAACCAGGAATGCATAAATTACAGTTGATTATTCCCCTGAGTTGTCATTATCAGTTAGTTCCCTCCGAAGAATCATGACAGAAATGGGTCATTAGAAGAATCCTGGAAAAACTGATTGCCTTTGCAGATGAGCTCTCGAGAGGTGTTTGATAGTTGATGGAGACAGAGCAGTCTGCATGAGGAGGGGTTTGCCCAACCCTCTGGAGTAAGAAGATGCAGCCCTAGCCCAAAACGTGTCTGGCTTCTTACAGCATTCCTTGATTTAGTGCTTTTCACTCTGGTATTAAATGCTGAGATGTTGATATTTTGTGTATATGTGAACATTGTCCAGTCCACTCGCACCAGAGAGGCAAGATGAGTTCAGAGTAAAAATGCTCTGCAGTGAGAACTTGTTCCAAAACCTTTATGGAAAGGAGAGCCTGGTAGATGCGGTGCTAAAATTGGTCTTGGCAAAATTAGACTTTGTTCTTGAATCTTCACAGACTTCTGTGTAACCGTGGGCAAGCTGCAGCCTCAGACACTCCCAGATATTAAGAGGTCTCGCTGTTCCTCATGTCAGTGAGATGGGTGCCTAAACAGAAGGTGAGCACTTAGGTATTTTAAAGAATGCCAGCCCTAATAATCTCTTTTCCTTTTGTGCTTGATGGAGGTGGCACAAAAGTAAACACTTTGAAGAGCACAGAGTGCTGAGACACCACTGTAATGAGGCCATTACTGAACCTGAGCAGGTAATTAGATGGAAAATGTTTGCCTTCATAATGAATAGATGCTCTTACACATACATTCCTCGTAAATCGTCAAGTTCATCCTTGCCGTAGCTCCACTAATTTCATTCTGTAACTGGGGATGGATTTTCTTTGGCAAAGTCAACAGGAGGGGAGAACTTTCCATCCCAGAGGACCAGACTGGACCACAAGAAATGCTATGTTTTCTGATGAGATGCCTAAAAAGATGCTGCAAAGAGAACAGTGCAGGAAGGGAAAACTACAATTTTAAAATTTAGTTAGTGAAGCAGAATAACAGCTCAGCCCTGTATGTACCATCTCTGCAAAGCAAATTTCAGATGCTAAATATATGATCCACACCTACTCTTTTATTTCTGTTCAGGCAAGCTTGATTCTTTTGGCTGGTAAAATACACCCAGTGGAATAAACTTGAGGAGAATCAGCAGCCTGATTTAGTTGTCACTTGCACAGGTTTTGTGCCTATGTTTTCTTGGGGGTGAATAGGGCTCCTGGTATTAGCTCTGCCTTGACAACTGTCTCCTTCCAGCCTGATCCAGAAGTTATATGCAGAATCCCCACCCACCTTGGTGTGGAACAGACAGGGTGTTGGTGCAGAATTAGGTAGAAATCTGAGGTAAATTAAAGGAAAAGCCAGCTTTTCTGACTTTAACTCATTGATGGTGTGCTGCTCATTTTTCCTCAAAGCCAACTGTGTTATCCCTCACTTTCAAACCTTGAAGCCTCAGTCAGGGAGGTGACATCCCGGAGTTTATGACTGTTAAGACACTCATCCATTCATTGCTTCAAAATTAACTGGGACATGCTGAAACCCTATCCTATGGGGGGTTTTAGCTGTGGCACTTGCCTTAGTGTTAACACCTAAATCATCTGTAAAGGTGTCACTGTCTGCTAGAGCACTGCTGAGTTATGGCATCTGCTTTTCTGATTATGAATTGGTTGACTCCTTTGGGCACTGTTCAGATGAATGTGCCTGCTGTTAGGTGTGATGAATCCCACCTGAGCTGCCAGTACTGGTGAAAGTCAGAAGGAAAGATGACAGCAAGGTACACTAAGGTTAAAATCTAGACCTCAGTCCTGTCCCTGTCTTCTTAGAAAAAGAGATGCAAGCATATATGGGGGACCTTCCCCTAAAATACCATAGGGATGTAATGTTGGGTTAGTTGTGAAAAGAAAGAAAAATTTTGAAGTTCAAACAGAGAATTGTATTAATTACCTGCTTGTTTGTATTTAAAAATCAGCCCAGCGGAATTCTTCCAATATTTTGAATCCCCTTCTCAGAAAACAAAACGAAACAAAAAGGATGAATACATTTTAAAAAAACCATGAAACCCCTACTTATCTTTATTTCCAGGGAGTTCCCTGCAGTCTAGACCAGCAGCCAGGACTTACACATGAGGAATGCTTCAGTGCACATTGTGGTTTGTTAGTGCCGAGCACAGTGACATCCCTACAAATACTGTAGGAGTTGTGTCTGGTTTCACATTGAGTCAAGCTGGAACAGAGGGTCCTTTCTTGGGCTTTGTGTTCCTGATGCGTCTGAAGTTGTTACAGATTTCAGTCCCTCAACACTGAATATTAAGGTGGAAATTAGTCCACCGTTCAATAAAGTGGGTTTTTTTCTCTTCCCAGATCCAATCAGGAAATTGGATCAAATCTTTGCCTTTCTGTATGACAAGTAGGTCTTTGCTGGCAAGATCCTCTTCATCCCCAGTGTTATGTTGGGACCCAAGCTGGCACCCCCAGCTGATGGCTGGGCTGAACTTTTCCCGCAGTAACTTGATATCTGTACAGCTGTGCAGGCTCACAATTTGCTCCTTGATTGTCAGCCTCCTGACAGCTTTTTCAGTGGAACAGTTTGAGAGGAGCGGGGAGCCCTGCTTTGGAGACATGGAAGTGTTTTCACACCTGAAGTGTAATTTCACACCTTGGGTTGCTCAGTAGATAAGTGCGTAAAATAGCACATCAAACGGGAACAGAAGAGGATAGAAATGCTGCAGACAAGAGGTGGAGGCTTGTTATTTATTTCCCATCTTCAGCACACTCTGAAATAATACTCACTTGCAGGAACCCAGGCACAGATTACGAAGAAGGGGTTAGCAGAGGACTTGTCTAGCCAAGCAATCTGTCACTGTCACGTGCAGAGCAAGGTGAAAACTTACACTGAGCTGGGTCTGTGGAGCACTGGGAACTCTGACACCACAGTATTAACAGCCACACAACAGAGGAGAGCTGACTAATGCAGGAGGCAGCAGGAACTTAAAGATTTAGATTTACAGGAGCGCTAAATGGGACCATCCCCTTTCCTTGTATTTGCCAAGCATGTTTACTCTTTGTATGGACTCCTTGTATGGACTTAAATTGTAAATAAAATTGACCTTGAGTCCACCAAAAAGGTAATATGGGAATTTGGAAAAAATGTGAAACTATCATGGGGGATCAAATAATTTCACTGTTTATACAGGGGTTTTTTTCCCTTCTTTTCAAACCCCTATTTTATTGGTATCTCAAACAATAGATCATAGTGAGCGGTGGAGAGGCAAGGCCAGCCAAGGGAAGCCTGGGTAGGACACGTCCAATGAAGCTTGATTGTGAGGGAGAGGAAGGGAAGGTGGAGACACCACCTGAAGTGGAGAATCCTTAGAAATGCTCAGAGTTTTGGTTAGTCTTAGGCAGGTTTGCTAGGCCTGGATACCTGATATCCTGTTTTTTCCAAGAGACTGAGGCTGAAACATGCATCAGTTTTCTTTTTCTCCATTCTTGGATATGAGAAAATCCAAGAGGTGCTTTCATCTTCTGCTTCCCATCCCATGGATTTTACCGAGGAGCCCTCATCTGTTATTCACTGTAGACTAAACTGCTCTAATTGGACGG
Organism: Hylia prasina; assembly: GCA_013397195.1. Taxonomy (NCBI): domain Eukaryota; kingdom Metazoa; phylum Chordata; class Aves; order Passeriformes; family Sylviidae; genus Hylia; species Hylia prasina. Next base: position 68,449 of record VYXD01005560.1, on the reverse strand, counting down.
TTTTGGGGGCATTTTTTGACTGCCTGGGACTTTTCATTTAGCCTGTCACCTGCACCAAACACTCCATTTTCTCTTTTTTTGCCTCAGATACCTACGGAAAGCTCTGCCTGCGCAACTCCGTGGGTCAGGAGATGTCTCGCTGCAAGACCTCCGTCCGCCGGGCACAGCCCAACCCTGTCTACAAGGAGACTTTCATCTTCCAGGTCGCCCTCTTCCAGCTCTCTGACGTCACCCTGCTGATCTCCATCTACAACAGGCGCAGCATGAAGCGCAAGGAGATGGTGGGCTGGATCTCCATGGGCCAGAGCAGCAGCGGGGAGGAGGAGCAGAGCCACTGGCAGGAAATGAGGGAGTCGCAGGGGACACAGGTCTGCAGGTGGCACACGCTGCTGGAGTCCTAGTGCTGGCCAGGGCAGCCTGCAGGTCCTGGCACAAAGGGCTGTCTCTCCCATGTTCTCTGCTGTGGGAAATGGATTTGTAGTGAATTCGCAAAGTTTGATAGAAGGGGCACCGATTTTGTCTGATTATCTCTTTTTCTGACCCGGAGATGGGGCAACTGAGAGGCGTTTTAAAAACTTTTATTCCATTTTCGGTCTCACGTGAAGGGTGAGATGTTACAGACGTTACAATTCATGCCATCACAATCAGAAGCCAACTATTTCCTAATTAAAATACATTATAAGCGTTTCTTTCTGGCCTATTTTGTCACACAATGCTGCTAATGCCTTAAAGCCAATCATCTAAAATTACCCCTCGTGGGAACTACTACAATACATCTTTCATAGTTCTATTTACATCTTTCACAGTTCTATTTCTCCAAAGTATCTAGTTTATTTGCAAGGCCACCCTTTGAAACTTGTTTCTAGTTCCATTTCTCTCTCAACAGTGTCCGTCCTATTCCATGGCATTTCTAAGTTAGCATGTTTTATCTCAAAGTTTGCATACAAATACATACTATGTGAGCCTTCTGTCAGGCTTTGAGAATTCTCTGTAAATCCATTTCCTACACTCTTCCAGCGGAAAACAGCTCTGGCAGAGCACACAGCTTTAACCTGCCCACTCAGTGTCAGCAGCCACGGGTATCAAAGTTGGCAAGTTTAGTTCTTGCCTTTCCAGCTTGCCCTGCATTTCCTACATCCAGATAATTAACCCTAGTGACAAGCAGTGGGAATACCTGCAAAATCCTTTCCTTTGCCATTGTCTTGCTCATTTTTCCATAGGCTTAATCACCACAGACTGATTCTGATGTGATACTGTTTTCTTCTGGGATAAACTCTCTTTTCTCTCTCCCCTTATTTATATTAATGAAGTTTGCAAATATTCTTGCCACGCAGATAGCTCACAGAAAAGCTAACCTGCATGCAGATCACATCCTCTCCCTTTTATTATCGTGTTTCTAAGTCCTAGAAATAAGCATTTGATACCACTGTAGACTGGATGATATATTTTTCAGGCAGCATGAGAAAACACTCTTGAATTCTCTGTCGACTTTTAAGTGCCTAGACATTACTACTGTTCTCCTGTACTAACAATTGATATAAGGACTAAATACTACTGGTATTTTTAATTAGGCACCCTGTGCACTTGTTAGCCTGCATTGATATAGGTTTGCACAAGAGATAACAAGCATTAGTTTTATATTGCATTATACGATGCATGTTTAGATGTTTACTTGAAGTTATGGCTTCTGTCACCTCAAATACCAAAAAAAGACCAGAACAAACTGCACAGCCACCTTTGTGCCTGAATCACTCCTTTCTGCATCATCTTGCCCATTTGCTAATGTGGTTTTTAGAAGTGAGGTTCATTCAGAAAAGCATTTCTGTGACCATTATGGGAGAGGGTTTCAGATCCATGGTTTTTCTGTGATTCAGCAAACACTACTCAGTTTGCTGAGGGTTTTCTTCAAATCTCCTGTGCTATCCTGTAATACCTCCTTGGGATATGGAAGGGGACTGGTTTTGGCATGCTGAGCAGTAGAGGATGCCAGACCATGTCACCTAACCTTGGGAAGGAACTCTCTTGCAGCCCAGGCATAGGATCCAGAGGGGCTGCTGGCTCTGCTGAACTAGTCCTGGAGAAAAGAGTTGTGCTTGCTGCCTCCAACTGAAAGCAATGCAAGGAGCAGCCTTGCTGGATGAGGTGATGACACTGTCACGTGGTTACTTTTCAGACTGCATTGTCCTTTTCCATTTTAATCTCTTTTCCTGTCTCTGTAAGCTGAAGTCATGGAGATGATGGATAGAGGATGTGTCTCAGTCTGCTGCTTGGCTAAGTGGTTGTTGTTGCAGCGCTCTGTGTGACACAAAGGAGGATGTTCACCCTCAGTGGAATGTAGGCAGTGAGGTGCTGAGATCCCAAATGCTATCAGCTGCCCAATCTCCCATTCCCCACACTCTCTAGGAGAGGACTGTCTTTTCTCCATTCCTGCTGATGACAGCAAGACACAGGAAATATTTTGCTGAAGAGGTTTGCCTGTACCGAATCATTTCATGGTTTGTTTTTGCCATTTACGGAGACCTGGCACCAAATTCTGCCTCCTCCTGCACCAAGCCACTTCCTCCCCTTCAACGGTGCTGTGCAAATCGAACTAATGCAAATTTTGGCACTGGCTGTTTGACCAAAATTGGTCCTTGGTGCTGGTTTTTGTCGCACCCAGGCTAGACAAGCCCTGAGGGCACGGCTGTGACACCCACAGGTTATCACTGGGTGTCACACAGAGGCTCTGTCTGTCCTCAGGAGGCAGACAGAATCATCTGCACAGAGAAGCACTCCTGGTACAGGTGATACAAGTTATTCTACAGACCATGCTCTTGTATCTTCTTATCACCTGTCTGAGCATCATTTTTCCAGGGAGACTGGTGGTTATCCTATGCAGGAGGGTTCTCCTCTACTGTCTAGATAAGCTGGCACATCTACTTTGCACTACTGGGGCTTTGTAACACAAAACAGGGTGTAACCCAAATGCATCTCACCCAACTAATACGTTCTTGACTGCACTGCTAAGGCTGCTGTATTACCAGTGGAAGGAAAAGTGAACATCTGAGTGATAACCAGCAGCATAGAATTTTATTTACCATTCATTCTTCTGAATGAATGGTAAATAAATGGGAAATATGGCAAATAAATGGGAAAAATAAAAAAGTAGAGGAAACAGGCCAATTCAAAAGGTGCATTTGCTGATTCCAGTTGTTTTCCAATCTCTCCATCTCTCTCTTTTTTTTTCTTTTTTTTTTTTTTTTGGTTTTTTTTTGTTTTGTTTTTTGTTTTTTTGTTTCCTGATCTGCATAAAATGTATATGCAAGTGTATACAATTAATTTTATTACCTGGAATGTGTGTGTGTAATAAACTTACTGAGATTCTCTTCAGAACTTCTTGAACCTGAAAAGTCTTGCCTATGCTTCATGATTAGCTAAGGAAAAAGTATAAGTTCATAATTCATTTCAGCAGTGAACTGGAGATAATTTAGATTTATAACAGCATGATTAAAAAAAATGAAAAAGATAATTTAAAAAAACAATGAAGTACACTGGGTTTCGACTTCCATGCTGTTTTCACATTAAGATCTTTTCTAAAGATATGGCAGTAAGGGAATTGAATTTTAATATATATAATTTCATTGTAGAGTTTTTGGAGTCACAGGAAAGCAAGTGAAAACAGCTTATTTAGAGTAAGTTAATACCTAAGCACATGTCAAAACTTTCCTGTCTAAGGGAAGCAGGTTGCTGCATCCTGGCTGCCACATTTTACCCTTATATTTTATCAGAAAATTTTGGAGGGAGGGGACAAGGGCTGTGGCAGGGGAACCATTGTGTTTTTGGAGCTACTACCAAAACTCTTGCCACATCCATCCCTTGAGAAGTAGGTTTGTGAGGTTCTTGATGTTCCTACTAAAGCAATGGAGAAATTCAGGAATCTTGGGGTGAACAAGGTGCTGGGGGTACTCATGCTTCCTAGCTATATTTCGGGATTTTTGTTGCTTTTGTGGTTTATTTTCCCTTCCATTATTGACCGTCTGTGAAATGGAGGCTTTGCAGCAGCTCTGGCATATTCCAAAGCTCCTGTAATTCATCCCATTGACAGACTGAATTAGTCATTGCTAATATTGATACAGGCTGGGCTTGTGCTCATGGTCTTTCTTATGTAAACACCACTGCCCTTTTAGTCACTGCTTTAACCCCTTGTTTCCTTTGGAAGTGGCTGACAAGGAACTTTTCCATTCCTTGGGAATCCTGACCCTCAGTTGACTTGCAGATGGCTGGTAGACTCTGTGCTCCACTGGCCTTCTCCAGGTGGGTGCTGATGCCCTCTTCTTCTGTGGGGTTCCATGTGGGGAGAAGAGGTGTGAGAGGGCCATGGGGATTTCAGGGAGCAGGATAGGAATGGATAACCTGCTTCTGGGGTGCTTGGGCACTTGCAGGTCTAGATTATGGATGTTTCCTAATGCACTCATGTTTTCTAAGATCATTTGTTCCCTTTTGACACCACTGTTTGTAATCCCTTTGTAGTTTATTTGAATTAAGAAAAAGAAAAAGAAAAAGAAAAAGAAAAAGAAAAAGAAAAAGAAAAAGAAAAAGAAAAAGAAAAAGAAAAAGAAAAAGAAAAAGAAAAAAACAACAAAAAAAACCCTGGAAATGTGGAAAGGGTTTAACTGCATTGGCTCAGAGTGTTATGGGCAAGTGCCCTAGATACATCTCTGCATCTTGAACAGCATTGTTCATCTGGTTGCAGTCTGTTTGTTCCTTGTTCTCTCCCCAGCCAGCATGCCCCTGTCCTGCCAAGCTCGCTGCAGTTATATTATTTTTTCTTTTTTTAATGTTTATGGACAACAGAACAGAGTGATCTCACCGTGTTTATGTTCCCCATAATAACGGTGATCTTCAGCTGATGCCCACAGGAATGAGCTTCTCTTTTAGCCCACTGAGCTGCAGCAATCACTGGCTCAAGAGCCCATTTGCAAAGGCTTTATCTGGATGATCTTCTACATCCTTTCATTTGTCTGGGTTTCCTTTTTACAAGTGTCTTTAATTAGACGGACCCTGCTGTGGCCTGCTCGTTCCTGTTGCTCTGCCTCGTCTGCCTTTCCCTTCAGGGGCAATGTGGGCTGTGCAGCTCCCGGGGTACGTGGACAAAGCTTGGGTGTATTTTTAGCAGCTGCAGATCCCGAGGAGTTATTTGGTGCTTTACACAGCCGACTGATCCTCAGTCATGGATGTCGTTAGAAGTTCCTGGATGCACAGATCCAAAGGCTGCCAGCTGCTATTGATCATTTTTCCCAGCACAAAGCTGAAGGTGGCAGCTTGGCAGAGGAGCAGGCATTTCCTCTGGTGGCAGTTCATTTTCCCCTTCAGCTGGAGCTGGCAGTGACCTTGGAGCTGGCGTGCCTGCAGAGCTTGCTTTCCGCTCCCATATTTATCATCATTTTTAATCTGTGTGATCACAGCTCTTCATCTCCCTGCCTCTCAGCTGCCTTCTGCCCTTCAGCACGAAAAGTTGACTGAAAGGCTGGGCAAAGAATGTGGCCTTCTCTATCTTATTATCCCCTCCCAGAGGGGTCATCTCAAAGTTGTGATGCTTCTGATCAAGACCTTGCCTCCCTGCTCTCTTGTCCACTTGCGGAGTTTGGAGTTTGTTGGTTGGGCTGTGACCCTTCAATATTTACAGAGTAGTGACGCCCATTCACCTCAGTGTGGACCAAGTTAAAGACAGAAGAAACAACCTGTTCTGTGCTTGCCTTCTTCCTTTTCTCATGGGCATTGTGTTCTGCAAAAGGACAACAGAGTCTGCAGGAATTAGTATGCAGGAGCATCCTCTTACCATTTAGAATGTGCTAAGTGTGATGTTTGCAGCTATGGTTTGAGGGGAAGAAGCAAAGCAGCCAGGGTTTGTAGAGAAGCTCACACTTTGAATGAGGCAGGTTTTTCCCTCCAGCATGTGATACCCCAACAAATACATTCTCATATTCCAGGAAGCGGTGCTGGCTCTGAGCTCATCTGCTTCTGAGATACAAGCAGCCAGAAGCTGACAGATCCTAAAGCTTGGAAAGGCATCCAAGACAATTCCACAGAGCTGGTCTGGGTGTTTATTTGGGATCTGGGGAGGATTTAACAAGCTGTCAGGCAAGAAATGAAAACCCCAAGCAGTGGTGGGAAGGTGGTGGTGGGGGTGAGAGGCAGGAGGGGAAGGCTCTTGGTGTGCTTGTGCTGCTGTAGAGCTGGGAATTTGCTCACAACCTACTCCAGAAAGCAACACGGCCGGGCTGCAGTGGCATCAAGCCTGAGCTGAAACCCAGTTTCTCTGCATGACTCCTGAGCTCCAGATCTGCTGAAGGCACACAGCTTTTTTATTCAGTGCAGAGTGAGCTTGTGTCTTCCTGCAGCCTACACTGTGGGCCCTAAGAAATGAATGTGTAAATATTTTGTCTCTCACAGCAGCCCAAGGTCATCTTTCTGGAACAGCAAACAGGCACAGAATCCAAAGAAGATCAGTCTGTCATATGAGTAAGGTTAGCATCTGCACTTACAAATGACAAAGGCTATTAATCCTCATGCTGTAATCCCCAAGCTGTTTGCCAGCTGGCAGCAAGAAGATGCTCCTGCTCAACCCACACAGCTATCCATGTTTTTTCACCTTTATAAAGCAGATATAGGTCAATACTGTAGCCTGAATAAAAAACTTGGTGGATGCCATTCATCTCTTTTGGCATTACAATGACTCTCTTCTCCACACAAACCCTCCATACAATTGAAAGGGTAAGAGGAGAGCTCTGGGCTGGGCTCTCCCTGTGCTGCTCCTCCAAGCCAAAAAGCTGAAGGTGAGATATTTTTTCCATCCCTCTGCTCCTTAGTTTGTCTTGAGTGGATGAATTTTGAGATCTCTCTGCAAAGCTGAACAACCTTAGCAAAACTCTGTCACTAGACAGGTTTTTATGCCCAGTACAGGGAAAACCTCGTTCTTGCAGAAGGCAAACAAAGTTCCAGTAATGGGACTTTTTTGGGTCTTAATTTGGGAGCCTGCATAGGATTTGGGTATTGCCTATCACAGGAGTATAAACTCTTGAATCCTCTGAGGTATCACTGGTGGAGCAGAAGGAAGACTGCAGGTAGTGATGCAGGTAGGCTGTGATAGTCTGTCATCTCACACACCAAAAACTGTAGTCACTGGGTTGCTCCCAGTGAGTATTAGGCATCTGGGCTTGGAAATAGCTGGGGAAAAAACACAAAAGCCAGATGGGAGCTGTGAAACTCCACTCAGACCTGTTACTTGCTCATCTCTCAAGGAAATTGGAAAGCATTTTTTTTTTGCTTTAACAGAAATCACAGCTGCTTTGGCAGCTGCAGGTGTGAGGAGCTAAGGATGTTTCCTCTTCATTTTTGTATTTCTTCTGGCTGCAGTGGGGGACATCAAATAGACACCAAATACTCTGGAGAACTTTGTCCCCTGTAGTGTCATTCCCAATGTGGGCTGATCTTACTGAGAAATAAGAGACAAAGAGCTGATATTGGCCATGGGTGAGGAACAAGGATTCACACAAAAGCAGGATTCTTCCTGAGCCCCTCAACCATTAATTAGCTATGACTTCCAGGAAAGGCACTTCATCGTGCCAAATACTTCCCTCTCCCTTCATTTCTCATAGGGTAACGTTGCAAATTTCTCTCTTCATTAGCAACTAGGAAAAAAAATCATATCATTTTGCCAGCTTTCCTCATCCCTGTTGTGTCTTGTTAACACTTTCCAGGTGCTTTTCCTTCATGCTGTCTCCAACACTGCATCTCCCATCCTCTCATTAACATCTACAGAGGTCTGGCACAAGGCAGGTCAGTGCCTGGTAGCAATATTTTATGTTCATGGTGCTCAGGATATAACCTGTCCTCTGATCCCTTGTCACTACGTGGCACCTCAAGCACAAGCTTTCCAATTAAACTGGTTCCACATCTCCCCTGTATTCCTCTGCTGGCACTGCCATGGTTTGTGTCTTGCTGGGCTGTGTTCTCAGCTGCAGCTTCATTGACTTCTTCCCAGCAGAGAGTTTTGTTTGTCAAGAAGAGTAAATGAAGTAATCATTCGGTAGACTTAGCATTTAAATACTGCGTGACATTTATATGTGTGTGTATATATAAAAATGTTTTTTTATGGCAGAGTCCCGCGGGGCATTTGCATGAAGCACATCTCAATGTATATTTGACTGTTGATTTAAATATATGGTATGTAATAAGTTATTTTTAGTGTGTATTGACTTCTTTCTATATTGGAACAATATACCACCTCTGGCAGGGTTTTGTTGTCTCTCTGTTGTGGGCACAGCTGGACACTGTAGACACTGAGGTGTGTCCTTGTCCTGGTTCCTCCTTGTGCTCCATGAGGTGGGAGTCGTTCCCCTCAGGAGCTTTGTGGGTGGACAGACATTGCTCCTGGGGTTTGTTGGCACAGGACAGTGTTGTGAGCCTCCTACTGCACCTCCCTCCTGGTGTTCAGTAGAATATTTAATATTTCTCCTCTCTCTGCTGTCACCTCCTCAGCACAGCGAGCTGCTTGGTGTTTGGAGTGATTCAGCCCTGTGGTTGAGGGAGCACCAGGAGCAATGGAGATCCCAGCTCCCCTTTCCCAGCCTGAGATCACAGAACCACAGGATGGTTTCTGTTGGAAGCACCTCAAAGACCATTCCAACCCCCTGCCATGTTCAACCTCCCACTAGACCAGGTTGCTCAGACCCCCATCTAACCTGGCTTTGAACAATTCCAGGGCTGAACATCCACCACTTCTCTGGGTAAGCACAAAATTTATCTATAAATTGCTTACTTTAAAAAATAACAGTACAGACAAATTAATAAAATGCCACATCCCTAACTTCGGTTGGTGCAAAAGCAAGGCTTCTAGAGCTTGCATTTATTGTCAGATTATTTTTATGGTAAGTAAATCTATAAAGTGAGAACTTTTCCTACTGTGAAGGTTAAAAGAAACAAAATCATATGTCCTTTTCACTTTTGTAAAGTTCAAAGATTTGCACTGAAAATTGTACTTTGAATCTGGTTACTGGATGGTTGGTATTGACTGGATAGAGGCCACTGGGATGGTGTGAGCATTGTTTCACTTGCTGGGTATGTGATTGAAAGAGATATGTGGAGTGCAAAACTGTGATTAAAAAAAATGAAAAATACAAGGAAAAGATGTTTGGATATTCAACTGGAAAACTGGTATGGGTTTATTCTTAGCTTTTCATGTAGTTGACAATGAAACATTTTTTATTCTACTTAAGTGCTAATGTGCATGATCATACAATATATTGCCTCTTGCTAATTATATGCTGCGTTAGGAATACTAATGTCAAGATGATATCTGACTGGAAAAAAAAATCAGCACTATACCCAGCTTCTGCAGAATTCTGGGCTGAAACTCCCCCTGCACACACACAGCTGTCCACACCTTAGAAACAGTCTTATTTTGTTATGGAGAATGCTGCTGTTACAGGTTTTATCAATAAAATAGAAGCAGATGGCTCATGTAGACATGCAAACCCAACGTATCTTCCTTTTTGTTCTCGCTGTGGCAGAACAGAGTGAATATGTATCCAGGAGAGGGGGACATGTTCTGTTCAGAGCAGGGATGCAGGAGCCTGGTGCATAATGCAGGACTGGGGAGGGTTGGGAAGTATCTGCCCTGCCCTTGGTCCCCCTGCCCATCCACATGGACACAGGGGCCCTGTGGCAGCAGGCTGGAGTGTTTTGGGAGAGGAAGAGATTCCCATGTCCCACTGATGCCTTGGACTGGCTATCTGAAACAGAGACTAGGCAAAATTAGGAGAATAAAAGCAGGTATTTACTGAAGGCCTTCACTAGGTACACCTTGGGCAGTCAAAAGCCTCAGAGGGGCTACACCTAAGGTGGACAACAGTCATGAGTTCTTCATACAAATTTGGTCCATTAACATATCAGGGGTTAATCCTCCAATTACAGTTTCAGGTACTGAAGTAATTTACTCCAAGTTTGCCCCCCCAGTTCACTGTTGTTTGCATCTCTTGGAGTCTGAGACAACAAGGTGTCCTTGAGTTTCAGGCCTAGAGAGGACTTGTTTTGTCTGGATAAAATGGGAGAGCAGTAGCTGACAGGCTGTGGAGTTTTAGAGTAATGCACTAAAGGATCTGAAAAATATAAAAGCTAAATCCTAAGGCATCACCATCATGTCTCTGCTTCCCTCTGCATACAGCCATTCAGCCAGCTCTGTGGGGAAGGAAGAGGGCTGGCTATGCCTTTGACATCTGCTCTTCCCTGCTCTCTCATCCAGCCCTGGCAGGAGCTGGGGGAGAAGCCCCTCCAGCCCCCTCTGTGGTGGTACCCTGGACTCAGCATTTACCCTACACACCAGAGATATGTTGGCACCTGCACCAGGGCATGGGGAGTCAGTGTCACCAATGTCCCTGCTGTGTGTAGATACCAGCCTTGCTGACACCCTGGCCATGTGTTTGGGGCACAGAGGGATGCCCCCATGGAAGCTGGGGTGGAAACAAAGGTAAGAGCTCAAATGATGAGCTGGAGAGGTGAAATTGGGCCAACAAAGTGTGTGGCTGTATCTGGTGGCTACTCTTTTTTTGCACCTACCTTTGGTAATGATGCATTTGTGAGTGGTTTACTTCTGGTAGGTTGCAGTTATAATCCCTGCCCACATTAAGATGGAGAATGATAGAAGCTTTAAAAAAATTCCCAGATTGGTGACTTTGAACTGGGGTTAGTTTGTTCCTCTCAGAATAGCAGTGCCATATCTGAGGGAGACATGAGAAACCACGATTTCTGCAGCCCTGCTGGCACCCACAGGGCTGGCTTTCCAGGACCAGCCCTGAAATAGAGTTTCCTTTTCTGGCAACAGTTGGTAGCTTCAGTGCTTGGAAACCTCAGCAAAGGCAGCTGATACAAGACATGTCTGAGGACACAGAAAACCCAGCCCAGGGCCCTTCATCTTAAAGACAGTGGAGAAATGGGATATGGTGGGAGGCTCAGAGAGAAACTAGGGAGTTTGGAAAAACTTACCCTCCTTGGTGTAAACTGTGGATGAAATGCACGTTTTGCTAAGGACTGATGTTCGTGGGTGATCAGGCTCAGCTGAGAGGGCTGGTGGGGGCTGCAGGGTGGGCTGGGGTTTTTGCTCTGGGTTGCAGCAGTCCCCCAGCAGCTCCTGCAGGCACAGAGGGGGATCTGCAGAGCCAGGCACTGTCTGCAATTGCTCAGGGGTTTGGGAGCTCAGGTGGGCACTGCTGCCAGGGTCTGGGTCAGTACCAGGGCAGCATTGTCCTGCCTTGGCTGTCCTAACACTGCTTCACCCCCCGTGCCTCTTCTGAAAACCACTTAAAATTCCCCCTGCCCAATCCACCAGCCTCAGTTCTCCCACCAAGTCACCCCAATCCTCCCCAGTGCTGAGGGAGGCCCATGATGGCTCTGGAGGGCTTGGGCACTGCTGGGAACACCACTGTACCTACAGCCTCACCCCGTCCTTGTGAGAGTGTCCTCAGCCTCAGGTGGGTTTTCCCAGGCTGATTCCCAGTTCAGGGCTAACCAGCCCAGGGTTTGTTTCACTCCTGCAGGCAGATTTGCCTGTGAGCCCGTGTGAGCTCAGCTCACACCACGATGGAGCTGCTGGCACTGAACTTGGGGAGAGGTGACCGGGCCGCAGGTCGTGGTGCCAGCACTTGGTCAGCTCGGCCTAAAGGAGGCTGCCCCTAAATTTGGTGGTAAAAACTCAGGTTTTCTGTGTGCTTGGTGTACAACACCTCCCTGCAAATGCAAGGGCTTAGCACTCCATTGCTGCTCCTGCTGGGACACCACTGCTCAGCACGAGCATATGTGGGCCCCGCCGGGCTCCCGGCTGTGTTATGTTTTATCGTTCTGATTATCCTGTGCTTCCTCCAGCTGCATTTTAATTCTTCAGAATGACTTCATCCCTTGGCAAAGCACCAAGTGCTGTTTTGTCAAGACATCTTTTTTTCTTTCTTTTTTTTTTTTTTTTTAATCCTAGTTTTGACCACTTGGAAAAGTCACATTTTTAATGTCAGAAAACTAAGTTTTGAATTTCAGCGAAAGAGTGATATCATTTTTCACGAGAGGGTGAAAGCATTCCCACTTCTCAATCAGCTCAGTGGAGGCTAAAGCTGAGCTGTCTGCCATCTGTCTCCTCGCCACTCTCTCTTCCACCACCATCACTTTTTAACAGGTTGGCCAATTTCAATCACATTTGAGAGCAGGGTAACTGTCTCAAAGGCAGTTTTGCTTCTACAAATTTTGTCAGCTGGCAGAGGATCATTCCCAGAGAAGCAGAAAGGAGTGGGTTTGATGGCCAAGGGTTGGTGAGCTGGTCCATTGTGACAGCTCCAGCATGTGCTGCCTATGGTTGAGCTGGAGGTGTCCAAGGGGACATGGTGGAATTTGGCTGGGGATGTGGGGAGAGTGTAGGGGGTAAAGAGCACAGGTATGTATGAAAATGAACTTCATTTTTTCTGCTCTTCCCCAGCTTGAAGGTTTTAGAAAGTTTTTCTCAAATGTAAAAAAGTAAAAGAAAAAAGCAAAAAATCAAAAATCAAAAAACCAACAAATTTTCTTGTGCAATGAATAGGAAGATAGAGGAGAAAAATTACGTTCCAGTACAGAAAGAACAGAGAGAGGAAGAGCTGGTCTGCATTTTAGATGGAGGCAGGATTAGCCTCCCAAGGCATCTGGTCCCTCTGAGCCTGGCCAACCACTGGGAGGCAGGAACAGGGTCCAGAAAGTGCAGCTACTCATCTTCATTTGCTGTGACAAGCCAGTGGCTGGGAAAGCTTTTGAGGGTCTGTGTCTGCTAGAGGCAGCTGAGTGGGCCGGGCCAAGGATGAAACCTAGCCCAGAATGCAGCTCCTCACATCTGAAACGTCTCAGGTACAAATGCAGGACATTTTGGGTCCATTTTATCTTTTGAAAAGACCCTCTGCATGCTGTGTTTAGAAATGCAGCACCTGTGTAAGTATATGTGGCCTGGGAGGGCTGGTGCTTTTATACACACATCTTTTGAATGCTTGGTGCTTGAATGCAGAAGGGCACATTAATTTACTTCATTTTTCTTTAACACTTGACTTGAGAAGACATAACTACTTTGAAATGAAGGAACTGATTTTTTTTTCCTAATTCCATGAGGCAGTTCAAGTAAATGCTAATGTTCTGGGGTTTTATATTACCAATTGCTCTAAACCATTTAAAAACACGTATTTGTTACAGCACTGGATATGTCAGGCAATCCGGCTTTCAAAAGACTAAAATAAAAGAAGAAAGCTGCTCTTCTATTGTCTGTCTGTCCAGGTTTTATCTTGTGCAGCACACATTTAAAATCTTATCTTCTCAAATAATATCCCTGTCAATAGACACTTTGGTCCCCGCTCATGGGTCTGTTTAATTTCCTCTGCACTAAAACACTGTGTGAGTCAGCTGGGCAGTGATTCCTGACCAGGCATCCCTGGTGGAGGGGAAAACTCCTCTCCAGACAAGGAGGGGAGGTGATTTCTCGTGCTTCCAATGCAGGAGGAAGGAGATAGTTGGGATGGAAGGAGATGGAGCATCTTCTCTTATTCCTGATGGAGGTCCCTTTGAGCCAGCAGAACAGTGCTGGTCTACACTGGCAGGGGATCTGCTTCCCTGCACTCTCTGCCCCCTTGGAAAGTGGGCAAAGAAAAGCTGCTACACTTGGATTGTGGAAGAATTTCCTCAGGGCTGATCAGGGGATGGGAAACACTTCTTGGATCCAGCTGAGGAAACACAGCTGACCTTCTGGCTGTAAATAATTGCCTGCTAGTAAGTCCTGCTTGTGTGCTGACAGGAGAGGGGAAGATGCATCTTTGCAGTAGAAATTGTGTTGAATGTTAAAAAAAAAAACCAGTAAATCTCAGTAAGATTGGAGTGAGTGATGCTGTCGTTCATTCAGCTCTTAGGCACAGAGTAGGTGCTTCTGTGTCTTCCTTCCTTCTGCTTACAGAAGTGATATTACTGAATTAATTACAACATCTTTGTGAAGAGCTGAAGAATCGCTCAAGTCCTCAATTCAGCAGTAGAAAAATGTCAGATTCATCTCACAGTAAATTTAAAATTACACCAACCTGAACTACTGCTACTGGCAGCATAATAATAAGGCAGGTAATCAAAATCAATTAAATTCTAGTGCCTTCCTATTGTCCTAGAAAATTCAAATTTGAAATTGGAGTTTCATTTGACTTCTCAATAAAAGAAGCAGAGCTTCAAAGATAACTTGAAATAAATATGTGGCCGTGAGTGATCTTTCCTCAAGCTGCAAAGACCAGCTTTGGGAGCCATGTGTGCATATGTTTGTGCACGCTGAGTACCAAATGCAGCCAGGTGATCCAAGTCAAGGGAATAACTACTCTGAGGCTGCTGCATTGACATGTGCTAGCTGAGCCTCAGGTTTCCCAAGACCCAGTTTGTTAAAATTTGGGTGAAATATTGATCCAGATGAATGCTAAATGCACTGTGCCTCCATTCCCGCTGTCTGGGAAGAGGAAGACAAAACCTGGTGCAAAATCCTCTGCAGAACCTTCGTGGAGCAAGCAGAGGGAGGGGAACTCCCTGTGTCCTTCCAGCAGTGATACGACCAGATAGAATATGCATTGGACATCTTACAGATCACAGGGGAACCAGGAATTGCCCAGGAGCTTCAAGTGTTGTCAAAATGATTATGATCCCATTGCACCTTGCCTTGTTTTTGGCACTGTCTGAACCTCTGAGTAGCAGAATGGGAGGTGGCAGTAGTTGTTTTGGAAGTGTTCAAGGTAAGGCTGGATGGGGCTTTGAGCAACATGGTGCAGTGGGGAGTGTCCCTGCCCATGGCAAGGGGTGGAAGAAGAGGATCTTTAGGATCCCTTGCAACCCAAGCCATTCTGAGGTTCTGTGGGCTGGACTGAGTGACTGCTTGGAGAGGGAGGCTGTGCCATGAACTTGAGTCTGTCAGGAGCAGCGGTGTCATCCATGGTAATTGTGAGGAAATGGACACAGCTGGCAGGTGCAGAAAAAATTTTTGTCTAGACATGTTTCTTCTTGTGTAAAAGTCCTGATCAAAGCCCAGGCTTGGTGCTGGGTCTGATCTAAGCCACTCTGGTACCAGCAACTCCAGTGCAGCCATTGGCACCAATCTGGCTGTCCAGAAAAGCTCATCTTGTGCACCTCCTTTTCACTCTGGGAGTGACCCACTTCTTCCAGGGAAGTGTATATCCTTACACATAGCTGATGTGTTTTTTAAAAAAATACATTTCTTTTTTTTTTTTTACCTTCTTATCTGCCAGAGTTAGGCTTTCAGGGAAAGGGATTTCCCTTCTTTTAGGACACTGTATTATACAGGTGAGATTTTACTGACTCCTTTTAATCTTTTTCTGAGCCTTTCTGGGTGGACTCTTGGTCGTGAGGGTCGGCTGAGCCTGGTATCCCACATATTGACCTAAGGAGGGTGCTCAGCAGTAAAATCCCTCTGTCTGGTTGAGAGGCAGGAGTTCTCCTACCCCACATTGACTTGTTCTTTTATTTGGGAGGAGGTCTGGGTTGTTTTGCTGTGCAGCTTCTTTTTCCTACAGCAATCCAATTCCTGCCATGGGATCATGGGTGTGAGTGCCAGGGTGGGACCCAGGGCACCATGGTGGAACATCCCAAAAGCTCAGGGGAAAAAGTGGGCCAGGATCTGATGGTGGGCAATGCAGGGAAAAGGGAGAATCATAAATCAGGAGGGAAGAAGAACATGACCCAGTGAGAGAGCAGAAGAGCTGGGCTCTCTGCCAGCAGGACCCAATGAGACTCCTCTCCCTCCAGCCCTTCTAAGCGCTGGGTTGTGTCTCACCCAGCCTTGCCCTGGAGCCAGCAGATCTCTCCTCTCCCAGCGCCGCAAGGAGCACTGGGCACCTCCGCCGCTGCCGGCCCGCTCGGGGCATCCTTCAGCCCGCCCTGACGGGNCTCCTTCCCTCTTCCTCCTCCCTCCCTCCCTCCCTCCCTCCCCACGGCCTCGAGTCGCGCCAGTGATGGAGAGAGCGTCACCGTCTCCTAGCAGCGCTCCTAGCAACGCTCCTAGCAACCGGGCAACATCTGCTCCCGCTGGACCAATCCGCGCGGGGATCATCTGGGCACCCACCTCCGCGGGCTGCGGCCGGGAGGTGATGCGCTCCTCAGTGGCTGCAGGGACCCGCAGGAGCTGCCACCGCCGCCGCCAGCACCGCCACCGCCACCAGCAGCACCGCCACCACCTCCTCCAGGAGCAGCGAGGGAAGGACGGAGCAGCCCTCCCTCTGGAGCCGGGGCTCGCCGGGTGAGTGCCGCGGAGCCGGCGGCGGCCGCGGACAGCGAGCTGTGGGGTTGCCCGTGTCGGCGAGGCGGTGTGGGGCTTTGCCGGTGGGATCTGCTCCAAAGGGTTTAGCAGGTGGCTGCTGGCGTGAAGTTTTGTGTTTGTTTGGGAGCTCTCGTGGCTTTGCTGCAGCGTGGGAGAGAGGGAAGTGATGAGAGGGAGGCTCCGCGCGTCCCGCAGTGCCACGGGCAGAGGTGCTGCCGCTCTGCCGGACTCTACGAGAGGTCATTTCCATCAGAGTCCTCTTTGTACGGTCAGAGCTGAACTCTGAAAAGTAACCATAGCTCCTCTTTCCATCGCCTGCTAATGCTGTCATCCTCTGGGGTGACACAACTGTCTAAATATAGTTGCCTTGTGGCTGCGAGACAGGAGTACGCGCGCACACGAGCTCTCTTTGCTTTCCCTCTTGCAGGATTTAGACAGGTCTAATTCCGTTCATGTGCTCAGAAAGTCTGAGTGTCCCTGGCACACAAGTGTAAAAGTGCAGAGTTTAGCTATACACACGTATCTGTGATCGTTTTTCCCCCTGAGAGTGGGAGATATTCTTACCACAGCGTGCCAAATGCTTCACTTGGAAGGCAAGGCATCAGCCTGGAAAACGTACCGTATGTCAGGCAAACTCTGAAACGTGCACCCTGTTAAAGAGAAATGAGAATCTGAGTTTCCCCAGACCTGTACTGCTCTGCAGGCAGTGTGTGTATGATAGGAAATTAATGCTGCTACTCAAAGTAATGACATGGTTTTAATAGTAGCCCTTTAGCTTTCCTTTGAGGTTGACAAGAATTAATGGAGAAAATAATGTGCCATTTTAAGATGTGGTTGGGGCAGAATTAATGTTCTAGCTCCAGAAACATCCGGATATTTAGAGGAGCAAGCTGTATTTTTGCAGCATTTGCTCTGAGAGGATTATAGCTACACCACTGAGAGAGTGAAATGTTTTTTCTTAATGTTTTATCTACTTTCCTGATGTGTGAAAGGGACTCCAGGAAGCAAGGTCAAAGTTAGAGAATTGGGTGTAACACCAGAACTCCTATTTATCCCTGTTACTAAGCCCTGTGGGGATGCTGAAATAGCACTTTCTCCTCTTGTGGTCCAGCTTCTCACCGTGTTTGTCCTGATTTTGCCACCTGAGCCATGTGTGTTTCTCCTTGATCCACCACGGCAGGTGACCGTTCAGCAGGGCCGTGCTGCCAGAAATGCTCGCTGAGCCCGTGCGAGGGGGAAATCTTACCAGAACTGCTGAGATTACCCCAGAAAGACCCTTTGCAGGCTGACTCCACATCCTCAGGTAACTAACTAACAAGTTCTCAAACTTCAGCTGGTTGGGCTGAGTGGGGGAATTTACTGGGATTGATGTCGAAAGGGGGTGAAGCTGGTATTATTTTTTATTCTATTGAGGAAAGCAGTGGGACTGTAAGGAAGGAGACAGGAATAGTCACTCAGCCATTAAGTCTCATGCCTTCATGCCCTCACGAGAGCTATTAAGATGCTCGTGCCTTGTGCACATGTGTGCCCAGGGAGAATCTGCAATTAGGGAGATCTGCAGAGCAATCAGCAGGCTAAAAGGCGGTTTTAAAGTNGTTTTACGGTCCCCTTGCCGCCCCCTCCCCGGGCCGCTCCCCCCTCCCGGTTCTAGCGTTTCACGTCCCCATCCTCTGCCGCCAGCCCCAGGCAGCGCCTCACCGCCTGTTCAGCTCTGAGCCGCGGCACCTGCTCCATCCTCCGGCTCACCCCGCAGCCCGGCACGGCCCGGCACGGCGCGGAGCATCCCGGTGGCGGGGCCTGCTCCTCCCTCCTTCCCTCTT
>VYXD01005560.1:1848-47191 GCA_013397195.1 Hylia prasina | reverse complement strand
GCTGCCGAGCCCCGGCAGCGCCGCAAATCGCGCCGGGTCCCTGGGGAGCGGCAGAGCGCTTGCGGCTGAGCGCTGCCGGGATGCTGAACGCGCCTTCCCGACGCTCATCCAGGCTGGAAGGACAAACCTCGGGCTCGGGACTCAGCGCTGTGCTGGTTGGTCCCCGTGGGGGGATTTGGCCCCGTGCCTTGACTTGTGGTGTAAGCGCTGGAGAAAACGTAATGTGATTAAGATGTATCTGTCTCTGAGCTTGAGTGAGGCAGAGGCAGTGACTCATACCACCTTGCAGGAGCTGTCAAAACACTTGGCTCGCGAGAATAGCCTTCTACACAAAAAGCACTGATTCAATATGTTTATATTTAAACAAAACACTAAGGGTCTGATTCACTGCGGCATTACTACAGCCCTGGATGGCTGTAACCCCAGCCAAGCAGCTCCCGGGCACGCACAGAGCCATCGAGGGCTGACTTCCAATAAGGGTTAGAGAAAGGCTCGGTCCTTGTGAGCCTCCTGCACAGACAGGGGTCCCTCGAGGGCTTTAGCACCGGTGCTGTTGTTGAGAGCACAGTGCAAGGTCACAGCTCATGCCCTCGTTCCCCTGAACCTGCAGACAGATGTGTGGGCACCAGCAACAGCCACAAGAGGTGATGGGGTGATGAAACGAGTGGTGGGGGGATGGCAGCTGCACTGATCACAAGAGCAGACCCTGAGCTTCTCTTGAGCAGCCCTGGGATGGGACTCGTGTGCCTTCAGCTCGTTTTCTCACCGTGCAGGTGTGCAGGCAGCACCCCTTCCCTCCCGGGGGGCTGAGCCACCTGTGACAGCCCGTGGGAGCTGCTGAGCTGGGGAAGTGGGTGCTCCAAGCTCTGCAGGTTTGGAGCTGCTGGGATTTTCTGACAGATGGTGTGGTGTTGAGCAGCTTGGGGCTACTTTGCTCCTCTAGCGTAGTCTTTCATTTAAAACTGGGAAGACATTCAAGCCAAACTTACAGCCTGGAGATGCTCTTGTTTGTCTGGTAGTTGTTTCCCTACTTTGCTCCTAAACTGAGTTCTGGGTGTTGGGGTGAAGGGGTTGTGACAACTTTGCTGCTTTAGCTGATGTGAGGTCTTTAGGAATTTAAATTCAGCCAACCAAGGGTATGTCCCAGGCTGGTGCTGAACATAACCCTGGAAAGGAGATGCTGGTTGGGCGCTCAGTGAACCCACTGCCAGGATGGTCATGTGTGTCCCTCAGCAAAATACAATTTTTCTGTCTGCTCCTCCAGCCAGCACCAGCCCTCAGCCTGTGGTATGTGCAGAACCACAGCCCTCCTTCCCTCCTGGCCACAGGCTGCCGGTGCTCCTTCCCTTGTCCTGGCTCCCTGATATCTCCAGCACCAGCTGTGCTCAGGGGATGCTGAATCTCAGAGTCTCCCTCCATCTCTGGGCAGGGAGCAGAATTCCTGTGGCCTGGAGCAGCACAAGAGAGTTTTGCACAGAGCTGGCAGAGCTGCAGAACTGAGCAGAGATGCTCTGCATGCTGTGGTTATCTGTGCTGCCCCTGCACTCAGGATGATTTTCTGCTTCCACTGCACACAGGCAGTGATAGGGCTGTGCTTCCAGCCTTTTCCCTGAAAAACACTAGGGAAGGTATTTTAGCATTTAGAGGTTTGGTTTGCGAGAAAGGATCTACCTGTGTGCTGGGTTTGGCTCTTTTCCCAGCCCTGACAGGCTGGGTGGCTAATGAAATGTCACTTCATCTGTCTGTACCTTCGTCTTCCTCAGAGCAGTGTGAGGAAAACTGTAATGTTCTCCCATCCCATGGCACTGCAAGATAAATGCATTTGTTGTTGTGCTCAGATAACACAGCACAGTGGGGTTTCCACCTAGGAGAACATGATATCAGGGTAATTAAATATCCAGGGTGCCCAGGCTCTGGTGTAACTAAAATACTGGAATAAAACCTGCAAGCAGAGAAGGTTGCTGCATATGAATTTAAACCAGTGTTTGCAGCTACTCAGTGCCAGTGGGGTGGTGAAGACCACAGCCCTGCCCTTGCCCTTGAGAGCTGAGGTGGGTGCTGGGAGCATCTCTGGTGTGTGTGATGATCCCGGGTGAGCAGAACCCTGTAGAAGTCCTTGACAACGTTGGCAGTGTTGTCCCTCTGTAAGAGCAATAGTCCCTCTCCTGGAGAAATGCTGCTCTGAAGTGCAATCTGTGTCTTGATGGGTCCCAGAGCAGGGCTGAGAGGTCTTGACTCCAAACGGGGTTTTAATCCAACAGTCAGTTTTCTGCACAGATCTGCGGAATCTTTCATGAGAAACCTCCATCCTCACAGACTTGAAATTCAGTGAGAAAACACAAGAATCCTCCCATTAAAGGGATTTATTCTTCAGCCCGTTCTTGTGGGTTTTTGCCATAGAAGAAGGAAGGGAGAACACATTCCTCCTTCCTGCCAGTGAAGCAGAGATGCTGTCAGTCCCTGGAATGGTTGTGTGGGTATCTCATCAATCCCACCAGCAGCTGGGACTCAAGGAACCCCTCATGCCCCAAGGATCCTTGCAGCAACATGAGGTCTGTGCTCTGGCTGTGCAATACATTCTGTTGTGTCAGGGAAGCTGTCCAGAACCAAATCCTTTATTTCCTCAGAAAATCTAAGTTTCAGATGCATCCATAAGGAGATTCCAATTTGGGAAAGAAAACATTTTCTGTAGGACCTGACTTTGAGTTATTCTGTGAAGTGTCTCTGGATACTTTCACTCCCTGGATTGCCTTTAGACATCAGTATAATAATATGGTGTGTGTGTGTGTTTGTTTGTCTTTTGGTTTTGTTTGGGTTTTTTTAAGTACATTTAAAAGCAAATAACAGAAATTTCATATTAAAAGGAGGGTTTGGAAGAAGATTGTGCCTCCCAGAAATGCACATGGCTCCTCATGTTTTCTGGTGAATAGCCAAGCAGAGCCCAGTCCTGGCTCTCACAGTGACCCAGTGCTTACCAGGCTGAGTACCACTGGAATTATGGACCTCATTAAGATGCTGAATTAGCACCATGTCACCTTTCCAGGGAGATGAGCAAGCTCAGAGCTGGCAGCCAGGCCTGGCTGCAGGTGCCCAGGGTGCCCTGGTCCTCTGCAGGGCTCAGCTCTGGAGGAACAGACCTCCCCTGGGCTCTTGTCACAGGACGAAAGCCCAATAATTCCTTTTCTTACCCCAAATGTTGAGCCTCTGTCCTCTGTGCCCTGAAAAACTGAAGCCACCAGGAGAACAAACCAACTCCATCACCCTCCCACTGAACTGGAGCTCTCCTGCTCTTCTGAGACAACACCACCATCTAGTGAATACACCCTGCACTGGTTTTCCAGGGAAGCCACGGAGCTTCGTGCATGATATGTGGAAATCAGAACCCAATCCTCGGCTCACACACTCCACAGCAGGGCACAGGGTCCCCCATCCTGCACACAGGTGGCCCCATCCTTGTCCCTCCTGCAGTGCGTGGTGACATTCCCTTCTAGGGCATCTCCTGCCTGTTCTGTGGGGCTCAGGCTGGCCCCAACACCCCACTCAGCTGTAGGAGCAGGACACCCTGCCTGTCCCCAGTGCTGTGGCTGTCACTCCTGGGAGGGGAGAGGGGCTTGCTGCTCTGGCAAGCCTCAGGGTGGCCGTGTCAGAGACAGCTTCACATTTGCCAGCCTCTCAACCATTTTTCCAGTGGGTTGAGGGCTCCAGGCTGAGGCTGAGTGTTGTCCTGGCTGGCTTGTCCCCCTCTGGATTCCTCCTTCCCCTGCACCCCAGACTGTGATGTTGCAGCCACCCTGGCAGCAAGAATTACTGACTTTCTTTTCCCTCTTCTTTTGTGCAGAGCAGATCTGATCGGGCCTACCAAAGACATTAACGACGTCGAAAGTAGCTTACTTTAAGAGAAAATATGCAGAAGAAGAACATTTACATCAAGATTACCATGAGTATTGTCCAAAAGTGAGTACCTCTCTCGCTCCAGACCCCACCTTCCCCCTAGTTTCATTCCTTGATGCTAAAGACCCATCCATTTACTCCCCAGCACCTGATACTACCAGAGGACCGGACTTGTATCCTAAAACTATCTCTCCAGAAACTCCGCTTCCTGGACGACCCCGAAGCCTATCTCCGTAGGTCTGTATTAATTAACAATCTGTTGAGGAAGATTCACCTAGAGACAGAGAGGGAGAGCTATGAATACTTTAAGGAGGCTCCGTGCTATAGGACTGCCTACTCTGACGCACGAAAACGGCTGAAGTTTATGGTGCAGGAGTGCTGTTCCCAGTCGCTCTATTATGAAGAGCTGCACTCGTATCGCATCGTGCCTTACTCTGCAGAGAACGCCGTTTACGGGATGGGCTACACGGGCAGCCACCTGGAGCAAAATTCTCAGTTGCTTATTTATAAAATGAATTAAAGTAGCTGTTAGACCCACTGATGTTTGTTTCTGAATGCTTGAACTGCTTTGTTGAGGTGTTGAGATGAGGCACTAATTGCAGATGTGTTTGCCATGGGGAGCCGAGTGCAAGGTGCTTTGGATGATGCTCTGCAGCCCCCGCTGTTAACCCCCGGTGTGAAGCACCTTGCTGTAACACACAGAGAGGTGTAATGCAGAGGTCCTAAAGCTGCAGAGACTGCGTGCAAGGCGGTTTGTAGAAACAAAGCTGCATTTAAAGTTACCTGTGTGTAGATACGGATGCTCCAAATCACTTTCGCAGTTAAATTACGCCAGCCCCGGTGCAAGGGGAGCCCCTGAAGCAGTGGAGTAGTCTAACAGTGAGGTGTAAAACACAAGTTATCTGCTGTAAAAGTGTAGGCAGAAAGTTTCTTTGAGAATTGCTTTGACCATGAAGGAGTCAGTGCCAAAGGAATCAGTCTTTAGCTTAGGGTTTTCAGAGACTGAACTCACTTGCTATTTACAGACACTCTACACTGAGATTTGCAAGGGTTTGTGGGTTGGTTTTTTTTTAAAAAATAATTGCATTCAACTTTTACTTATCTCTTAGCTGGTATCTACTTTGCTATTTTAATACAAACCAGAATGACTCACAGGAAAGATTGTTTCTTCAGCCCATCATCGGTGTTCCCTTAACTTCATTTGCCTCTTTTCCTAGCTGTTTCCCTGATACTTCTTTGCATGCTAATTTGCTGTTTGGCCCGAGGTTCACACTGGTGCTAAGGAATAGACAGCAATTTCTTTTTATGTGGACTATAAAAGGCAGAAAAACAATGATGGCTCTCATAGATAATGAATGTATCTGACAGATGCTGGTAAGACCTCAGAGGCTCTCCTGATGAAACTGCTCAGCATTAGTAATAACGTTTCAGGTTAAGTGAAATGTCTAATTTCGATCTGGGAATTAACTTTAAAATATGTAAATATATATATTTCACAAGCTATGGCGTGTGGGATGTTCAGCAAACGGAATGACGACGAGCGGAAAGTTTCATAGCTGCCAAAGCTACGTCATGAAAATACCAAAGAGTAACTTTAGGGAAAAGATGATGCTCCAGCAATGGGGGTCAGAAGCAAAGGTTGCACTATAATCTGGGGGAATGTGATTAACGAGCCTGTAAATGAGCCGTTAGCGACGCACTGCAGCTCCCCAGGGGGACCTGCATCCCAGAACTGCTGAACAAATACACGAGATGGTTCAAAGCCTGTCGAAGTCCTACAGGTCTGTTGGCTTGCAGCGAAGAAAATGGCTTTGCCTCGCTGGCTATCACCACTTTAAAGCTTTAAAGCGAAGTAAATAATAGCGCACACTCAGCTGGAGGCAGAGATATGTACATCTATCTATATATATATATATAAACCCCTAATTTTTTATTTATTTTGAAAGGCTTTGCTCTTGCAGATGTGGCTGATGCTGTTTCTGAAGTATTATATAGTGTGAACAAATACTTGCCAGGAACGTGCTTTTTGTGTCAGATTCCTCCTGTCACCCTGCTCAGAGCATCCTGGTGGTGTGTGTTGCACATATCATCACAGGCACGTGTTAGTGCTGGAGAAAAGGCAGAAAGGCAAAAGCAAAAAAGGTGTGAAGAACAAAGTTAACTCTGGTATCAGTAGTTAGAAGTCAGTACAGGCTTAGGAGACAGAAGGTAGCAGTAAAATCCAGATTTTTTTTAATAAAAAAAAATGTTAGCAGTGTAATTCAAAACAAGGATAACCTGCAAACTGGAGAATATAAACATCTCAGATACTGTGGGAAGGCTGAAAAAAACAGGGCAGTGCTGTTTGGGAGGTGCTGTTAGTCATGATGAATGTTCAGGTTTCTGTTTTTGCTTTAAGACAAGTCATATTTACTTATCTCTTAGAAAAGGGTGTCTTTCAATCCTCAGCCAGTGCAGTTCGGCCTCGGAGCTTCCTGGCTGTGTGTGGTTTGAGTCCTGCTGCCCCTGGGCTTGCACCAGCCCAAAATCATGCAGCTGATCCAGTTGCATGATTTGAGAAGTGGTTTCAATGTGGTCTGAGAAATCTCCAGTTTGAGAAATCTCCAGTGGCAAGGGGCCATGCCCACTTCAACAGGGGGCTGTGAGAGCCCAGGCTGCTGACCAGGTGTGTAGGACAGCCCCAGTACCAAGAGTAAGAGCTGGAAGAGAAGCCCATTTGCTGTTGTCAGAGGTGCCATTATCCCCCAGGAGCTCTCTGGCCTCTGGGAACGCCTCCTGCCACCCCAGGGCTGGGGGAATGGTAAAGGAAAATTGTTCCTGTCTTCTAATTTTTCAAAGCATGTAATTTTCCACTCTGAAGTGGTCTGATTTATGCATTTTTTTTCTCTTCATGTCTGTTTTCACCGGATTTCATAATGATCTAGCACGTACAGGAAATGCTTAAATGCTTCTTTTCTCTCGCTGACTGACTTTTCACATTCATAGGATGGTTCTGTCTTGAATAAACAGAACTTTTAACTTAAAATAAGAAACATTTCATTGAAATGAAAGAAGGTCAGTAGGATCAAAGTCTTTAACCTCACCTGAACAACAACAACAAAAAATTGGCCCTGTCAGATTCACCTTTGAAGAGGTTCTTTGCCTGCTGAAAGGGGCAGATACTTTCTTGCCAATTGAAAGCTTCTCTGTGAAGGCGTTGTGATAACTGAACAGATATAACAGACAAAAATCAGCATCAGGTCACAAAACTCCTTGGGCTACCCAGTAAAGAGGACGATAATTTACTCATTTTTTCCTCATGTTCTGTTTTCTTGGACAAAACCCATTGTCTCTTTTTAAAATTTTTTACTTGCTCCAGGAGCTGTTAAAATGGATTATTTCTTTTTAGAGAACAAATTGGGTTTTTTATGGTTGACTTTTTGCTATGGAATTGAACCAAAGGTTCACTATTCTCTATGCTTTAAGTCTGCTTCAGTTTTTACTGCCTTTTGCTTTGCCCCGTGACTGGCGCTGCTGCAAATGGGTCTGAAAAATTCAACTTGAGTGCTTAAAAATAGTTTATGGGGTGATAAAGAAGTACAAATGTGCAATAACATTGCAAGTGACTCCCGAAATATTTAATTTGACACCTTTTGAATTATATACTTTTTTTGATTTTAACATTTAGTTGCCAAGTTGCTGGGTACCAGCATTTTAATGCAGCTACATACAGTGATTTTTCTTTTTTGGGTTTGTAGCTACAGTTCAGCTCTTCTGGCTTCTGATGTGAGAATCTGTCTGTAGGTGGTCAACTTTCAGTGAGC
This sequence comes from Hylia prasina, assembly GCA_013397195.1. NCBI lineage: Eukaryota > Metazoa > Chordata > Aves > Passeriformes > Sylviidae > Hylia > Hylia prasina. Next base: position 39,497 of record VYXD01005560.1, on the reverse strand, counting down.
TAGATTGATATATATATATATGTTCTATTATGACTGCATTAGGAACTCCTACGTATGGGCTATGTTTGCACTGGATGTAAAGAAAGTCCTTGCTTCCCTTTGACTCAGTTGCCTTGGAGATGGAATATTCATCAGAGAGAATATAGATGAGCTGGGTAACAAGGACAGACTTGGTGAGGAGAGCTGATCCTTTTGAAAATGACTGGCTTAGGACAATTCATTTTCACCTGGGAATAGCAGCACACTTGGCTGTAATTAGAGTTTCTAAGAGTTGAGTTTTCTTTGTGCTGCTTTTCTGGCTGGATGTGCTGGTGAAGGGTGCACAGGGGTGGCTTTGTGGGGGCCACAGTGTGGGTGTGGATGGGGTCTGATGCAGAACGCCAACACTGAGTTTGAGCAACCTGCTCTAGAGAAGGTGTCCCCACCCATGGCAGGAGGGTTGGAACCAGACGGTCTTTAAGGTCTCTTCCAACTCAAACCATTCCATGATTCCGCGGCTCTGCGACATTAGGGCCCTCATCCTGTAAATGCTTGGGTTATCACCCCATTTCCTCACACAGACCCTGTCTCTGGAGCTCGAGAGGCTCCTGGTGTGCTTGATGCTCAGCATGTGCATGAGCTTGTGCCGGGCTGGGGCTGTGCCCTCTGCAGAGATCCCCTCGACCGCCGCGTCATTGGGGACCACCGAGCCGCCGCTTGAGCTCTTGAAAACATCTCTATTGCACTGTAAATTCAACTACTGTTTTCCAATGAATGTGTTGAGTACATGGACTATTGTGCCTTAAAGTCCCACCCTTGTAGGAGCCTTTGTAAATGTTCTGTAAATCCGCAAACCGTCTCTCGCTGGTGTCTCTGTGCACTCTCTACAGATCTGATTTGGTACTTGGCAGGACCTTGGGAAACCCAACCCTGACCTCAGTTTGCCATGAACATGGTGGGGATTTGCCAATTCCCTCTTTTCTTTTTTTCAGATTGCTTTCCTCTCTGACACTCATGAAATTCTGTTTTTCTGGTTTTTGCCGTAGCTGGGCTCTGGGCCACCTGCAGCACCAGGAGCCCCTGGCAGGAACTCAGAAAGTTGTAAAAAAGTTGTCTCCAGATTTTAAACACCACCTGTAGAACGCTCCCAGGAGGGAATCACAGCTGCGTATAACAACTGTGGCAGGTGTTGTCAAGTATATCATCATGTATTTGATATGATTGACAAAGCAGAAAAGGGAACACCTATTTCTATTGAAATGCATGAGCCTGCATTATGTTAAATACATGGTGACTATACACCGAGTAATTCGAATATTACCTACTGGTTCTGTAACAAATAAAAACAACAAAAAAAAGGCTTTTTAATGTTTAAAATTACCTGGGACCTGATTGAAGGTTTTTATGAAATTGTTTTCTAAAGTGAATAGTAGAAAAAATGTATATGTATTTTAAATATACGTATGATGTGCATGTTATTAATAAAGATCTATTTCTATTGAACCAGATGGACTCTTGTTGATTGTATGTTGTTTGGTTTACAAGTTAGCAAGTAATGTTTTAAAGAAAAGTTTCTAACTCCATCAATCCCCTAAAAAACTTATAACCCCAGATTCTTTGAGGGACCTGGAGGACAAACCTGGGATAACTCCTCTGTTTGCATCCTATGGACCATGGACTCTTGCCTATGGACTTGCAAGACCCTTCTTCTTTTCTTTTTTTATGTATTTTATTTAAAAATCAGCAAGGAACCATTTTCCTAATGACATTCTGCAGGGCATATTCCACAGGCTGCAAAAGGGTCAAAGTTAAAATAGTTATCTTTTGGAGCTGCTCAGATAAATGGGATTTTTTACTAAAAATCCTGATTGTGAAGGAAAGATCACTACCTTCCTTATCCTCAGGAATTTACTTTAGCATTCTTTTCTTGAAGAAGCTGAAGTGAAACACTGAACTTATTTAAGAAATACTGAAAAGGAGAAATATTTACAAAAGGATGGATTTTCCCCTGTGGACAGGAGCCTCTTGAGGCAGTCACAAGGAAACATCTTCCAGGGCCAGGTGCTCCCTTCTCCAGCCAGGACTTGGGTACCACCTGGGCTGCAGGTCCAAGTTTTTAAAGACTGAACATCCCAACGTGGTGCCACAGGCCCAGCAGCAGCACATCAGTTACCTCCTCTGAAGGTGTTGCATCAGGAGAAAACAGCTGGATGTTTCAGCCTGAGGACAGCTCTGAAACCACTGATCCTGAGCCCCCTACATGCCTCATGTGAATGTGGTGTGACCAGGATTAGCAGCCACCACTCAGACCCTGGGGTGTTCCTTACCAGACACAGTCCTTTACCTGTCTCTGAACAGCTCTTCTTTTTAACCAAAAAGCAATACCTAGACCTGGCCATGACTTAGAGGAATAGGGTGACTGCATGTCTACAGTTTTAATCTGTTTTTTTGTGTGAATGACCAAGGGTCTCTGGGGTGACATAGCCCTGGCAAAGAGAAATATATTCACATGCCCCAAAATTCCTCCTGGATCCTTGGTAGGAGTTGCCACCTCTGAGGATTCACACACTGGTAAGATCTGCTGAGGCTTCCTTGGCTCAGCTGTGGGGAGAACTGCCTTAGTGTGGAAACAAAAGGCATTGGAGCAGCTTCCCACCTCCCAGAACAGAGACACTGGGTTGTCCAACACAGGCAAACACTTTCCCACTATGGATCTTTTCAAAGTCATGTGGATCATCCTTCCACAAAGCAAATTCAGCTGCAGATTTAACGTGGGGTCCTCTATGCCAATTCTTCTGCTGCTTAAGGAGGTGATGAAAATACCACGGCCAGACCATTGTGGGCTTGCTCTGCACTCAGCTGTATTTTCTTTATAGCTCTTTACGGCCACTTTGAATTGAAGTAGCTGCTGGGCTGCTCTACCCTGGCACTGCCAGCCCAGGTCCATGGAGCAGCTGGCACAGGACCCAGGGAACCCAGCCGAGAGCTGTAACTCATCATTACATCCCACCCCCGGTGCATTTCAGGGCTTAATTAATTCAGGCCCCAAGATAAGCAGTGCTGATGGCCAAACCAGGTGATGCTTTGAGCTCCTGGCTGCAGAGTGCTGTGCAGAGCCCTGCAGCCTCCCAGCTCTCCTAGTGCAGTGGGGAGGTCTGCTCTGCCTTGCTGCCTGCAGGCTGGTGTGCCCCTGATGGGAAATTGTCCCCAGTTGGGCTGAGTGGTGCCAAACTGTAGCTCTTACTGGTTGAAGGAGTCTTTTCTCGTGACATAAACTGCTCAGTGGAAATCAATGCCAAATTGCTGAAAGGAGGTTTGTGTGTAACATCTGCTGTCAGGGGAGAGGAAGGATGACTGGAAAGGAAAAGGTCTTTCTCCCTGTAAGATGCCAGAACCCCCTGTTCATAGTGGGGAAGCTGTAATTGCTCTCCTGTGTTTGAGGCTCAGGGCCACGCAGACTTCAGGTGTGCTGGAACCATCCTATTCCATGGTTCCCTAGGTTTTGTGCCTGCTGCTCCATGAATCTGAGCTGGCAGTGCCAGGGTAAGGCAGCCCAGCACAGTCTGGGCATCTGACAAGCCCACAGCCCTTGCAGGCATGCTGGGGGGAGCCACAGGAGTTTGTTAACCTGTCCCCACTGGGATCATTAATCCCATGCACAGAAAGAATTCCAAAAGGCTGGATGCACCATGCCCCAGACAAACATGTTCTCTCCCAGAGCTCTGCATTGCAGGCAGAGGTGGCATCTTGAGGTGGTGTTATCCAGGGAAACATTGGGATTTTGCAGGTAGATGGAATTGCAGGGTGGGACTCTGTGAATGCACCCACTGTGACAGTGCCATAAGGTCCTGCACTGTGTTAGCAGGTATTAATGCAGGTCCTGCATGGCCAGGTGCAGAGTGTGATATCCCACCATGTGATATCCCGCCTTTTGATAACGGAATCAGAGTGCTGCTCCTGATGATCCCAAAGAGAAGGGTCACTTGCTCACAGCATTAGTGTAAATAGCTATTTTTCTGCAAAATTTTGGCTCTAAGGCTAATGGGCACCTTGGTACCCTTTAGGGGCACAGGTCTATGTGCAGACAGCTGTGGTGAAGACACATCTGCCCTGGAGGGTGATCCAGAGATTGTGTCTGGCTGCTGCTCAGAAAGGTGGTCTGCAGAATAAAGAGGTTGGTCTGGGAGCACCTGAATTAGGACAAAAAAACCTGGGCTGGAAGTTCTCAGTTCCCAAAAGCCTTGCACATCGTACCAAGGAGCTACTCTTCTCGTGGGATTTTTTGACCCAGTAGCTTGTGTTTTGGGAGATGGGTCTGGGTGAAGACATGACCAGGGGCTGAGGGACTGGCTCAGAGGGGCCTGCTCTGATTCCACTTGGGATAAAACATCAGGGTTGGGAGGGAGACTCATCATGAGGCTGGAAAAGCCCACGTGGATCTTGCATCTGCAGTTCTTAAGGCTGGGTTCACCTGGAAAGCGAGAGCAAGCTGCAGGTAACACATGGCAATAGTAACTCAGATGCTGATGCCCTGGGGACCTGGTCCCTTCTTCCCCAGCGGTGCAGGGCAGGTTTTGTGCCTGAAGATGGCACTGATACATTGAAGGATTGCTGTAAAATTGCTGTCCCGGAGCTGTGTGGAAAAGCAGGCGGGCAGAGTGGCCGAGGGCAGCCCAGGTGTAGGTGCAGCGGTGGGTGGGGCTCAAAGGACCCTGTCACCCACAGACAGCCCACCCCCAAACAAGGCTGCCTCTTTACCACTTGCAACATCATCCTGAGTTTTTCCTTAGCTGTTGGCCCCAGAGGGTGTCCAAATCTTGCTAGTTTGGGGTAAAGTTTCTCCTCTGCTCTCCTAAGAAGCTGAACGGACAGTGCTGTTCGCTGAGCTCTGCAGAGGTCTGGTGTGAGCAGGACAAAATGCAAGGAGCTACTCTAATTTACAAGGGACAATTCCCTTCTTGCTCTGGTGGTTGGAAGATGGATGGGAGTGCGACCCAGGCTCTGCCCAGGTTCTCACACCAAGTGAAACATCAGTGGCCAGAGCCAAAAGGTGTGAATGAAGTTGTCTTTTCTGGGCTCTTGCTCCCCCTCCCCTTCACTTCTTGAAGGACCTGAAGAAGCAGCAAATTATCCCTACATTGTGCAGGTAAGAATTAAACCCTGCGTTAAGGGAATGATGAACTTCTCTGACCCCTGGATGACCACGGAGTCCCAGATCTGTTGTCTGACCATCAATATTGGCTTTGTGTCATTGCAAAGGTGATGGGAGACCGGCTGCAATTAGGGTGAATTGGCAGCGATGCCTTGAGCAGGAGCTGGGTCTGGATTTTTACAGTTTTCTGTGCATTGGCACCCCCAAAACCTACCAAGAGAGAGAAGAATCCTTTGCCCATTATGATAACTCTGTCTCTATCCGCACACAAATAAAATGCGTTTCTGCGTGTCTTTCTCCTCACCACTGGAGGGCTGCATCTACCTGCAGACTCTGTTTAGGTTACTAAACCCAGAGCACCTGTCACTTTGAGGGATGTATTGTGCCAGTGTAATTGGGGAAGGCTGAAAAGCAGAAACTGTTTTCTTTTGGGAAAAATCTGGCTGTAAACTTCATCAGTTTGCAGTGAAAGTGTTGTTTCCCCCCTGTTGGACGCTTTGTGGTTGGCTCTAATAGAGGCAGTGGGTTGGGAGGGAAGGGAGGGAAATTTTTTCAGGATAGCAGGGCTGTGAAAATAGAAGCTTTAGTTTGTTTTGAGCTGTGTTCCCTCTGTCATAAATTAACTACCAGGGTCACTGGAGATGAAGAGGTCCTTGATCTCCTGAATTTACTCCCAGCCGTCTATTTCTGTGTTGTGCCTGAGCCGGACGGTGGGTGCCTGAGGCTCAGCCCCTCAAACCCAAGCTCTTCTCAGTCCCCTTGGGATCAGCCTTCTGCAGAGCCTGGCAATGGGCTGAGCCCCCTGTTCCTGCTTAACTCTCAGGATGGAAAGGTGCAGTTGGGCAGCAGGAGCTTGGCAAGTGAAGTATTTTATCTGCAGGTGTGTTACAGTGTGCTGAAGGATTGTGCCTCTCCGGGGCTCTCTGCTCAGACTGTGGTGGGGTTGTTTTTCAGCTTCACACAGACTTTGCAGATTTCTATTCTAGCTTTGGATTTCTATAGCTTGGAGACACAGCAGAGCTATCAGGAACAGCAAGACAGCTATTGCCTTAAGCCGTGCCTGTTCCCTTTTTAACTGCAGGGTGGTGCCTGTGAAGTTTGATGATTGACTTTCAGGCAGGGCTTCCTTGGGGATGGAAAACCCCTGGGATGATTGGCCCGGTGAAGAGTGGGTTGGCAGAGTGGCTTTGTTACTTGTCCTGTTGGACTCATCACCTTTTTCCCAGTTCCAAGGGCTGGCTGGAGAAATTCAGCTAAAAGCAGTAGTGGATTGAATACAGCTCTGCTTGGACTACAGAGGGCAGCAAATCGTTCAGAATACAAACGGCATCATCCCGTGCTTATTTCAGCAGCTGCAGCTCTGTTGGAGAAGTTCCCTGCAGCCGAGAAGAGGAATGGGGCTCCAGTGCAGGGACCAAGTGACAGCAGGGCCACCTTCCTCGCCGAGGGTGGCTGCTGTAACCTGTGGCTCTTCTCTACAAACTCCTGAGGAAGTAGAAGCTACCTGGGGTGGAGAATTGTGCTTTGCGTTTTCCAGACCAGAGTGTGATGCTTAAAGTTGTTTTTCTCATGTACATGTGTGCTCTCCCCTGAAAAGACAGAGGAGCAAGCAAGGAACTGCCAGGTTAAAACCACAGGAAAATGCTCCATGGATAAAGCCTTCTGCATTGCTTGCAGGTGTTGCAGGTGCACACAAATCCCTCTACACCCTGGGGTTTGTGCTTCTTGCCAGGAGTTGGGCAGGGAGGTGTGTAACTGCTTCAGTGGAAGCTTTTGGGGACTGCTTGAAGAAATCTTTCATGGAAATTCAAATTTTGAAAAGGCCTTTCTAGATGTGAACTCTTTGTGCTACAACTTTCTGTGTCTCTCTCCCTCCCCTCCCAGATGACCGGGTTCCCTTTAAACTCCTTTGAAAATAAAAGCTTTGATAAATAAATCAAACAGCCTTGTGCTTCAGATTCACTAATGGGATCTGACACTGGTCGGCCACCAAACTGCTCCCTTTGAAACACTTACAGGAAGAGAACCAGTTGTATTAGATATCTTGTGTCCTCCTGTCATTCATATTTTGGGAGTTGCTTCCCAGTTGCCTGCCCAGGTTGCCCAGAGAAGCTGTGGATACCCCACCCCTGGGAGTATTCCAGGCCACGTTGGATGGGGCTCTGAGCAACCTGGTCTGGTGGAAGGTGTCCCTGTTGATGGCAGGGGAGTTGGAACTAGATAGTCTTTAAATCCCCTTACAACTGAAATAATTCTGTGGTTCTTTCAGACATTTTGTTTTCCTATAATTTTCTCATGATATAATTTTCTTTTCAGCATACAGAAGGAATGTGCGGGGAGAAACAGCCAAGCAGCTCTGTTGGTTCCTGCTGAACCCCTTCTGGGTCACACAGAGCTTTTATAAAAAGCTGTATAAAGACCTGAGAGGGGTGGCATCATCTCTCTCTATCCTGAGGGATGCTGGTATGTGGAATGCCAGCAGTGCTCAGTGCTGAACAGAAAAAATGAGTGGTGAAGGTTCTGGAGCACAAGTCCCATGAGGAGCAGCTGAGGGAACTGGGGGTGTTTAGCCTGGACAAAAGGAGACTGCAAAGGGACTTCATCACTCTCTACAACTCCCTGAAATGAGGTTGTAGCCAGGGTGGGCATTGGTCTCTACTCCCAGGTAACAAGCAACAGGACAAGATGAAATGGCTTAAAGTTGTTCCACGGCAGAATTAGACTGGACATTAGGAAGAATTTCTTCACTGTAAAGGTATTCAGGCATTGGAACAGGCTGTTCAAGGGATCAGCATCCCTGGAAGTGTTCAAAAAATGCGTGGATGTGGTGCTTATGGTCAAGATCTAGTGGTGAACATGTCAGTGTTAGGTTGATGGCTGGACTCAATGACCCTAGAGGTCTTTTCCAAGCTTGGTAACCCTGTGATTCTATGAATGGGCATAAATGGAGTGAAATTCAAGTCTGTCCATTGTGCATGCATTTAGTTAACCCTCTTTTGCCCTTCCTGCCTATGGGGTGGTGGGAGCAGGACAGAATTGCAGCAGGCTATAAATGTTTTGGGTTTTTTTTTGCAAAAGGCAGCTTCTTTTCCAGTTCAAACATACACCAAAAGAGATGACAGCAGGCAAGAACCAGCTGGGATAAGGTACTGGCACAGTGAAACAGGCATTGGACTGGCTCTTTTGGGTGGTCTCTTCATTTCAAGGGTAGCTTTGACAGAGGCACAAATGCTGCTAAAGCCTGGGTAAATGTGGGCTATGCAAAATAAAACTGCACTATCACGGTTAACAAGGATTATTTNCTATCAACGTTAACAAGGATTATTTAATTTTTTATTTTATTTATTTATTTATTTATTTATTTATTTATTTAAGCTATTTTGGGGGCTTGGATAAGCTCAGAAGGACCTGGTAGGTGAACTTTTGGTAAATTCTAGCTGGCTTTCCCATTTGAGCTCCTTAAGGGGTGACAGAAGGGCAACTGCCCGAAAGTCTCCAGTCTTGGTGTGGAGACTGTCCTTTCCAAGTAGGCTGTCCCAGAGGTCACAAGCACTTCCAAAGGTGACCATTTTTTTTTTTAATTCCTTTTTTTAAGTGTCCCATTTCTAATTGGAACTGGTCTGGATTCAGCTTCTAGCCAGGAGCATTTTGTTAAGCTGCTCTCCTAGATTAAGAATCCCTTTTAAGTGCCCCTTATCTTCTCTATGTGAAGACAGTGTAATCAAGTTGCTTCCCACTCACTCCCTTTTGAGACTAAACAGATTGATCTCCCTGCCTGTGGCTAAAAGGCCTTTTCTAAACCTTCCATCAGAGCTTCACTTGGGTATCTGGGCCTGAAATGGGGCTGTAATCACTAAGTGAGTCTTGGACTAAAGTGATTTTCTAAAGTGTAACGTGAAGCATTAAGGATTTCTTGGCCTGCTTGGAGTGTAGTCTTTTTTAGGATCTGGTTTCTTGACTCTTGCCTTTTTTATGTTTGTTTCAGTGGTTTGGACTCTATGATGCAAAATTGATTCTGGATATATCACCCTACAGTGCCAGGAGACAGGTTGTTGGCTTGGGGTGCAGATCCCTCTGTCAAACCCAGAACATTTCCTGTTCTCATTAATTCCAGGTCATTCTGGAGAGAGAAGGTGAAGGGACACACACCTGCTGGAAGGGGACAGGGAGTGCAGCTTTCAACTCAGGAAAGCCTCGTGCTCCTTCTGGCTGCTGCAAGTGCCAGTGTGATGGCTACAGGGCAGGAGATATTAAGGTTATGTTGCTCCAATATTAGGGTTCAGAGAAGCTCCTCATTGCCTTATATGATGTTTTCCTAGCATGGAATTTCTGACACGAAATTCTTCACAGATAAGAGATCTGTTTTTCCCTCTACCACGAAGATATTAAAAAAACCACCTGCATATTGAAAGAAAAACTGGGAAAAAATATAAAAGGATGGGCAACACAGGAAAGAAAAGAGACAGATGAAATAGTTTATGTTGTCCCCTTGAGCTCTGCTCAAGCAATGTCATGATAGTGTTGGAGCTCAGGGGATCATGCAAATCCCAAACTCCTTGTCCCCACAGTGAGTGCAGACCTCTCTGAGACACCCAAGTGTTACAGATCAGTGTTAATCAGGAAATCTCAAACCTGGGAATTCATACTCTGTCCCTGTGATATGAACTCCAGAAACTCTTGGGCGTTTCTGCAGTCAATGCTAGGAGCTGCTACTGCAGACAAATATGAGGAGAAATTCCTGTTAAATCAACATTAGATTAATATTTATAGCACTAGGATTGATGAGGAGACAATCTGCCTTCACACTGGTACTTGAAATCCATCTTGATTCCTGTTGCAGGAGCTGGTTCTACTCCCCCTGGAATGCCCGTTATTGCACTAATGCTGTCCAGCACATTCCTGCACGGAAAACCTGGTGTGTGGAAAACTCAGACGACTTCAAGCAGCTGTGGAGGCATGCTGGATCCTTTTTGTGAAGCAAACTTCCACTGATGCAGTGCAGACTCACAGTGCAAGGGGTGGGATGGGCTCTGGGATGTGTGGTGGGAATGCAGGAGCAAGGGGAAGGCCAGAAACCATTTTAGTGGTGACTTGGCACATGGAGGAATTTGTGCAGATGGGTTTGCTGCTGGCTGATTCATTCCTGGGGATGAAGGAGAAATGCAGGGTGGGAGAAAAAGGGCCTTTTGCTCTGTCCAAGAATGATGGTGGTACATAACAGAGATACACATGTGGTGTGTGTCTAGTTATGCCCTTGACAGCATCTAAGGACACAAAGAGGGGTATCATGTTCCCTCTTGGATATAGGGTTCTTTTCATTCCAGATGGTTACTGGTTTATGTTCCTGTTTATCTTTTATCAAATATAGTAACAATAAAGCTCCAAGATTTTTATTAACTATGGCAAAAACATAACAGGCAAAGCCTTTTCCTTTTCCCCTGCTTTCCACTAGGAGAAAAAATATATATATATAAACTCTCCAGACTTGTGTGGGAGAGAAAAGCCATCAAATCTGTGGCTCCCAACTTATTGTTTTAAAGTCCAAATTAAGGAGAGGTCAAGGACTGAATAACAAACCCCAGAATATGAAGACTACAGATGATGCCAAAGGCAGAGCTGTGGTCCCAGCCACTGATTGCTTTTCTGAGGAGAAAGGAAGCGTGTATGGTTGTGTATTTGTTAGTAGAAAGTCAGGCATGCTTCTCCTCTCTGAAAGAATCAATAAAATAGAGAGATTTCCTTCTGGATACTATGGAAACAATAGAAATTATGAAATGAAAGTGAACAGTTCAGAAATAAACGTTTAAATACCACTTTACACTGCTAAATAGTCTCTCTTGGTGAGTTGTAATAATTAGCAGGCTTTCATATCCTAGCTATGGTCCTTCTAATGAGAACACCTTCCATCTTCTGGTGAGCAGCTGAAGCCAAACATCCCTAACAAGTGAATGTTGGCTGTGACACGTCATGGTTACCACGTGGCCGTGGATATTTTGCAAAACACAGTGTTCCAAAACAACTCATTAAATATTGTTTCTGTTTCATATACTCATTACTTTGTCAGCTCAAGGTGGTTTTTTCCTTTAATCCGATATTCTTGCTCTCTCTGAAAATCTTTTAGGCACCTGTTCAATTTCAGCTTGTAATGGAAGAAATGCCATTAAATCTTCCTGCAACAACAAAAAGATGTCCAGGTGACCCTGTTGTTCAGGTAAATGTCCAGGTGTGAAAGTTGGTGTAAACCTGATGATGCTGAAGGTTCCTTTTACTTTCTGCTCTAATTTCACACAGGAGTGACAATGGCAGTGCTGTGGAGCTGCTAAATGGGACTGTCCAGCAGACAACAGTACGCAGAATGTGAAATAAAAACAACTCATCTGAAAACTGAAACCTTCATTCTCTTCGGAGCAGACAGGAGAAAACATGGATGGACTATATTTGGGAAAGGTTGGCTCCTGGGGAGGATTGTCTCCTTTCATTCCTGGGAGTAAATTCTTCTCTGAGGTGACTGTGTGACAGTGAACAGGGTAACCCTCATCTTAATATGTAATATTATAAGTTTGATTTCTTTTAATTGACTTAATTTTTGCCTATTTTTGAAGCACTTTAGGGCTTTACACATCTGTTTTTAGTGCTGCTGTCAGGATAATCTGTTCCACAGATAACTTCATCCTGCGACCAAGAGAACTTTTTGGGAAAAAATGAAACAAACTAGAGCATCAAGTGGTGGAAATATACACAATCTGTTTATTATACTTTTGGAGAAAGAATTCAGTACATAAAAATGCTCCTTGCTTTGTGTGTCAAGTACTGTGCTATACACAGGAGCCCCAGAACTGCAATTTGTCGTTTGTTTAAAGTTTGTGCATGGTCCAGTTTTAATCCTCCTGGCTCTGCAGCCTGTAATGAATTCCAGTTGGGTCCAGTTCCACAGATGAACAACCGTGAGGTCTCCCAGTAGGGGCTGTGCAAGTGACCTTGATGAATGCATTGGGCTTGGGTAGGACCAATTTACCCTGTGGGGTAAATTGAGGGTTGTTGATAATGTTTGATTGTAGAATAAAGAGATTACATAGCAGTCTGTGCCTAAATGAGGGTGTCAGAAGTGAAAATTGTTACTTTTGCTCTTCATTCCCCCTTTTCCTCCCTCTCCCTCCCCAGGCAGCAATGTGCAGGTGGGTTTGTGTTTGCAGGCTGCGCTCTGGTTTGTGGGGTCTGGGTTTAGGATGCTGTGTGGTCCCAGGTCCCTGCGCCAGCCCGGATCAATCCCACCCCTCTGATGGGCTCTTGGCCCTCCTGTACAACAGGGACTGATCCATTCCCTGCCCAGGGGCAGGATGTGGATTGTGCAAGGGATGTCTCAGTGATTGACAGCACAACGAGCCATCAATCTGAAACAACAACCCACAGGCGTGCATGAAAACGCGATGCTTTCTGCCACGGGAGAGAAACGACTTCCACAAAATGACTGTGGAACGGCATTAAACTCGAGTAAAGAGCTGAGTTAATCACAGGCTCCATCAGAGCACCGGGGAGGGTGGCACAGAAGGAAAATGAGCCACCGCTGAGAGCTGAGCCAGCAGCCAGCTGATGAGGTACTCTCCTCACTTCCAAGGGACTCAGCAAAAGGATTTTTCTCCCCCTTGGAAGTGAGGTGGCTTTTCAAATGCAGGGAGGAAGATGACAGTAAACATATGTTCTGCTTCCTGTGAGCTGCTGTCTGAGATTTTTCTCCTCCTGTGTATGACTGATTCTTGATTTGTTTCCACACTTCTTTTGCTGTGCCCAAAAGCAGGAACAAAAGGGCAGAGGAGCAGCAGAAATGTGAAGACCCAGAACAGCATTCACCACCCACAGGCTTTACTTTTGAGTATTTTTCATAATACTTTTATGTCAGGGACGGCTGCTTGTGATGAGAGGATTTATGGCTCTAATTCCTTGTTCCTGCATAGTCACCACATCCTTTGGTCTCCTGCTTCTCTGAAACATCTCATACGTTTATTTCAGCCATCAACTGCAACTTTTCAGTGTCAGTGTCTGAAGTATTTCTGCCCATGCTCCCTGATAACTCCCACAGGATTTATTTGTTAAACGAGGTATTTCTGCACCAGACACTGTGTTGCTTTCAGAACTTTGGTGCAACAAAAACTCCTGGATCCCTTTCTATTTGTGGGTACACCTGGCCCACACAGGAGGTAGGCAGTGGTTTAGCTAATTCCTGGGCAATCAGAGAGGTGATTAAAGCCCTGCTCCTGAATGGCAAACGAGGTGCAGTGCAGCCCACAGATGGGCTGGTGCTCCACTACTGGCCCATGACAAAATGGTACCAACCACAATGAAGTCTTGGAAGTTTGTAAAGCCATGAGAGTCATGGATTCTTCATGGCCAGACAAGGAATTAGGGCTCTGCTGGGAGTCCCAAGGGGAGAGAAAGTAGAAACCTTGCTTTATAATCCTCTCTCTACAAGTCTCTCACAGTCTTGGTGAGGATTTAGTCCAACTGAGAGGTAGGAGTAATGTCAGTGGCATGTAAAAGCATTTAGGGAGGACAGTAGACCCTCTGAAATGTGGCTCTGGGCTCTAGAGCTCTGCAGCTGGGGTAATAATCAGCCTTTTATCTCTGTGCTGGGCCATTTAACACAATTTACACTCTGCCAGCTCCTCCATCACGTGCTTTGGCCAGAATATTTTCCCTGGTGGATACCAAGGCTGTGCCTACCCTGATACACAGTGGTTCTATGGGTCACATGGATCTTGTCTTCGGTTTTGTCCTGGCCTAGGCAGAGCTGGACCAATGCTGGTGCTGCCTCATGTGTCTCTCGGGTGTCTCTCTCCTTCAGACCCCCTCCTGCAGCTTCTGTTTGAATCAAACAAGCAGTGTCACTGCCTGTCACTTCTGGGAGCAGCTGCAGAACCCAAGTCCTCTTTGGCAGAAACATCACCTACCATCTCTCATCATCCTATTGGAAAACCATCCAGTTTGCCTCCTTGCCTAATGCTTTAACATTTTTGGACTGCTTTTCCCACTCATCATGTGGTCCTCAGTGGTGTCTGTGCACCAGAGCCCCAGGGCTGCCATATATAGAAATATTGGTGAGCTGGAGCAAGGCTGAACATGAGAGCAGTCAGATTTATTTATTTGCTCTGACTGTAATTTTGCCTTCTGGGCAAGCACTGGGGACCTGCCATGTAAGCAGTTACCAGTTGAGCTCAAAAGCCAAAGTTCTGCAGTTGGAGTTATAAACAGCCTCTTATCTCTGTGCTGGACACAGACAGTGACCTATTTAACACAGTTACCACCGTATCTTAAAATAGTTTTAAAAATTACAAGTGCATGACGAGAAGCTGTGCAGAAACACTTCAAACAAATTTTTGTCCTACAGCTTTTGCTAAAATCAGTCTTTCCCCCCCACTCCCCCCCCTCACCACTCGCCCCATAAAAAAGTTGTCTTGGCTTGTCACTTGCTGGCATGGTTAGTGCCAGATGGAGCTTAATAGCAGGTACATAATATCCTGCTGTTTAAGGGTTTAAACTTTTTTTAAAAAACAAAAATTTCTCCTCTTCCTTTTCTCACTTTTTAGAAGGGTCGCGTCTATGAATAGGCACAAGCCTGAATTGTGCCATGTTCTGCTAATCTGTGGTGTTTAAAAATGGCCTTGCCCTTTTCTGAGATGCTGTATTTTTAATTTTTCTTTGAAATAACAGAAGTGAAAGTCACAAGTATCCCTGAGAACTTTAGCTACTTTCTTGCTATTGTGGCTAAGTCAGCAAAGATGTAGGTGTAGAGAGTGACCAAAAAAATCCTGATGCTGAAGTACAACCACCACAATCACCCTGCTCAGAAGGAATACAACTGCAAGGTACACTAGAAATTAATTGGAGAGAAAAATACTAATAATAAATATGCTGTCATAAATTCTCTAATTCTAAGCATCTTTTTCATAGGTAATTGTATGTTAATTTAGCATTTACAGTGTGTGTGTGTTTGTTGAGGGGACTGTGACAACGAGGGATGGGAAAGATTTCAGGATACAAGGGAAGAATGTCCCAGCCTCCCATCCCTGAGGAAGTTAAAAGTTATTCCAGGACTGAGGAAGGCTGTAGGTCTTTGCATCATTCTTTACTAATTAGAACTTCAGGAAAGCTGGTCTCTGCTACCTGCAGGACCACCTTGTGGAAAACCAGAGCATGACTCTTCCCTGAGGTGAGGAACTGCCCTTAGGCGTGACAGGGGTGCCCAAAAGCTCAACACTTTCCAGCTAAATTGTGTTTTATGCTCAGGTCCCTCCTGCTGCCTCCAAAGCAGAATCATTTTGTTAATGACAGCTGACTCACCTCTGCACCTTTGCCTGCAAAGCCTCCTTTGCAGAGACTCCAGAGCAGTTTATTTCCCAGATGCAGTGATCAAAGGCACGTTGCAAAGAGTCAGTGTTGCTGTGTGCTGCAGAGGAAGGATGGAAGTAATTTGGGTCAGCTAAAGTTAGAAACCATCCTCACCTCACGAGACAGATGTGAGCTTTGAAGTCAGGGAGATGATCAGCAAGACAGTCTAGGAAAGACACTTTTCCCCAGTTCAGTTTGTGATTTCTGGACTTGGAGCCTGTGCAGGGCTGGATTCCTGTTTCTTGGGTGGGGACAGTCCACCCAGCCCTGTGGTCTGCCCTCAGCAGAGGCTGAAAATGGTGTGAGAGGATGTGAAGCACTTGAGTGAGTAATGCTGCAGCACCAGTCCTTTCTCACCAAAGGGGTTTGAGAACAATTTAAGCAGAAGAGCAAAGAAGAGCAAGGACACTGAAATCCTTTATTTGCCTGCTGTACCTGATGTGAACTGTACAGCCCTAGCGTATTCTATTTAATAATTTCAGTATTTTCTCTTGTGCCTTATGGGCCTGCTGGGAGGATGCAGACCCGATATGACTGTCTTGTACAGCAAAAGGAATCCTGTTCACAGATTAAATGGTCTTCCATAGGAAGGCTTTTACCTCTCCTTTGCACCAGAGATGGACGATGACTTATTTGGGGATAAGGACAGATCTGTCCCCTGGATGTTCTCCCCTTGCCTCCCTTATCTCTGCAGACATGGATTCTGTGGTTTAAGAGTGCAAGTGGAGGCTTGATGAAATCCAAGTCCCCCAGAAACTGGAAAGAGCAGCTTTGGTGAAGCCCCAGTTTTGTACCTCTGTGTGCTCATTACCTCCTCCTCACTTTTTTCCTGCCTGGGAGAGGAAGCCAGCTCAGTCCCTTTGTGCTCTTTTGCTGAGTAACCCTATTATTAGGGAAATCCCTGACATTTATTTCTGGTTTTCTGTATTTCTTCCTACTGCAGACTCCTAAGGGATGAAGGGCTGCCTCACAGGCTGCAATCTGTGCCAGTATGAAGCAGGCTCTGTCCTAGAGATGCTCTTTTACCTTTCCCAACAGTATTATGGCAACCTTCACTTACAAATTCCAGCCTAAGGGATTGCTGAAGCAGGATCCTCCCTCTGCAAGGATTTTCTGGCCCAGCTGGTGGACTGAAGCCAAGCAGAGGCTGAAGCAGAATCCACTGGCCATGAACCCATTCTGTTACAAATGAGCCTTGATCCTGCTCCTGGTGTACCCACCCAATTCAGGCTAGTCAGGAAGTTAAACTCCCCCAGAAATATCCTAATGAAAGCTCTTTGGATGGTTTATACACAAGAAGATAAGTCATGCAGAGGAGGTTTACTGCTCCAGGCCATCTCTGTGTCCTTTCCATGTCTGTGTGGCACCAGGTGCCATCAGCTTGGTGAGTCACCTTGGCCTCCAGAGGTAACTTTTCCTCCTTTCCTGCCACACCATGCAGGCAGAAGGAAAATACTGATGCAGGTCATTGATTGAGAGGTCCATCACTCCCATCCACACCAGAAATTGCACACTTCGAGTGCCAGGGACAGTGTCATCTGCCATGGGAGCTGAGAACAGGCTCTTTTGGTATTTTAGGAGCTGAAATACCCAAAATCACAGATGTGGATCTTGATGAGGTGAAGGAAAGAACAGCTGCTGGTGTCTTTTAGCCCCCTTTCAACTTGCTGACATCCTGCAGCTGGAGGTTTTCAAGTAAAAATCCCTTCCTTTCCCCCAGGTCTGGCACCAGGGACCACATCAACATCTTTACATTATTTTCTTTTATTTTTTTTCCTCTCCTTGGAAGCCACTAGGCTGGTTGGCTTTGAACATTCTCCAAAATTGCTCCTTGAAGCAACAACGTGAACCCTTCAGCACGAACATTTAGTGTTAAACTGAAAAACAGAAAGAGTTGGGCAAGTTTAACAGCAAACAGTGTTGTAAATCAGGCCCATAATCTGAGAAGATCTGGCACATAATTAATCTTTGGGGAGTCTCCAGGTAGCAACTTGTAGGTTGTTAGTCAGTAAACCCCCACAGGTCTCCCTGGGTTTGGGATTAAGCTCTGTGTGTGAATAATCATCTAATTAATCACCTCATGCAGAGGTTTGAGAGACCTTCAGTGTGTGCTCTTGGAAGAGGTGTAGGTTTAAGCTCAGTTGTGCCACAGCATGCTAACAGAAGCCAAGAGAAATTCAGAGAGGAGGTAGTTTTCATCTCAGGTGGTGCACGAGGGTTTGAAGTTCTCATTTATTACAGAGGCAAACACTTCTCAACCATGAAATGAACCCAGGCACGTTTGCCTCGAGATGATTCCTGAAAATGGTAAAACATTAGAGACTTTTTTTGAGGTGAACTTATATTAAACTTTATGACAAAGGCTGTCCCGGGCTGCCTGCTGCCTCACAGATATCTACAACAATTTCTGATTCAAATTATCTATGTTTGAGAACTTTTTTTTTTGCCAGAATTAATGTTGCCTTGTCAATACTAGGTTCTGTGAGCTGAATATGTGCTTCAGCCCCAGCTTTGAGCATCTTGGTAAGGAGAAGCAGCCTGTGGAGGAGGGTGGAAAGGCCATGGGTGGGTTTTCTGTGGAGTCTGGGCTGTGAATTGCCACCCAAAGATGTGTCTCTTCAGCCTGAGCTACAAGGGGTACTTCACCCTCACCCACCTGAGAGCTCTGCTGCTCACCACACCTTGGTGAGGACCTGGGCTCTGCATGGCTGGAATCACTGTCAGGTGAAAAGTGCCGCTTTCTCCACCTTCGTAATGGAAATGTCTCCATTAACAAAGTTCTCCTGGAGCACAATTTACCCTCTGGGTGTGCTGCATTCTGCAGAGGGAACTCAAAGTCAGGGAAACCCATGTTTTCTTGGTAAACATTAAAGAGACAGCTGGAGTTAAAGCTGTGGAGACCTTTCTGCCCGGAATTTTTGGCTGTTGTCACAAGAAACAGGAAAAACGTCGGGATGCAATTCCTTAAATACAAGTTTTCCTGGCAAAGGGTCTAAATTACAATTATGAAACTCTTTGGAATTTTGAGACCTTTTGAAACCTTAGAAAAGGGTCTTCTATAATTGTTGCCTGGAAGAAAACCTGGGCACAGCTTCTGCTCTTTCACTCTGCTGCAGCTTGCTATAGCATTTTTAATGCCCTTTTCCTATGATTTAAGTAATAAGAAAATTAGCATTGATATGTGCAATAGAAGCAAATGTCTGTTTTAAAGGTACCATTCTCCAAGCAAGGCCATGGATTTAATAGGCTTTTACTGTATTATCGACAGCACAATGCTGTGGCATTGAACCACAACTATAGGGAACAATCCAATTATCATTCAATTGAGCCAAAGCAATTAGTCAGCTTAGGCCAGGGGATAATGCAATCAGCTGAAAATGTTCAACAATCAGATTTGCAGAACGCTGAAACTCACATTTTCTTTCCTTCTTCTTTCCTTCTTTCCTTCTTCTTTCCTTCTTCTTTCCTTCTTCTTTCCTTCTTCTTTCCTTCTTCTTTCCTTTCTTTCCTTTCTTTCTTTCCTTTCTTTCTTTCCTTCCTTCTTTCTTTCCTTCTTTCCTTCTCCTTCCTTCCTTCCTTCCTTCTTGACTCAGAGATCTCCTCCTTACTAATGAACACAGGCAAAGCAACAACTCAAAATATGGTGGAAACTTCAAAAGGTCTGTGGCCAAAGTAATGAAGACTTTTTAACAGGCAGTTTATTTTTGAGATGCACAAACTCATGGTCCTCTCTGTACTTCAAACTCCTACAGCACTGCAAAAAATGCATTCAAGCTGGTCTTCAGGCTTTGACACTTAATTTCCCTATGTAAATCTTAAAAAAAGGAAAAGCAGTTATGGAAGTTTATTGTTAGATCTGAGATATAAGGATATAAGGACCGAAGCTGTTTAAGTTGTTGTGCAAATTTGGGATACTTGGGACTTGTTGAACAAAAAATTATTTAATCAAAGCTTTTCCTATTAAATACATATATTTATGGTAAGATCACTAACAGTCTGGGAAAGTTTTTCTCAAAACTATTTTTTTTTGGACGTGGCACTGCATTTTGGTAAATATGTGGCCTGTGCTAAGGCAGAGATTAAAAGATGCAAGCTGCAGCATTATGTGAGTACCTTGTGTTCCTCCCTGTAACTTAAGGATCTTTTGAAGGTGGAATTAACATAACCAGATCATTAAAGACTCAAAAGACTTTCATCTCATGCTGAATGAGCAATTGGTACATTATGGGCCTGACTGCTGTTCCACAAGTATTATACCCACTTTGGCTTCTTTTGGGATTGTTAATACTCAGACTAATGGTTTATGGAATCCAAATGATCTTGTTTCTGGTTGAAAGAATTGGAAGAATGTGCTTCATAACTGTACAGTGTTGGTTTTGCCAACAAAACCTCAATACAGAGCAACTCTTTCTATCTGAGGATAATTTGCTTAAATTCGCTTTTTTGTTCATCTGCCTTATTATCCTGCAATATGAAAAGTGCTCCTGTGTTTTGTTATGCAGAAGAGCTGACATGGTGCTGCTGCATAAGAACTGGCAAAACACAGTTTGAATGGCTTGATTCTGGCGATCCTGCTCTAGCACAAGTGGTCTTCAGGCAAAGTCTGCAGAAAATTTCAGGCTTGATTCCACTGCACTGAGAAAAGCTGGAAGAGAGCTTGATTTATCCAAAGGCTGAGGGTGATCTGGGTTTGAGCAGAACAGGCACAGAAGAGTTTGTAGTGTTGTAGACATAATTCCTTCTGGACTCAGCCAAAGGAAAGACTGCCCTAAAACCAGTGTCTTTTTAACTGAGTTCATCACTTTATAGGGAGATTTTGTTGCAGTTACCCAAAACTGCCTTGGTCTCTGTGCTGGGGCTGGAAACAAAGTGTTGGATTTCTCTGCATCAAGTAAAAATGTAGAAATAATGCGCATATTGGGGTCTCTTGAAGGTTGCCATGAAACTGGGTCATGGCAGCTCTCCTGGAATTCAGGATTTTGCCTGAGTTTTTGTGTGAGGTGTTGTCTGGAACACATACTGGGCACTGCTGGTGACACAGACAGGAAGCCTTCCTTGGAGCTGCCTTTTGTGCAACTCTTTAAAGTCAGCTCAGAAATCTATCAAAGTGACAGCTTGTCTGGATAAAGGAGAATAGTTAGGGTTTTTCCTGTCTAATTAATAGATTGAAGGCACTGATGTGGAATGGAAGAGTTCAGGCTAAATTCCAATATAATATAGAGCTGGATGTGAAAATACTCCTGCATTTA
Source organism: Hylia prasina (assembly GCA_013397195.1). Classification (NCBI taxonomy): domain Eukaryota; kingdom Metazoa; phylum Chordata; class Aves; order Passeriformes; family Sylviidae; genus Hylia; species Hylia prasina. The sequence goes on along the minus strand of VYXD01005560.1, from coordinate 18,734 downwards.
GAACAAAACAATGGGATTTACAGACTCTCATTTGCCTCAAGTGTTGATTAAAAAAGCCCAATAAGCCCTTATCTTGTGCCTTCACATCTGAATGGATTTATAAGATGGGGATGGGGGAGTGGAAAAGAGACCTCGAGGTGTCTTCCCCTGAGCACCAGACTGCAACATCAGCTGGTTTGGATTACAGCATCTCTGCAGATGGATCTGGCCCTGGTGTGCTGCTTAAGGGGAGAAAACATCATTATCCTTGGAAATTCTGAGTGAATACAAAGTCTTTAAGTGTGAAAAAGGATTTTTCTTGCTTCTTAGTTTATCTTGAGGCTGTTTCTGAGCTCTGCCCATTTGCCTTCACGCATTCCAAAGAATTTGTCTCCGGAGTTGAAAGCAACTGTTGTAATGCTAAGTTAGAAATATTTGGGGAAGACATTAAAATAGAATTCTAAAGGGTTTATGACATGCTGTGCCATTATCTACTGCTGTATAAAAGTTGAATAAAAAATCAACCAAATGAGCTCCACTATTCATGTAAAACTTGCTAACCTATGAATAATGTGATCACTCCAGGTACAGCATTGTAAAGGTTTTATCAGCATCATTGGAGTATTTTTATCTGTATTTGCATGTCTTAACAGGAGGAAGTAAAGGTACTAAGGTTGTAGAGTCAAACTTTCAGTGCTAAAGACCTTGGCTTTGGGTTCTGCTTTTTTTATTTTCTTCTCTCTCTCTCTCTCTCTCTCTTTTTTTCTGAATTTGATTGCTGGTGGTATGAAATGCTGAGTTTTCCTTTACTAAGAAAGCAAAGAGATCTGACATTATACTGAGTCCATAGCTGTCTTCCTAAGTTGCATGGAGTTATCAACCACATGCAGTACCACGGAAGGAACTTGTATCTGCTCAAGGCTGTGCCCACCTGCCCAAACACTTCTCTCCTTTCCATTATGCTGTGTGTGCTTCTTAAAGCCATTCTGCTCTTCCTAATGCGAGAAAAAGGAGGATTTTATGGCTTAGCTGGAGGGTGCCTTGACATCACAAACTCTCCATCTGCCTGGTGAGTTCCTCTCTGATTCTGTGCAAACCCAGCTGTCCTCAGCTTTCAGGACCACGGAGAGAACTGCAGTGTGGGAGGGTGCGTGGCAGCTTTATCTTGTTAAGAGAGAAAGCACTACTACTTTCCCTGCTCACCCTGGTTATGCTGTTCTGAAGTTCCTGCTGCTGCTCAGCTCTTGGGTTACAGGAAGGCAGCCCAAGAGGGAGTGGGGAGAGAGCTGGAGAGGGAATTTGACACAGGCATGTGTTGAGGGGCAAGGCTAATGGCTTTAAACTGAAGGTGGGTGGATTTATGTGAGATATTAAGTAGGAATTCTTGACAGTGGGGTGGTGAGGCACAGGCACAGGTTGACCAGAGAAGCTGTGGATGCCCCATCCATGGAAATGCTCAAGTCCTGTCTAAATGTGACCTGGGCAACCTGGTCTGGTGGAAAGACATTTTGCCCATGGCAGGGGGCTTGGCAATAAATAGTGTTTAATGTCCATTCTAACCCAAACAGTCCTATCATTCTATAACAGGATTGAACATAGAGGGGTAGAAGAAAGGACAGACTTTATTTCCAGAAAAGATGGTAAAAAATGCTATCTTGAATTAAAATTATATTTTGTTATCTTTTCCCAGTAGATCCAAGTCTCTGTTCAGGTAGAATTTGCTCAGTTCCTTTGTTGTGATCTTCTGGAGAATATCTGGAGCCAGACAACTGCTGCAATAGGGGTTTGCAATACTCAAGTCACGTGGAGTGTGTGGAAACCTCTCCCTCTGCTGCTCTTTGATCTCCCCCTTTAATTTAATCACACTGTGTGATGCAATGGGCTTACACGCCATTCCACTAAGTGGAAAGGAGCAGGGCCATGGATCATATTGATGTGCAGCTGAGTTTGTTAGCCTCTGGACAAAACCACTGCTGCTTATTCACCTCTGTGATTGATCACTGCTGTGTCATGTTCCTTCACAATGTGAGTCACTTATGAGGCAGGACAGCCCTTCTCTGGCCACTAAACATTGCACAGAGGTTGCTAATTGAGTGACTCACTTCAGTGTGCCACCTTTAGTGCCAGCACTCTTTTGGTCATTTATCCAGGTTTCACTCTGGAATGAGGATATTGGTGCTGTGGAATGCTTAAGGTGACAGGCTCCCTAAAGGCATGACTCACCTGAAGGTCTGGTAACCCAACCAGGAGCATTTCTAACAGGAGAAAGAACTCCTCCCCTTAATCCTGAGGGCTGTATTGTTTTCTGTTAGGTTGCCTCCTGCTTTTTCACTCCTGCCCAGGTGTGTTATGTGATAACCCAAGGTGTGCTGGTGCTGTGCAGCAGGATGGGCAGAACCTTGGAGCACTGGAGCCAGCCCAGCTCTGCTGTCCAGACTTGCTTGTCTCATGTCCCAGGGCTTTTTGTGCCCATGAACGTGGAGGTATGAGAAAGTGGCTTTCAGAAAAGGACCAGAAAACACCTTTTAAATATAGCTAGGTTGTTTGATGCAGTCCAGCTGGGCACAGAAAGCTGTTTTCTTCCATGGCTGCGATCCTGCTCTATGATCTTGTACTTTAGAGATGCTTTATGATGGTGGCTGGAGGGGTGTCAGCCCTTGGAGCAGCCCAGTGTGCAGAGCCCAGGGGAATTAGGAGACAGCTGTGTGTCTAGTGCAGAGCTCGGAGCTAAGCAAGGGAACAGCTGAGGCCTGGAGGCAGCAGAAGTCAGGGCTGCTGCTAATATAATCCTGCTGGAGCACCTCCATGCTGACACAAAGCAGCATCTCTCACCCCATATGGTAGAGAGAGCCCTTTGGTGTCTCAGTGATCTCTCTTTAGGAGTAAGAAATGCTGTTTATTCCTCTCTTCCTCATCCCTGCCTCAAATAAGTGTGATTCCTCAGAGATGCTCAAGTCCCAAACACTATGTGGAGAAAAGTTGAGAGCTGTATGGAGACGAATTGTGAGGACACAGGAAAAAAATCTCTGCAGTGTCTCTGCTGTCACTGCACCTCCTGGGGATTCCCTTTCCCATCCACAGTTCACTAAATTTGTGCCATCTGCTGGGGGGTATTCTTGGGAAGTGTGGAGTGCCCAAGGCTGTTCTGTGCTCCCCCAGCATGGTGGGAGTCAGTATCTTCAGCTGCTTTGCTTGGGTGAGAAATTGCTGAAGGCAAGAATCTGCACCAATTACCAGCAATAAATGCTGAGGAGTGAAGACTGGGGAGGATGTCAGATTGCTTAAGTCTCTTCCAACACAGTTGTGCTGGACATGCATTTCTGGAGATCTGCAGAACCTTGGTCAGCATTTCTGAGGTGATGGACTGTTGTTTTCCAGCCTGGCTTTAGCATGAAATCGGACAGTGAAATCGAGCCCTTCTGGGCCTCTCTCCATGGCCTGGAATTTTGGCTCCTGGACACCTTGAACTCCAGAGGACTTCTGTGCTCAGAGACCAGGTCTGAGCAAAGAAACTACTCTGGGCTTGAAGATGAAGAGATCTCTTATACATACTGCAAATGGGAAGGATGACAAGCTCAGATGAGTACCAGTAATATTTTTATGCATTCCAAAGAGGGAATTTTAGACCTGAACTGTAAGAGGTGAACTCTTGGGGTGAGAAGGAAAAACTGCCTTATTCTTCTTCCCAGGTAAGTTTAGTTTGTGGTCCTTTGTCTGGCAAAACAACAATCTGCTCATGTTTCTGCTGGTTCAGTGACCACAGGAGCTCCCACACAGAAAAGATTGTGAGAGCTTCTGGCAAACCTGGTTTAAGCATCCCAGGACCCTTGGGTAGGCTTTGACTTTGCAGAGGAGTTCCCTGCACCATGGATGGGGAATACAGATCTCTGTATGTATCCTCAGCAATTTGTAGATACTGCTTGCATCTTCTTCTAATGTTTCTAATCATTACTGGCCAATAGCAATGGCTGATTTATTTAAAGTCTCCCTGATGCACGATTAAAAACCAGCAAAATCAAGGGGTCCTCAACAAAGTTAAGATCCTCTAGAATATGGTCAGTAGTTGTCTGGAGGAATAAACAAATGAGCTGAAAATCAAAATACAATTTAACCACAGCACAGATGCCTCTATATCACTCAGGAATTTTTCATTTTCCTCTAATATGTTTTGTTATGAGCTTTATTCATATTTGAGTCACATGCAGAAGAAGTTTCAGATCTTTCATGTCAGACTATAAAGAAATGTAGAAGCAATAACTTCTTCCAAATATTGTGTTCTAACCTTCAGATGGATTGGTTGCAATTATCCCACTGATGAGAAATAGTAATTCTCCCCAATGTATTTCCATGACACATCCTTTGAACTCACAGTGATCTGTAAGCATTTTAGCTCCTTGTAGAAAGAGTCTTTCACTTGCTGCCTTGTAAACAAATTGAAGAAGTAATGGTAAACTGAGAGAAAATGGGTGATTTTTTTTTCCCTTTTAAACCAATAATGCAGAATCATTTTGGGTGCAGGAAGGAATAAGACATCCAACAGAAATGTCTCCCCACCTCAGTACTTGGCTTAGGAGTGTCTTCATTATTAATTAGCCATGATTGTTTTCAAGGCCAGGTTTGCCAGTTTTCTAAATTTCATGCTTGTGTGAGTGCCAGAGTTTGGCTCTGTGTGTGTATTTTCAAGCACAGTGGCCCTGGCCAGAACCCTTTATGTGGTTTCTGACAACCAGGTTTGGCTGGAGCCAACTGAGCTCCAGCCCAGCTCCAGCTGCAGAAACGCTGAGTTTTCCTGAACACAGGGAATCCAAAGATGGAATAGGACCTTCATGTGGTGCTGTGATCTGGTCAGATGGTGAGGGTGCCGTGACCTTCCTCTTCAGAAGAGTCTTTGAAAAGACACCTGGTTTCATGGAGCACAGACACAGAGTGATCAGCTCCTTTGTGAGGCTGCCTGAGCAGCAGATGCACACTTGTTACCTTGGGTGAGGCAGGAATAAGGCAGCAACACGGGGTTTTTCCCATCTCCAGGAGAGCTCCTTTGTTCCATGAAGTCCAAAGCAGAAAGAGCCAAATAGCCCAAGGGGAGAGGGAGTATACAGGGTAGCCAGGGAGTGGGGTTTCATAACTTGGCCAGTGGGGAAAGGAATTGAGGAAGGATCCAAAAAGAACCTATCAGGAGGGGTAAAAGCCAGGAACAAGGGAAATAACCTATAGGGTATGAAACATTAACATAGAACTGCAAAGGCTTATGGGTTGAAGCATTTTTGCTCACCCTGAGCTACAAGGAATTCTCTCAGGGGGACTTCCCAAAGGGGGGTCGTTGCATCTGAGGCAGCCTAAGGGCTCCACACTCTCCAAGGGAGTGAATTGTCCTCTGTGGATGGTTCAGGGACCACCACCACCATGTGGAAGTCCACCAGGACACACAGGAATGAAGGGGGAAGGCTTTATTCTAGGGCACTCCAGACACATTGCAAGTCTGAAAACAGTCCCATCTTCTGGCATTTCCATCCTGCTTTGGGGGCTGACACCTCCCCAGTGTAGTGGCAGTGGCAGTCACAAGTTGTGTGTTTGGGCGTCCTCTCACATCAAGCACAACAACCAGAGTGTGTTTTGGCTGGAACTTCTCCTTAGCACTGAGATAGGCAATGATGGCAACACTTCCCCAGGCTGTCAGGACTGCTGCTGCATTCACAGCTGCAGGATATTCCCAGGGAAAGCCAGGTATTTCCTCTTGTATGATAATTATATTCCAAGTTCTGTTACAGGACTCTCAACAGAACTGTGGCATGTGTGACCCTGTCACAGGATTGATCTTTATCTGAGGGGGAGGAAGGTTCCAGCCAGCTCTGCTCCATAGCACAGGGCTTCCAAGGCATGTCCTTGGTAAATGAGGTGATGTTTTTTAAAGCTGAAGCCTGAGGCAGGGTTTGGCAGGTGCTGGGGTCAAGGTGCCAAGGACACGTGGGCTGTGCTCCGAGGGCAATTCCTATCCTGTGGGATAACCTGCCTGCTCTGTTCTGTGCCTCTTCCAAGATGAGACAAGAGAGCTGTGTCCATCTCAGATGGTGGTTTCCCGAAGGCTGACTGTGCTTACCTGAATTTATGATGTCAGGAAGGCAGAGAACAGCTCTGAGGCTTTAAGCAAGAAGGAAGCAAATTTATGATTTTCCTGAAACCCCTCAAGGAGGAGGAGATGAGGGGAAGGAACAGTGATTAAAGTAGATTTGCAGTTTCATTTAATAAGTTATGACTGGGCTGGAGAAAAGCTGGCAGAAGAACATTGCTGAAACCTTTTAAACCAAAACAGTCCAAGCTTGATGGGAAAACCTTTGAGCCTTCCAGGAATAGCTCATATGCTAATGAGGAGTCTATATTTTGTTTCTTTCCAGTAATATCTATGGGTGACTCAAGAAGAGGGCTCGCTGTGCTGTGTGTTGCATGGACTGTGTGTTGGGCTCTCAAAATGTTTCTGAAGAGTCCTGAAGAGAAAAAGGATGTAGAAGACAAGGAGGAAGAAGAGCAGCCTTGATAATTCTACGAAGAAAGCTGAAGTCAGCTGAAGTTAAGGAGGTTTCTGAGTTCCTGCCTTGTCTATATAGTCTGGATCTGCAAATCTTCTTGTTAAAAACAATCTGTTTCAAATGTTTTGAATCTTCTTGTTTTCTGTAATTGGAAAACTTTGCTTCTCAGCTTCATGCTTTTGAAGATCCTCAGACAAGAGGACTCTCATCCTATATAAATCATAAACTATTGCAAAATAGACACTTACCTCATTGCTTCTGTAGCTCTCTTCATCAGCATCCTCTTCCCAAAGGGTGCTTTATCCTATCTGACAGCAAATGGCATTGAGACAAGCAAGGCATTTTCAGGCAGTTTGCCTGTGGCATGAATCAGGTTCTCTCCATTGCCTGGTCCCTGAAGGGTACATATTTTCATCATGATGATGGTGGTGTGGGTTGTGATGGCTACCAAGGAAATCACTTTTCCATTTGATGGCAGAGAATCCATCCCAGCATAAAATGACAGAATAATTTGTGTTGAAAGGACCTTTAAAGATCATTTAGCTCAACCCCACTGCAATGAGTAGGGACATCTCCCACCAGATGAACATTTTCAAGGATGGAAGCATATTACTGGTATTTCTTGCCAAAGGAACCTGTAACACAGCTGTCTGTGAATAAAAGAAATGGGAATATTCTTGCAATGTGTCCCTTCTGCTTCTTGGAACATGACAGCAAATGTGTAAAAAGAGTTTGAGTGGCACAGAACTTAAACAGCTTTTTAAAAATCCACCTCAATTTAACATTGAAAGATTATCCAATATTGCATAAGCTTGAAAAAGTTGGACAGATATGAATTTAGCAAAGTAGTTCCCATGCCAGTAGGAAACATGTAGCAGAGAAGGGACTGTCCAAGTTTTCAGAGGAGGATGGTGCAGAGACAGATTTCTTTGCAGGGCCAGCTCCTGACTCCAGCTCCTGACTCCTCTCCTGCACTTGGAGAGGTCTGTGCAGCACAGCCTGGGTGGGACCCTCTGCTGTTGGGTTACTTGCTGGGTTCCATCACTGGGGCTTTCTAGCCTGGAAAGTTTCAGCCTCTGCATTTCCTACAAAAATGTGGGAGCATTTGGGGAGTTAGGCCTCACTTGCCTTGAAATGTTAATTGCTCTATGACTAATGAAATCCCTTAAAGTCCTGTAAATTATAGATGGGAACAGATCTGCTGCTGGAAAGCATCCCAGCTCAGCAGTTTCCCCCAGCCCCAGACAACTCCCATTTGCTCTCATAGATTTGTAAATATTGCAGAACACGGGGAGTTTAAATTTTCATGCTTTAATGTGAGGCTGTGGCTGTACTACAGTGAGGGGTTGGGCTGGGAGCTCACACACTAACCTGGGTGATTGATAAAAACATGCAGGAGGGATGGGGTAGGAGGCTTTTCAGAGTGTTATTTCAGTTCATCATCTGTGTGCATGGAAATGTCCCTTGCAGGTAGAAACAGAAGCCTCTTGACTAAAACACTGGAGTGAATATTCCTGTTTCAGCAGAGCAATGAGAGGTGATGGTGGTGGTCTAAGCTTTTGTTGCTCTATCCAAGAAAAAAAAGGGCTAATTGGTCATATTTGTTTTTCTTTCCCTGTTTATGTGATTTCTCACTTTGGTTAAAAATCTCAGACCCAGCAGAGAAATATGCTTTATGTGTTCTGGCTAAGCCTCTCTCAGGAAGGGAGTACTAAGCCCTCAGATAGCTCAGGTGGTCTTTTCCTGTATTAAATGAGTCTAAAGATGCCCATTGCAGGTTGTGCTGGGCTGGCCAGCCCTAAGCCCATCCACATGTATTCATTTAAGCAACTTAGAAAAATCCCCAGGCTTGTAAGAGAAGCCCTACATATTTCATAGCTTGCTGGGATGGTATAAGCCCTTAAAATTTGAAGTAAGGTTGCTTGCTTGAAGAGAACATTTGCTGTGGTCAGAATATTAGAGCAGCTGTGAGCACCTGACTCTTTCAGTATATGGTGTCTGGTCATAGGATTGGCCCTTCCTGAGCTAAGAAATAATTTCCCCATTGACTGTCTTTCTTTTTTTTTTTAATGTCGTTCTCTTTCCTAAATTGCTCACACAGTGCATATAAATCACACAGCCAAACTGCACGTGAAGCAGACTTGCTTTTGGGTTTGTGAAGATATGAAATACGTAGCTTGAATCAAGCAGTCATAGCAGTCCAAAATAAAGTGTATATGCTTTTTGGAGAGCATCTTGAAGGTATTTTTCAGTATCTTCATTTTTAGGTGTCTGACTTAAGGGATTTTTGGAGAACTTCTGCTCTGAAAAATTTATTTGAGTACGCAACAGGTTATGAATACATTCAAGCAACTGCAGTCAGTAGTGAGTCCAGAAATTCAGAGTCCAGAGGCAAGGAGAGCTGCCAGAGCTGATGTGTGGAGAAGCAGTTATAAGTGGACCCTGCAACATTAATTTCTTTATCACCATTTGGAATCTGAGAGGTTCAAGACCACCCTGTTCTTTTTAAGGTGGGCTTACCACCCTTGATCCAGTCACCAGGATCTGTCTTGCTCTCTTTGGCAGTCATGGCTGTGCCAGATGTTGGCATTCCCTGGTTGTAGGGGTTGCACTTGTACCTCCTGCATGGACAAAAAATGATGTTTTTTCTCCCCTTCGTGTGCAGTAGTAGAAGGTGAACTGCTCTAAAACCATTTGATTTGTTTTGGTGATGGTGGGTGGCACTCTCACACAGAAATGGTGTTACCTGAGGGCAAACCTGCATCAAGGTGGCAGCAGAGGATGCAGAGTCCCCTGTAGGTACCACTCTTTCAGGCCTCCTAAAGAGTGATCCACACAGAGATACACATCTTGGTTTGCTGCAGTTGTGCTCAGTGATGTGTCCAAGCCCTGTGGGATCACTGCTGGCTCTCTACACCCGCCTGTGAATTTTTGGCATGGTACTTGCTCAGGGAATTTGCCAGGGTTTGGCCTGTTATTAACAATTCTGAAATGATGGTCGCTCACAAATCCTTTTTAATAGATACAGATGACTTATGTGTGTTTAATCTAAAGCCTGTTTGCTTGGGGTTTAGGCAGCTGGGATGAATTGCACCCAAAAATGGTTTGGCATTCACAAAATGGTGCTTTCTGGTCCTGCTATTGAAGACACACAGTGTTTGGCTGGCTCAGAGCTGTGTTTAACATGTACCAGTGCAGTGAGCACAGCTCTTGGGGGGCCAAGATTGCTTTGCTGTGACCATTATGACACTGCATACCTGAGTATGCAAAAACCCCCCTGAAAATGCACTGCCTGTCATGTCTTATTGCTTAATGATGTAGCCAGAGGCAGAGCTGACATTAAGGCCATTCTTTGCTCCCAGTGGGGGAAGGAATCTTTAATCCCATCAGAGCAGATGCATTTAGAAACTGCAAGCCCAGCCTGCTCAGAGCTGTCACTTGGCTCCCTTAATGAGTCCATTCTTCAATCAAGGTAGTTTCTTCTCTGGGAGCTCAGTGATGATGTTTGAATATGGGATATTCATAGTGTTAGTGCCAGGCTCTTAACAGCCTCATGGCTGAAGTCAGGCAGCTCTGCTTTCAAAGGCTGGGTCAGATGAGAGGGAGAGGTGGGATGCTGGAGGGCTGAGCTGGGAAATTTAGATTTCCTCAAATCAGGGGTCTGGGAAAGCTGACACCTTATTAATTCCCCTTCCCTCTGGATGGGGCACTGCTTAACAGGTCATGGAGGAGAAGGGGAGGAAAATAAAGTGTGAAAATCAGTGCAAGCTTAGGGCTTGCTCCTGCAGCAAGGACTGCAGCACAGCATTGCAGGGACTCACCTGCCCCTGTCAGCAGCTCTGCCAGCTCCATTTGCTGTGCTTAGCCTGGCTTTGCTTGTCCTGATTTGCCTGGACCATTCTTTTACAGTAATGGGCCTTGGCTGTGGCAGAAGTACTGGGCTGGTGGCGTGTTGTGCTTTGGGAAAAGTCACTTTTCTGTAACAGCATCTTTTTTTCCCCCACACTTCTCCTATTGCTTCAGCTCCTCAGCTTTCAGGAATTATTTAGGGCTAGACAACATAGTGAGTGGGTGTGTGCTAATACTGCATTTTGAGCCCGAACTGGAGCAGTTGTGTCAAGTTTTCCTGCATTTTCTGTCAAAACTCTCAGGATCTGAAACTGTGTGATAGATGCCCAAATTCAGGCCTTGCTAATTATGGATTTTTCTCAGGCCAGTGGGGAGATGGAAGAGTTTCCTTCGATCTGTAAGCTGTGAAAATGCACTTGACCTGGCCAGAGGGTCTCCATGGCCTCCTCCTGAGGCTGCTTGGATTTCCAGGGTAATAAAGGGCTTTGCCCACCTGCTCTCTGCAAGTCTTGGCACTCAGCCCACCTTGCACACTCACCTCCCATTTTGCAATGCCTGCTTGCATGCTAAGAAGAGGTTGCTGTGCAGCTTTCAGATAAAATATTTATGAATGGTTAAAAATTATCATTAAAAGCATCCAGCCATGGCTATGCAAAGAGGAGAGTTAGAGCTTTACCAACACCCAGCCTTTCTCAGCAAGGAACAGCTCTGCCAGTTGTCTTTCCTGCCACCATAAGCACTTTGAAACCAGAGTCCAGGCTTGCATATCAGGTAGTTTTGAGGATCCTGCCCTCATCCTGGTTTTAGTTATCACACTGTTGTATTGCAAATAACTCTGGGTGGTTTTGGACAAAGGTCTTTGAATCAGTAACAATTTCCCCTCTGGAGCTGTGACAAACTTGCAAGTGCCTGGGAGAGATTTTGCGTGTGTTTTACCTTAATTAACTTACTGCTTCTGCCATGAAAGTGCTTGGGTATTATTTTTTAAAAAATACACTTTCTCAGGCCTCATCATCTTAAAAAAATAATTGTGTTCAACAAAGCAGCATCATATCAAAATTGCCTTTACTCCACAGCCTCACACTTTAATTCTGCTCCTCTTCCTGCTTTGAGAAAGCTTTGCTGTTCCTCACGCAGCAAATATATGACTCATAGGAAAAAAAATTGTAAACCCAAATGAAACCGATATTTTTTCATAAATGAAACAAGGCTCTGTGGAAGCTTGGCATCACCGCTGATATTGCAAACAAATCCTGCTTATAATAATCAAATAAGCTGCGGTTGTTTCTGTGCCAATAAAGGAGGCACTTGGGAGGACAGGGCTCTGCAAGCACCACCTGTGTCTGCTCCTACCTGAGACGGGCTATCTTGGAGTCTAAATCAGTGTCTAGTACACTGCAGCTGAAGCGCTGAATTTCAATCCTCACAGTGTTTATACAGAGTTGTTCTGTGAGGGGTAGAAGGATTTTGGGCTGGGGCTGTACAGATCAGCCTCATACACTGTTTATTCCAGGGATGCTATTCACCTTCCATGGGGAAATTCACACCGTGGCTGCTGAGGAAGGCTTGGAGAAGAGTGACTGCTCCTTCCTCAGGGCACATCCCTCTCTGCAACCCTGTGTGGCAGAAAATTCCAGTGACACTCTTGAAATTTCTGCACGTCCAAGAGGAATTTTCCTTCCCCTGTACTTTTCTCCCTTCCAGGCTTAAATCCCCACAGGTCCCACTTGGCTGAGCAAACCTGAAATCCCTGGAGATCACACCCTTAGGGCCCTCACACTGCTCCCCATCTCCTCTGGGCTTTGGGGCTCCTGGTGCCAGATGAATTAAGCAGAAGGTCAGATGGGATGACCAGTGTAGTTCCTAATGATTTATAAGTCAGCACCAAGGCAGGCAAAACACTGAACAGGAGCTTCTTTCTAGTCCCTGAAAAGGTAATGATTGTGTTGTGTAAAAGATCATGCATTTCAAGGCCTGACATGTGAGTTGCTCTTTGTTAATTAGAGCCAAGGGACAAGAAACCATTGCACCAGAAGCTTAAGTCCAAGTCTTTATGCATTTATTTACTATTGTTTCACTGGCTGTTAAACTATTTGCTAGTATTCATCCCAAATTCATGAAGTACTATAAATACTCGCAGAGAAAAACTTCATTATTTTTTCATAAAGGACAAGAAATACAGTTGGGAGGTTCAGTTTAGTAGTCATGCTTATAAACAACTGAAGGCTTGCTGGGCTCCCATTAAAAGCTTGTCAGGTGGTGCCCATGTTCTGAGCTCTGGGTGGCCTATTCCAACTGTAAGATGAAAAAGTTAAACATTTCTAATTAGACATTCCCATGTGTGAGAGACACAAGGATGCTCTGATATACTTCATAAATTCTCTAAATATGGTGGAAAATCATCACTACCTATCATCATCAAACCTGCCAAGCTGCATGTTTGATTTTTAACCCCAGGTCTTCTTTTAGGTCCCTTCATGCTGCCAAACAAAATTATTTTGGTGTGAGTAGGAATGGAATTCTGCCCATTTGTTAAGAAATCATTTTGGTGGACTCTGGCTCTCAAACTCAGTGCTTCTGTATCCTTAAAATACAACAATCTCTCATTCAGATCATAACAAACTTAGGCTGATGGAAAAAAGCTGGTTTTGTTCATTGCTTGTGGTGTCTTGGTACAAGTCCTGTTGTGGTGATGGGGGGCACTGCTGTTACCCTTAATAGATTTTACCTCAGACATAATCTGACTCAAGTTTTCACATTATTATCACTGTATTCATTATACCCACTTAAGTGATATTTTAAACTTTGCTCTGAGTCACCAAGGAGGTTTTCTCCCCTCCCACTCATTCGTAATATTTTCTAGATATTCACCCAGGTTAATGTTCATTAATTTAGGTTCCAAAATTAATAATCCCCTGATAAAATACTCCAGTTTAAATAACTCCTTAAGTTGAAGGCAGATGTCATGTGTGAGTCATAATGTATTCCCACCACTTTGAGAAGAATATTGTTCACAGTGTCATATCCAGAAACATCAAATTATCTCCTGAATATTTAGAAATGAGTGTATATTTGGTAACTAGAAAGAAGAGATATAAATGCATGCTCCAAAATGCTATTGTTGTAGTGATACTTATTAGGTGTTTTTATTTGTTGGCTGCAGTATAGTAGTTTAAACAGATCTGACTTATTTTCAAAAGTCAAATGGATAAGACACTCTTAAGGGAATGCTGATAAGCATTTTCTAAACTAATTTTCTTAGTTGGAAAGGAGAACATTGATATAGCCGTCAGCCATCCCTTTTACAGCTTGTTCTGCACTGAGCTTGGCTCCAAAATTAGGCAGTCTGGGAGAGCAGAGGTAAATGTGCTGCTCTGTCCCTGTCCCATTGCCAGTTTTCAGGATAGGTCTCAATGCCTTGGCTTTCCTAGGTGGTGTGGTTTAACCCTAACTGGCAACTAAATACCACAAAAATGTTCTGTCCCACCTGCCCTGATGGGATGGGGAGGAAAATTAGGAGGAATAGTTTAAAAAAACTCCAAACTCATGAAGTGAGATAAAAACAGTTTAATGATCAAAACACGGTAAAATATAATAATACTAATGATAATAATAACAACCATAATAGTTGTAATGAAAAAAAAAAGAAAATAAATTAAACAGAAGACAGACAAGTGATGCACAATGCAATTCCCACCACCCACTGACTGATGTCCAGTGTGTCACCAGCCACCAACCAGCACCTGCTGCCCCCAGTTCACACACTGGGCATGAACTTCTGTGGTTTGGAATATCTTTTTGGCCAGTTCAGGTCAGCTGTCCTGGCTGTGTCCCCTCCTGCCCTCCTGTGCATCTCCTCACTGGCACAGCATGGGAAACTGAGGAGTCCTTAACTCAGGGTAAGCGCTGCTCAACAGCAACTAAAACATCAGAGTGCTGCCAGCATCATTGCCATAAATGATGGCAATCCAAATTCCAGCTACCAGGGAGAAAGTGAGCTCTATCCCAGCTGAAACCAGGACACTTGGCTTTAGCAGNGGTAATTGTGCGTCTCTGTCCCTGTCCCATTGCCAGTTTTCAGGATAGGTCTCAATGCCTTGGCTTTCCTAGGTGGTGTGGTTTAACCCTAACTGGCAACTAAATACCACAAAAATGCTCTGTCCCACCTGCCCTGATGGGATGGGGAGGAAAATTAGGAGGAATAGTTTAAAAACACCCCAAACACATGAAGTGAGATAAAAACAGTTTAATGATCAAAACACGGTAAAATATAATAATACTAATGATAATAATAATAACCATAATAGTTGTAATGAAAAAAAAAGAAAATAAATTAAACAGAAGAAAGACAAGTGATGCACAATGCAATTCCCACCACCCACTGACTGATGTCCAGGGTGTCACCAGCCAACAACCAGCACCTGCTGCCCCCAGTTCACACACTGGGCATGAACTTCTGTGGTTTGGAATATCTTTTTGGCCAGTTCAGGTCAGCTGTCCTGGCTGTGTCCCCTCCTGCCCTCCTGTGCATCTCCTCACTGGCACAGCATGGGAAACTGAGGAGTCCTTAACTCAGGGTAAGCGCTGCTCAACAGCAACTAAAACATCAGAGTGCTGCCAGCATCATTGCCATAAATGATGGCAATCCAAATTCCAGCTACCAGGGAGAAAGTGAGCTCTATCCCAGCTGAAACCAGGACACTTGGCTTTAGCAGCTAGTGTGATGGAGCATCAGGCTGGAATTAATCTGGAGGCCACGGTGTCGTCTTGGTAGCTGCTTGTCTGTGGCACCAATAAATGTGTGCCAGTAAACACTCTCTGCTTTCCTGCAAAGAGCCTGCTGCATTTCCTCCCTTGGAGAAGAGGGAACCAGGGACTGCTGGGGTATATCCAAACCCTCCAGGAGTGTGGCTTTAGCTGCCTGTTTGCTCAGGGGAGGGACGCTGCTGCTGATGGTGGCCAGCAGGTCCCAGCATCGAGCTTTTGACAAGTCAGCTTCTGCTTGTGGAAAACTCCATCTGCAGGTGTACAGAACGTGATGTCTGAGGACAGACTGGCACCAAGAGCCAGACAGGGCCCTGCCAGGGTGCTGACAGGTGGAGAGAGTCAGCAGCAGCCCTGTGTGTGCCAACGTCTGGAAATCAAAACCATTTTTTTACCTAAACCACCAATCCAGAGTCTGAAATGTTCACATTTCCTTCCCTGGAGATGTCCCAGGCTGGCACAGGGGCTGAAGGGTTGTGTAACTTTGCTTGTCACTCTCTCAGTTAATACACGGAGGAGTCACAGCGGTACAAGTGGCACCTGGGTGGGGTCATTAAAGAATATATGGATTATCAGGGTGTGTTGGTGTGGTAGGAAATACAGGGACCAAAAATGTGGTGCTGCAGTCCTGTGGGGTACACCAGCACAGCACAGTCCAAGGCTAAGGCTCAGATCAGGACCCTTCAGCTACCTGAATGCAAGGGAGGAAAAGCAGGGAAATCCTACAAATCCTGTGGGCACTGCAATCTAACAGGGATGTGACCTGTGAGACATGGTCTGGGTGGGAAGTGTGGTGCTGATAGAGGGCATGGGAAGGGAACCTTTTGGATGGGAAGATGGAAAGAATGGGGTCTCCTGAAAGGAGAAAAGTGAAGAACAGTCCTCAGCTGTGTTAAGTGTGTAAGTGGCTTCAAGGAGTGGGGAAATCATCTGTTCAAGTACATGGTGGGTAGAATCAGTAATAATGAATTTAAATTAAAACAAGGGAGGTTTAAATTAGCATAAGAATTTTGTATCTAAGTATAGCAAAAAAAATGGAATAGGAGGTGGAGCCTCTGTTATTCAACTGGTCCCTAAATTCTTCAAACAAAATCAGCCAAGGATGGCTCAGGCAGAGATGGATTTTAATTTCTTTTTCTCGTCCTTATTTTTTGATGGAGATTGACAGGGGAGCAACAAGGTATTTTTATCTGGTTTTGTTTTCATCTTTAACAGTGAGTTTCAGCTCTGCTACCTTATTTTTCCTCAAACCATCTCTATTTTGGTGGGGTCATGATCTGAAATGACAGCCTTCAACTGAGCAAATGATTTATTTATTTATTTAGGATGAAACTGTAAATTTGGGAGCTCACCTTTGATTTTTGGCAACCACTGTCTAAATCTTCCCTCAGAAGAAGTAGAAAATTATATTATATTGTTCTTGATTCTGTGACAGACTTCCTATGTCACCTTGGGCAACTCTCTAAGACACCCCAGAACATCCAGGTGAGGACAGTAATCTCTGTCCTTCAGAGAAAAGAGCAGATGGTCCTTTTTTTCGTGGCAAGGACTCTTTTTTCTCTGTGCTGTCCCCATTATGTGGAATCACACTCTAAATCTCCCTTTGGCTGCAATAGGAAGTAATCTTCCTTTGTCAAAATCTGAGATCACCGATGTCACACAAATTCAAAAAACTCCCAGACAACACCTCCTAGACAAAGCCTTGTAATAAAGTGTTTAAAGAGTTCAGGGAAAAAAAAAAAAAAAAAAAAAAAAAAAAAGAGAGAGAGA